>CM019180.2:63343586-63565888 GCA_009739505.2 Apolygus lucorum
AAAATGTTTTGAGTTAGGGCGTTTTGAAAATTTCAAAATTGATTTTGGAACCCTTAGAAGTGACCTACATCAACCAAAAGCTTCGGGGCACAACTAGACCCCAAATGGAGCCTACATACCAAATTTCATCAAAATCGGTCAATGCTAAGTGGCAAAAGTGCCGCGTACGGCGGACGGACGGCCAAATTTTTATTCGATTTTTGGATTCTACGTACCTTGAAACGTAAACCATCAAATTTTGAGGGGGTATTACAATTTTTTTCTCTTGGTCGATTCCAAAGGTTCATTATTGAAAATAATAAACCAAGAATACTTACTGGCTTGGCGAAAATCCACGGCAAAGACCGCATCAACACTTTGG
Source organism: Apolygus lucorum (assembly GCA_009739505.2). NCBI lineage: Eukaryota > Metazoa > Arthropoda > Insecta > Hemiptera > Miridae > Apolygus > Apolygus lucorum. The sequence goes on from CM019180.2 coordinate 63,343,948, forward strand.
CAGGTTACAAAAAAGTGGAGATTTCAGCTGTTATCAATCCAGCCCGCCCAACACAGAGAATATATTGAAGAAAGGAAATGGTGGTCATCATTTCTTGTTGCGAATTCGCCCTTGAAAAAATTGCAGGAGCCCGTTCCCACCCTTTTTCAAGTCGCTACGAGTGTTTGAATTTGAGAAACGTTGATGGTCACCCCGTTTTACGGTATAGAACATCTTTATCGAAATTGAGTTAGCAACTTCCCAGGGTTTTAGGGGGGTAGTTCTTCACAAAAATGCGATCGTTTTGTAGCTATTCCCTTGAAAAACGAGGGTGAATTCTCCGTTTAATTTCAAAATTTCAATTCAATTTCTCCGTTTTGTTTCAAAAAGTATTAAATCCACTTCCTTTGATTCCAAAAAGTACTAAACGCCACGTTTTGTTTCAAAAAGTACTATATCCATAAATCTGATATTTCTGTACAATTTTTTTCTATACAATTTTAATTCTATGTAATTGTTTTGCTTGGTAGATTCCAAAGGTTCATTATTGGAAATAATAAACCAAAACCCCTACTCTATCTGAACATCCTATACAACATACCTCATACACAGTTTTTGTTGAATATAGGATGATTATTCGTGCATGAATATTTATCGATTGTTTCCTTATTCTCGCACAATGATGTATCAGGTCTAAAAGTAGCTGCGATGCCTCACCGATAAAGGTGATTCAACTCTTTCTGTAACACTCCGTGTTGGAACGAATTTTGTCAGTTATTTTGGTAAACTTCTCCCGAAACCTACCGAGTGTAGATCTCTTCATGCTGGAGAGAAACACATTTCACCTACTCGCGGGCTCCTCATTCTTTGACAGAGGTTTTTATGAAAACGCTCCAAACTCTAAAATTAGAGTTGTTAGCGGTGATTCCTCGGAGCCTCGTGGTTTGACCCCGTTCGCGGGAGAACATCTCCTGCCGGATCCGAAAACTATGGAACTATTATTAGTTACTTCCCGAGAGGTGCCGCCCTCATCTTCGGGCTCCTCCATGACGATTCAGCGGATAAACCACGGCGTAGGTTTTCGAATCTCAACATCTCTTCTAGATGAGTCAACGGGACCTTGACGTGGAGGGCGGGCAGTAATTCAGAAAAATCTGCTACGAAAATCAACGAATTCCATCTTACCAAGACCAACACTGCTAAGTCAGCTTCAAATTGGGTTCACAGCACCAATGACCGCAATGCTTGGCTCAATAACATACGAAAAGACGAGTTCGTTACCCTAAAATTTCAAACAGCTCTAAGGCTAAATTTTCAAAAAAACAAACAAAAAAAATCCCATTTGTGCAGCATGAGTGAATGAGCGAATTTTCGAAGTAATCTTTTTCCAACTTCAAAAACTATTGTTCTTAACACCTCTAACTTACTACGTGAATAATTCATAATTATTATTAATCTTTATTGTTCTTAACACCTCTAACTTACAACGTGAATAATTCATAATTATTATTAATCTTTTTTCGATTTTCAGTATACCACACCCACCACCATACCGTGTGCACAGAATATGTTTTGACATTTTCAGAAGTCCATTTCCTGTCGGTAAAGGAGGAGTTTTATGCCTGAGGACCTCATTTCCAATTAGATAGAAAATTCTTAATATACTATATGATGAGAGAAAAAACACTTTTTTGAACATTGTAGAAGGAATGGTGGTGGACAAGGGCTTCAGTAGTTGTCGAAACGTAATGGATTTGCCGAAAGTTCAAATTGAGTAGCAAAAAAAAGTTCAAGTTGGTACGCCAAAAGTTTGCCAAAAATTCAAATTGATTTATGCCAAAGGTTTTTTCTACTACATAATTATATACTATATAATTACTATGATTAAGACGGCAATTTTCACAATAAAAGAAAAAAACAAGTTTTTTTGATACCTACTATTTTTTGAAATTTTGACCTTTCATAGTAGGTACCTCCAAAATACCTCACAAATTTTAATTTTACGAACTCCTCTTTTCGTGTATTATTATGAACATTTGTAATGTATATAACATAACATTTGAAATGTACCTATGCAACAACAAAGTGGTCAAAATTGGTCAAAGTGGTCACAATCATAGTATATTGTGGTATATTTGGAATCAGCACAAATTTCTGCGAGAGGAACAACATTTTCAGAAATTAAAAATTGTCCAAAAGTAGTATATATGACATAATATACATATTATAAAATGGAGTACAGTAGTCATACTCAAAGACGTAATATTTCAATAATAGCTGAGCTGTAAGGAATCACAATAACATCATACGAAATGATAGAATAGGTATAATTCTCTATTTACCGCTTTCTACAAGAATGACATAATTGATTAACTAAGCACACAGTCTGTCTTGGTAACGATAATACAGGTGATCACCAACTAATGAAGTGACACTACACGCGAGCCACGATTTTCAAAACATACTCAGTGTTTACGGTAAAGGTACCTAGCAAGGCACATTAAGAATCGAAAAATTCAAAAATTTACGTGTGGGTAGTCCATGAGTCCGGGGATACAAATGGAGTATTTTTGGGGATTTTGAAGAAAATAAATGGAATTCTGAAAATTCGCTCGCATTCATGCTGCACGAATATAATATGTTCGCTTTCGCTCAGACCTTCCTTACTCTACAAGAAATTCCATTATCTAAACCTTTTTCGTATCCTCAGACATCCAAACTTTCACAGCATTTCCGATTCGAAGTTTTCCGTATCAAAATCAAGGTTTTACAATCTTCAGTCAGTATGTTGCGATGGAATTATAACTCAGTTTTGAAGATACTGTTATGAGAAGGGTCCGGGTTTTGCTGTAAACGGGCTCTCAAGGAGTGTACAAATGATACGAGTATGTAATACTCGTATGTAATACCTACTGCTAGAGGGATTGTATTTTAATATTCCGTTGCAATAATAAATCACGATAAAAAAAAAATTAAAAAAAGTATGTTGTATGTATTAGAAGCCTTGATGTTGAGGAAGTATAAAAAAAAAACAATGTAAAACTTCATTGTTTGTGTAAACTTAAGGCCATCAGCAGCTGGCGACAACTGGTGTCTTCAGTAATTTTGTGTACCTCCGAAACTATTGGTGGTGTAGTTCAATAACTGTGTGAGGTAAACTGTGTACGACAGAGCTGTGTGCCACAAATAACTATAAACCAGAACCTTTCGAGGGTTTTTTTTTCAGTTTTTAATGATGCTTGGCACACAAAATTGCCATGTCTCCCGTTTTTCTTCGTTTATTTTTCATTTAATTACTCTCGTGTTTAATTTCAAACCATGCAAACATTTCTGCAAACTTTTCTGAGCTCCGTTACTAGTTCGTGTTATGAGCCAGGTACCGCAAATTCACCTATTTTCAGTTGGTCATAACTATCAGCATTCTGTACAATGAATAATGAAGGACTGAATGGTGATGGGCGGCACGTTCTAGTAATGTTCTTACGCTTGGAAATGTCATGTCGAGTTGATCTGTTGGGAAAACAACGGATGAGTTCATTTTCAAAGAATTAGCAACTCATCAAGGAAAACACGATGTCAAATTGCGACGGCTGTTTTGGGGATACGATGAGGACACTAGTTGTGCCTTCAATACGAAAGCTTCTTCAGAAATATCACTTGACCCTCAACCTCTTTCTCCTCATCCCTTTCGACGAAACTCTCCAGATTTGATCCGTTCTGTTCTTCTAACCCACTCCTGAACATTTTCAAAATTCCGGAACTTATAATAATAATAAAATAATAAAAATAAAATATAATAAAATAATAAAATAAAAAATAAAATAATAAAATAAATAAACCAGATTTTTCAACGCTTGAAAAATGTCAACAATATCGCGTAAGTTTTATTATTTTTTATTTTTAGCAAATAAATAAGAAGAAATGGCAAGGTTTTCGTGCGGTGACCCACATTTCCGAATGACTCGTCGAGTAAATATCCTGTTGTGAGCGCTTCAAAACAGCTAGCGATTAGATAGTGCGATAGGATTTGCCACAAGTCGCTCATAGTTCCACATCAAGATGTATAAGAACGCTGCACATCATTGCCCAAAGGTTTATTATTTTCTGTATAGATCACCCTTCTGTATAGATCCCTCCCTACCAACTATAAGTACCTGCTACCTACTAAAAATGCCCTAGTAGGTAGTAGGCACCTAGGGAGGGATCTATACAGAAAATAATAAACCTTTGGGCAATGATCTGCAGCGTTTTTTTTACCTACCAACCATTGGCATGTACTACCTACCACACCATACTGCCTTCACACCTTCACAATCAAGTTTATTAGAAAGAACTAAACGCTTCACACTCGATTCAACAGATAGGAAGCTTCATATGGAAATTTGATTACTGGTTGCTCAGAAAGCAAAACTGAATACAAATCGAAGAAATGAACAGTAATCGCATTTTAGTCGGATAAAATTTGAACGGAGATTAGACCTCTTTTGCGATTCACACTCATGATTCTGTTTTATCGAAGGAAAACCCCCTAAGTACTCGTGGGGAGCGAACGGTTTGTCCTGCAGAGCTCCGGGTGGTCTCAAAATTTTTAAAAAATTCAATACTATTTAAAATTGGTGAAAAAACGATACGTTTATTTCGAGAGTTTTCGAGCTAGGGCACTCAAACTAAAAACATTCATTCAAGTATCACAATCTTAGTTATGTTGTAAACTCATTAACCACCCGTGCAATTCGATAACAAATTAATCCCTCGGTAATCTTATTTCAAATGCTCGCTTGGCTCTCTTGGGGCTCCCAGCCTGAATGAAAGTAAACCAAAAATATTTTCGCTTCTCACATGTTGGAAATATTAGAAGAATTGATGAAAGGAATCTCTGTAGCTCTAGTAAACTTCTTCAAATTTTCCAAAGGTAGCGGAAGCATTTTTTTCACTTTTCAAGGCTGAAAAAAAAAATGTTCTCCAAAATCAAAATTTCCACTCGCGTTATTTTCAGGCCTTCCTGATCAATTTTGGTTCCGTGTTTGTAAGTCCGAGTGTCTGTCATGTAATCCTTGTAACGGGCAAAACTACACGAAGTCATAGTCCAATTTCGATGCGGGTTTGGCATGTAGATGGTCCCCTATGATCATCATCAGTCCCGGACTGATAGTAGCTGCTGCGCATACGCAATCGTGAATTCCTTGTAACAGCCATAACTCCTACATATCTTATTTCGTTGAAATTTTCAGGAATGATGAGGATTGGGGTGTAGATGGTCCCCTATGAAAATCATTGCCCCGGACTGATTGCCATTGTGTATGGGCAAATGTGAATTCCTTGTAACAGCCAAAACTTCTACATTTTCTACCCAAATTAAACTTTCAGAGATTATGCGGGTTGACGTGTTGATGGTCTCCTAAAAGAGTAGTGGAAGGTACTTAGAGATTGAGTGATGTTTTGAGATTAACTACTATGCATCGGATCATCTATACACGAAGCTATGTGCCACACCCACTTGGCAGATGTTTTCAATATAAAATGAACGAGAACAACGAAGTAATCGTAAGTGCTCACGAAGAAATCGAACGCCACAGAATATGGAAGCTATTATGAAACCTGGATTCAGAAAATGATAATAATAATAATTATTATAATCTTTATTGCCGAAGCACACATTACAACAATGGTATAGCAATAGTCGAACAAAACAAGAGAATCAACAATGAAAAATAACAGCTATTTTGTCCTGGATTGAAAAAACTCTTCCGCGGAGTAATACTACCTCTGGGAGAGAAAGCCTCTGAGTGTGCGCTTGAGGGAGGTTGTCCAGGGGAATTTGCTGCTGATGGAGGACGAAGTGATTTATAATTTTGGTGGTCCAATATTCTAGGCTGAACTATATTCTAGAACTCCGTATAGTGATGTGGGACAGGGCGGCGCAAATGAAACCTGGTGTAGCTTCGAGAAGCACTTGGTTTCAAAATTAGTCAAAAATTGTCGATCGAATGTTCATCTGACAAAGAACTCGAGCTACAGATGGGACCCCTTATCAGAAATGAATTCTGCTCTAACTGGTGGAATAGTTGAGAGCAGGTGATTCTCTGTTTATACTGTAGAGATCAGATGACGACTAGCGACTGTACAGTCGAATACTGTGGGGAAACAGTTGTGATGTTCACCATAAGGTGGATTATAAATTGGCAGGACAGTCTTGATTGTTCATGTCATTCAGTAGCTACGGAAAAACTATGTGCCACCCTCACTAGTGATTTTGTAACTCATTATTCATCAGAGATTAATTCGGCAACCACTCACTAACTTATGATGGTCATTTGATTGACTCTTCCTGAAATAAAACAATCTTACCAAGACGAATCGCAGTATTACTTGCTGAAAACCTTCTTGGGAGTCATAATTTTGGTTGGTTCTTGTACATGAAGATTTCTTTTTCCATGAATTCATTTCCTTATTATCATCAATGTTGTTACAAGAAGGATGTAACAAGAGAGTGAAACTCCAATCCCAGCAGCAGAATAGACTGTCATGGAACAAATTTCCAATTTTATGGGCGTTTGTCGTAAACCATCAATTGGAAGCAGTTATACTGCAACTGCTATAAGAAAAGAATGCGATAAAAATATCGAAGAAGAAGGGGCTGCTACGTTCTTTGCGATTGCTAATAACACATTTATCAAATTCTGGTGACACGCTATTTCATCACACTTTCATGAAGGAGCAATTTCAATAATGAGTTTACAGACCCCAACTGAGTGGTGGGTAATTTGAGCGCCTTAATTTTTCCCGTGCAGTTTTTTTCTTCTGGTTTTACTGCCCCAAGCTGCAGAAGGCTATCTGGAAAATGTAACTGAAGTTATATGGGGTCATTGACGAATAAGTATCGACATGGAAGAAAAAACTTGCTGAGTGGACTCTGGACTTTACTTCATCCTAGAAGATACATAATTCAGTGAGGATGTGACCGCAAGGATCTTCGTAGGTCGAGGAAGACACTTTTTGGACTTAAATATTTCCTCCAGAAGTGTCGAGTAAATTTCTCATCACGATTGCAGCGGTTTTTCGAAAAAAATCCCACAAAAACCCTCCGAGGGATGAAGACCTCACAAAATTCCTTTTCGGAGTGTTCAAAGTACTTTCATTGACCATTATTCTTGAAAACCGTTACTTTGAAATATACAATAATACAGTACTCGTATATTTTTTCGTATCAGGTGAAAAGAGGAGAATCGCATCTCATATTTCCACATTTGGTGGTGAGGAACTATTATTCTGCGTCCAAACGTATTTGTTGTTCGAGAAAACCGTCCAATTTTTTTGAAGTGGAAGTCTAAGTGGAATCAGATTCACAGATACTCCAATGCTTCTTAATAGAAAAGTCTTGGGAACGCCTCAACCTGCTCCCAAGGGTTGGCGGGCATCTTGTAATTCTTAAGTCTGATAGGCCTTTTGTTCTAAAGAACCGTTTTTCAACGGAATTGATTTGAATTGTGTAATGCTCTAGGAACCTAAAATTTGAAACATGTAAGAAGATTAAAAAAAAAACGCTGCAAATTAGTACACAAAGGATTATTATTATTTTTATATATAGATCACTCGTCTGCATTGATCACGTACCAACGTGAAGAAAAACATCGATCGCGTTTCGGTCAGCTAAAATTTGAACGGAGATTAGGCCTCTTTCGCGATTCACACTCGTGTTTCTGAATTATCGTAATTCCAACCATTAAGTTCTCGTAATGAGCGAACGGTTTGTCATACAGGGCTCCGCGTGGTCTCTAAAAATTCGATATTATCTTAATTTTACGAAAAAACATACTTTTAGATCAAAATTTTTCGAGTTTTGAAAATTTCAACCCCTTATTTTTCGACCCTTAGAAGTGACCTACATCAACCAAAAGCTTTGGGGCACAACTAGACCCCAATGGAGCTCACTTATCAAATTTCATCAAAGTCGGTAAATGTTGGAAAGTGCCGAATGAAGTATGTAAGATGAAACACGCATAGAAAGCTTCTAAGAATGAAAATGGATGGAGCCGTTCCAGAAAATTTAACGATAATTAAGTTTCTTTCTTATTGAATTGCGTTTAGCCCCAGGACGGGGCTAAAGGACCCAAGGAGGACCCAGAACATCAAGAGTGATGTGCCAAAAATCGATTTCATCATTCAGTGACTGAAATAGTCAGCACAAGAACATTTTCCTTCCTTGTCAGAGAGCGACTACAACATAGTGTCAGGTGCAGGTCCATTAAGAGCCCATGATCGCTCATTTAGTGCTATAGTCTCAAAGTCAGTCGTATTTGGTAATCACTGTTTGGAGACACTGTATCCACTAATATTATACAGGTGTTGGAGTGGTACGACAATGGACATAGAGGCCATCTCGTGACTAGGTTTGCAAGCATAGAAGTGACCTTCATGCACTAGTTTCCAACCCTCCAAGAAAGTTTTCCCTTTAGAACCCCGAGAATCGAAAATTTTGATATATATCACTATTGCACTAAATGAGCGATCATGGGCACTTCATGGACCTGCACCTGACACTATGTTGTAGTCGCTCTCTGACAAGGAAGGAAAATGTACTTGTGCTGACTATTTCAGTCACTGAATGATGAAATCGATTTTTGGCACATCAGTCCTGATTAATCACCAAGCAACAGCCCTCGCCCACGTGTCTAGCTCAGATTAGCGGTGCTGACGATGTTTTCCAAGAACGACTCCAAGCAGCAATAGGACAATTCTGAACCTCTATATTGGAAATGTTTCTTCCAGAGATGAATGGTTATGGAGGCCACTAGATCTTCACACTAGTCTAGCTAGCAAGTTATCTCAGGACAGGACAGACTGCTGAAAGGTTCTGGCAACGGCTCATGCTGCGATAAGGGAAAGCATTTAGGATGAGCCTTGAAAGTGGTTACGTATTGATTTTATTGAGTCGATATAAAGGCAATCATATCAGAGGATTCAACAGAGGCATAAGTGTGAAAAGTAGTATTTGGCTGCAATCGAAGCCTTTACCATGATCAGGAGGGTATTATTCCATTAAATGGGCCATGACAAGGTCTTTCAAGCTAGCATAACACTTGCCATAGATCTTATTGGTCATATTTGCTTATTTTAGCCCGCCAGGACTGCTCCATTTAGGCTGCCATTGACAACCTAACACCAGGATTATGGCAGACTTGATGGGCTCCACGATATCTGGCTTCTTGCCAATCCTTCCCTCTCAACATTCTAGCCGCTGGATGGCAAAGCACCAGCATCATGACGTAGGACGCGGCCACCTCAAGTTCGCGGACATTGCTGCAGCACATGGTAGAGGTTTTCATAATATCAAGTTAATCAGGTGGCTTTGTTGTTTTGATAGTAGACTCTATTATAGTTCTTCTCCAGCCCTGAAACATGTAGTTATATTTGCTTACCGTTTATAAACTGTACTAGTAAGTAAAGTAAAAGTATAGTAAACAACCATTTCAGGTTGGATTTTCGTCCGACTGTCATTCCTGGCGTCGAGGACGTCATCAGCTGTCTTCCAAAGGGAAGATCAGAATTTGTTCTGATGGTTTCGCTCATGGCTTCCCATTGCCTCACCGCCCTGTGTTGGGACGAGGGGGGCGATGAGAAACGCAAGCTACCGGCGATGAGCCTTGAACCCACGATCCCCGCAGAGGTCGGTCCAAAGTCCACCGCCAAACAGCGACGCCCCAACGACCGTAGCCACACCGCTGTCCGTCTGTAAACTGTACTATAATACATCAATCTCATTATACTAATAGTTCCGAAGTAAATAGTATCCTGCATTCTTCTTCCTCGTCAGACAACAACTATGACCTGAAGACAGGCAGGTTCTCTAAGTACACGTCAGTCGGACGCAGGATTGACGGTGTTGGGCGAGAGAAAGGCAAATCTCGAGAGCAAATCATCCGAAGACAGAACAGAACGATCGGATCCGACGCCCAATTAGTCCCATTGTTCAACCCCGTCCCCACACTATCGGACAAATTAGACGAGCTTTCCATCCTTTTTGGACTCACACCTCCTCGCATACCTTCTAATTGGGATTCCACCTTTTCAAATTGCGTCTTTATCTCGGGAACTATTCGTCGCTCACGTGGGGGACGAATTGTCTTATTAAAGACGCCAGATTAGATAGGACGTGACAATAATGCGGTCATGCTCGCTTTGCAACAACCAAGAGTAGGAGGAAAAATGTGTCCTATCACCGAGGTTAATGAGAAGAAGGCGAACTGAAGCGGGTGAGCGAAAGTACACAAATAGGTGGTGAAACAATTTTGAGATATTTTGGAGTACCTCCGTCACTAATCTGTATCGAATTTTAACAACTTCATTATCCTTTATCCCTTTAGCATTCACTGGTACAACTGTAATACCAATTATGAATGAACGGGAATTTTTGGGGAGATTTACGTTCAAAGGGACCTCCGTTCTACCGGAAGAGTAAGAAAAATTCCAGTTCTGCCCTTCTGCCCCTAGATTACGCTGCAGAGCTCTTTGCCACCATACCTGGCACACACATAGTACCGCTGACCCCCACCAGCAATGAATGCTCAACCTAAACTGGGTTCACATAGATGCGTAATGTCCGTAATGCGTAATGCGCAAAAAGAGAAGTGGGGAGTTCCTTCACCAGATAACAAAACAATGATTCAGATTGTTTTGTTGATAAACGAGACCGAGTCACGATCTCCGAGTCAAACGACGAGAGAAGTTACGAAATTCGCCGAAGTTTACCGGAATTTGTCCGTTTATGCGTAAAATATCCTATTGGTTTATTATTTTTGATAATGAACCTTTGGAATCGACCAAGCAAAAACATTTTTAACCCCTTCTCAAAATTTGTTGGTTTACCTTTCAAAGTACGTAGAATCCGAAAATTGAATACAAATTTTTCCGTCCGTCCGCCGTACGCGGCACTTTCCGCGATAAATGGACCGATTTTGATAAAAATTTGGTATATGGGTTCCATTCGGGGTCTACGATCGCATTTTGGTCAGCTAAAATTTGAAAGGAGATTAGGCCTCTTTTCGATTCACGCTCGTATTTCTGATTTATCGTACGTCCAACCCTTAAGTTCTCGTAGGGAGCGAACGGTTTGTTCTACAGAGCTCCGGGTGGTCTCAAAAAACTCTTAAGATTCAATACGATTTAAAATTAGTATACAAACAATACCTTTATTCCGAGAGTTTTCGAGCTAGGGAAAATTTGGACCCTTAATTGTCACCTCTTAGAAGTGACTGACACCAACCAAAAGCTTCGCGGCACAACTAGACCCCAAATGGAGCCCATATACAAAATTTGAACCAAGTCGGTCCGTGGTAACTGAGGAAAATACCGCATACAGCGGACGGACGACCACATTTTTTTCTAGGTCGATTCTAAAGGTTGATTATTGAAAGTAATAAACCAATAATAAACCTTTGTGTAATAATTTGCAGCGTTTAACTTTTGGAGTTAAACAAGTGCTTGGGTGTAGAGATTATAAAAATAAGAATTTATGACTCAAGAAACATGAAAATTTGATGATTATTTATCTGGGAAAACTGGGAAAAACTGTTGTTGAAATCTGACTAGATGTTGTTCCTTCAGACGGGGGGTATTGAACGCCGGTTCGTATGAGAATAGACTAACTCGTAATGAGGAAGAAACGGCGACCCTCCGTTCCACCAGAACACTACCCAAGCTTATCAAGTTCATGCATTGTGACTGAAGTATTGATGACAGCAACGAAACGCCTCCGCACACGGATCCCTCTATAAACTTCAACTCCCCCGCAATTTTCCAGACAACAAAGTGACTAACCCTGCAGGTATTGAAGCATTCTGATCCTCTTCGCACTAAGAACAGATCGCGGTAAACGCAGCTTATCTTTTATTCCACCTACTCACATCCACCGGAAGACTTCACCTTATGTAAATCAAGAGAGAAAATGCTGAATAATCCGCCGCTATGAGTGAAGACACGCTTGAGTTGACTCAGAACCGATGCAGTTCGTTTTTCAAGGTGAATAATTAAAAACTGAGTGCATTGACTTCACCAGAACAACCAGCTGGTCTAGGAATTTTCCCGTTTTGGTTTATTATTTTCAATAATGAACCTTAAAGGTTCATTATTGAAAATAATAAACGAAAATGGGAATCCAAAGTTTGGAATCGACCAAGGAAAAAATTTATTACCCCCCCCCCCCTCAAAAATCGTTAGATTACGTTAGAAGGTAGGTATGTAGAATTCAAAAATCGAATAAAAATTTGGCCGTCTCTCTGCCATACGCGGCACTTTCCTCAGTTAGCATTGACTGATTTTGATGAAATTTGGTATGTGGGCTCCATTTAGGGTCTAGTTGTGCCCCGAAGCTGATGTCAGTCACTTTTAACGGGTTGAACAATAAGGGCTGAAATGTTCAAAACGCCAAACCCCAAAAACGTTTGATATAAATGAATTGTTTTTTCTTCAATATAAATAGTATAGTCAACAGAATCTGTCTATAAACCCAATTTTGTTGGAGTAGAAGAAGGGCGCTTGAAAAATTCCTTGGTGAGATGTTGGGGTAAGTTATTTCTCATAAAGTACAGAACAAGGTGGAGAAGGTTCACCTCATAGAGGAATATGTGCTGCCCTAGACGGTGGAAAAGAAGGTAACTCGAAGGCCCTATTTCAGTTTACCAACTCGAGAATTATTTTGTTTTTTCTTTGAGTTATATGTTTTTACATTACGTTTTCTTACGCAATCGATAGTTGGAGGATCAAGACGGCTAATGACTATCAGTTTTGGCTTAAAAGTGGATAAACTATTACAGATAAAAATCAAACTTCCAAAAAGATACCTCAGGATATTAAGGGTTAATACCTAAATATTTAATGGGATGATATTTCCACACCGGCCCTTTTCACACCTAGATTGCGATGATAAAAGTCTGCCAAGTTGGTGTGACACATAGTTTCCTCGTATACATAACCCGATTGTATATGTCGGCGGCATCGCCAGTATTCAAATTAGGCGCTACCGAAATATATGTAATAAGATATCTGAATCGGCATCTCGATGGATCGAATGAACGAGAAGCCTATTGAATCAGCTATCGATATTGGTTGGGTGTATCCTGGTATCGACAGAGGGACAGGCAGTTCGGGAGAACCCCGCGAAGAGATGTCGGCCGAGTAATGTTTGACGAGTTGAATTAAATCGTAATGGTATTGTAGAGCAATGCAAGTGGTGTGATAATGTCGAGTTATGATTAGTGATTACGCCCTCTCCGTCATATAGATGATTCGATGTATCTAAGTACCTTGCACCGCCCTCATAGGGGACCATCTACATGTCAACCCGCACAATCTCTGAATATTGTAGAATGTAGAGTTATGGCTGTGACAAGGATTTCACGTTTGCGCATGCGCACAAAATACTTTACATTTAGGGCAATGATTTTCATAGGGTACTATCTCCATCCCAACCCGCATGATTTTTGTAAATTTCATGTAAATCAGATGAGAATTGAAGAAGTTATGGCTGTAACAAGGAAATGCACTTTTGCGAATGCGCAGCAGCTACCGGGGGTGGTGATTTTCACAGGGGACCAACAAGCAAACCAACCCGCACAATCTCTGAAAATGTCATCGTAATCGAATGAAAAAATTGTTGAAGTTGTGGCTGTGGCAAGGAAGGTAGACTCGGAAGCAATACCCCCGATGAATATACCTGGGTAAGTTGTTGATAGACGAATGCCTCCTCGATACCTTCGTAAATTCAACCAGATGGCTGTGAAAGGGAAATAAGAACGTAGGAGATTCAAGATTGGCTAATCCGGACGGAACTGACAGCCTACGCGGGACAACTCGAGTTTCTCCTCCACCTTCTTGTCGAGTTTCACGACTTAACGATCATCGCTTTGATTTCTGGCGCCGGACGTCGTTGTGTGGAAGTTCCTCAGTGAAGAAAGGCAGAAACAGTCAAAAGATTCAACGAGTCCCGTCCAGGAAATCTCGATTATTCATTTCAGAAACTTTGGTGAAGTTATATTTTGTTTTATTAATTTCAATAATGAACATTTTGCCTTTCCAGGGAGAAAACTTTGCAAATCATTACACAAAGGTGTATTATTTCTCTTGCAGTAACCGTTCGGCATGGAAGATTGGTTTGGTTCCTGAAGTTATCTACCTAGTAATAAAATCTTCAATAAGTATGAAAATTTCCGAGGAGCATCAAATTCTACTTAGTTAATGGAAATAAATATACGATTGCGTCAGCAATGTATGATCGGAGATCTTTTTTACTTATCCTAGTACTAAAATTCCGAAAAATGTACTGGCTTATGGGTAGACGCTCAAAACTGTCTATCCAGAATAAGCTTACTCTGTACAATCAAGTCCTAAAGCCAGTCTGGACTTTGGGGCTGGAGCAGTTTTGGGGGTGTACTGCTCAATCAAATCGAGAAATCATCCAAAGATTTCAAAATACTGTGTTGAGAAATATTGTCAACGGTATTTTCGAAACTGTCAACGGTGCCATCAAACGACAAGCCGTGCGTCGTCTTCGCCGGCCATTTCATGTCGACGAGGAAGCTGTCCATCTCCTTGACACGAGTGAAATCACCAGAAGACTTAAACCTACAAGGCAGTGTTTGCAGATGAGACAATGTGGATGTGGAAGAGCTTAGTGAAAGTGTCAAAGTGAACAAAACTCAGTCAAATACCTGGCTTTGAAGTATCTCATCCTAATTTCAAAATGATAGGTATCGTTATTAAATTATTTCTTGGTGCAATACAATTTTAAAAAAAAACCTTATCTTAGAGAGCGAACTGTGAACCTTCTGTTGATCGCCAGGAGTGTTGGCAGATTCAGCTCAGAGAAAATGAACCTAGCCGCTTTTTGAACAAAAAACCCCTAGAGGTATTTTCCAACAAATGTTCCTTAAACCTAACTCTTTTCTCCAAATTCTTCTGAGTCGTTCGTGAAAAATAGGTGTTTTTTTCAAGAAGTGATATTTTGACAGGTGACCGAGTCGCTAGATGCGAGTAAGCTGTTTGTTTCATGTAGACATGGAGGGGAAGGAAAACATCTTTACTCGCTTAGGTAATATCTAATAATCTTCGTCTTGCTGTTCACATTAGGGCCCTAAATACTAGTTTTTAGCAGAGAAAATCCTACAGCAACCCCACCCTTCAACTGGTCTTCTAGTGCCAATCTCTGGTTCCAAGTATTAGAGACGGTTGGGGATTATTTTGAAATTTTAAATAAAATATTGTACTCAAGTGATCTCATGAGATTGAATAAAAACTGTGATATTTTGTTGAATAAAATATTGATAAATTAAGAATTTTGATGTTGGATATTTATTTTTTTTGTCTTTACAGTTTAATGAGAAAATTATGATTTTTCGTAATTACTGTGATAATGATATTATTTTGTAAATTCGAGGGAGCCTGCAGTTGGTCAGGAGGAACACAGTTCACCTGTGACTGTCCAATGTTCTAGGGACAGCCAGTGCTTACTCATTTCTTTCATCTGGTATACATTTTAACGACCAAAATTTGATGATTTATGTTTGCTTTTTCACTCCTAGCTCTTTTGGAGAGGCCTTTCAGCTATTCTCTACTCAGAACATCTGGCAACACTGATCGCTGGACGGCATTTTAGCATAGAACATGCTTTAGCCTTGGACTAACTACCTGAAAAGTGTCGCGCAGACCCCCCCTCTTCTACTCCGCTGAAAAGCGCGGCGGTATCTTGAAACGTAAAACATCAAATTTGGAGAGAGAAGGTTAAACAGTTTATTTTTTTATGTTTGATTTCTCAGGTTCGCCATTTATTGAAAATAATGGACGAAACAAAGAAAAAGAACAAGCTGCTTCTTACATACTATCAAGGTGACTCTTCAAGAAATATATCAATTTCTTCAGGAACCAGCTTGATATCAAAGAAATCGCGCCATCTAGCGGAAAAATAGTTTTAGTAACTCAAAAACCTTCGATATTCCCCAAAGTTTCTACCGGATGAACGGTTTATGAACGCTTATGAGACGTACGGACAAACATTCTTTCGTATTTATTTAGTTAGGTAGCTAGTGAATAATTCGTCTTCATGAGGAATAACTCATAATATTATCGACTCATACAAAAATTATAAATCTCTGAACCTGTCTGGCTACTGATTTAGAGAACTTGAATATTTTCGTGAGTAATTTATTCGCCGAGTCTATGGGAATGAGGTAAAAGGCAACGCCTTTGTGAGGCGAATGTCTCATCTAGGGAGTGTAGCTTACGGAAGCCTGAGGTATGAAAATGTGTGGATGCTGACTCACGCGGACGGAGATCATCCCGGCGTTGGAACTCACCTGCAACAGAAGAAACCCAAAAATTTGAATGAGTCGGTCGGATGGCATTTAAAATATATCGAAAATCTTATTTCCGTGAAAAATGACATTGCATTATATTATTTACATTGCAATCTCACGTGCTAAACGCTGAGACATGCTGAGCTCATCTCGATGATCGATTTCTCCATACCAACTACAAGCAGGTACCAAAGACCTCGTTCTCGTACAGGCTTTGCCTAAAGACGAGCCATTACGTTATTCGCTCAATTTTACCTAGACATTTTTCGCAATTATCTTAGTAATTGAATTCTTTATAGTTATTTTGTATTCATGTTTAATAATTGAACGATTACTATCTCTCTCTTTAGTTTCTTATAGAGATTTTCGTCCCATAAATCTAATCAGCGTATTAGCAAAAATTTTCGACAAGGTCATTTATGCTAAATTTTCCACATTCATGGACGACAACAATATTCTGGACAAATTTCAATCTGGGTTTAGGAAATGTCATAGTACGCGAACGGCAATGATCAAGGTATGTGATGACATTAGAGAAAACATAGACTAAAGTTTAATGACTATTTCTATCAGCCTCGATCTGAGCCTTGCGTTCAACAGCACAGAGCATTGTTTGTTTCTTTCTATTTTAACATCGATTGGCTGTCATGCGTCTGTAGTAACTAACTTGGTTTAGATCATACCTTTCCGAGAGAAACCAGTGCATTCGCATGGCGAAAGGGTCTTTTAAAAATTTGAATCAATAGATTAAATTTTTTTTTAACTGCTTCTAGGAAAAAATTGAATTTGACTTGGAAATGCTATAAATTATATTTTTTGTTGATTTATTTTGGTTTATTATTTTTAATAATGAACCTTTGGAATCGACCAAGAAATTTTTTTTTTTTTACACCCCCCTCAAAATTTGTTGGTTTACGTTTCAAGGTACGTACTCGTAGAATCCAAAAATCGAATAAAAATTTTGCACGCGGCTCTTCCCCTAGTTACCATGGACCGATTTTGATGAAATTAGGCTCCATTTGGGGTCTAGTTGTGCCCCGAAACTTTTGGTTGATGTAGGTCACTGCTAAGAGGTGAAAAATAAGGGCTGAAAGGTTCAAAACGCCTAGCTCAAAAATTATCGATATAAAGCTATCTTTTTTTCAATTTAAGATAGTATTGAATAATTAGAACCTAATGAGACCACCCAGAGCTCTGTAGAACTAACTGTTTGCTTCCCATGAGAACTTAAGGGTTGAACTTATGATAAATCAGAAACACGAGTGTGAATCGCGAAAGAGGCCACATTTTATCTGACCAAAATGCGATCGCTGTTCGTTTCTTCGAGTTGTGCTCAGTTTTGCGTCCTCAGCAACCAGTAATCGGATTTCCCAATGAAGGCACCCACAAGTCCTTATTTTTTTTTCGAATTGAGAGTGAAGCGTTTATTTCGTCAAAATAAACTTGAATGTCAAGCAACATAATGGTTGGTAGGTAGGCAGTATCTATGGTTAGTAAATGGTGACAATGGCAAAGCCGCGTTCTTTGCAGACGAGTGATCTATAGAGGAAAATAATAAACCTTTGTGTAATAATTTGCAGTTTTTTCTGACCGATACGTCACGGCGAAAATTATAGCACCTTCGTCTCAAGAAGTCGTTACCTTGCTCATTATAACAAACGTCATAGGAACGATTGTCACAAGATAAACATTTGAAAAAGTTTGGTGAAAAAAAATAATAGTAAATTGAAAATTATCAGGTGTTAAGTAACAATGTTCATGTTCACAAAGTTCATTCAGACAAGTATTACTAAATTATTAAATCTTACTACTTTAATCTTACTACATTACTTACTACATTAAATCTTACTACAAGTATTAAATCTTAGAAAATTTTAGTAAGATCAACTCGAAGTTCATTTAGACAAGTATTAAATATTTACTAAATGATTAAATCTTACTACATTAATCTTACTACATTACTTACTACATTACTTACTACATTAAATCTTACGAAATTTTAGTAAGATCAACTCGAATTTTAATACAGTCTTAAATAAAATACGAGTACAGAAAGAGATAAACAGAAATGGAAAGGAAAGTAGAACTTCCACCAAACCACCGCCTACCATCTCAGCTTTGTAGGTGCTGCGCGTCAATTCCAAGGATCACTCGAGCTAAGTATCTTGATTGTGTCACAATTAGCCGTTTTCTTAAATTATTTTGCTGCTATTATTCTGCTCCAGGCCTTGTTGAGCGCCAGAAGTCGTACTAAGGCTGAGAGAGGTTTTCCCATCAATGGTTCGTAAAACTCCTCTCGCCTTGTACGTCGAAAACGCCTTCTCTGTGGACACTTGGGATTCTTCGGACGTGTCTTGACCTCTGCTAGACCCAATGAACGAAATCTAGGTCGAGCCCAAGTTTGACGGTGACTGCTCGCATCTGCTTTTGGAAGTTCAGTTTCAACGCGCCATTACCCACGCTCACTCGCCGTCCATAAAGGATGAAAATAATTTCAAGGAGGAACCTCATTTCGTTCGCCGGAGACCGTCTAGTTGTTTCTGAATGACTGAATGACTACAGATGGGCATCGATTTGTCGGAATAATAGATTATTTTGTAACGATTAGTTAACTTTTTTCTTCACTGAGATTTCAAATCGGATGTATGTGATGATATTTCAAGATCGATGTATTTTCTATAATTGAAGCAAAAATCACTTAAAATGGTGAATGGTGAATTTACATAACAACGCATTGGATGGCTGAGTCGACCCCAGCTGTTACGAAGAATGCAAGATACACGTAGCAATGTGACTGTGTTCGCACAAGTCCTTTGGAGGCGAATCGCGTACTGGCTACAGTGGAGGGTCGTGTGTTCGAGTCTCGCCGCTGGGACGTGTTTTCGTGCGTCATGGGCTCTTCACCCCCTCGACCCAACCCACGGAGCTGAGGCAATGGGATTTCGCCATGAGCGAAATCATCAGAACCAATGAGGAATTTCCTATTTTTGACCCCGAAATCGGATTCAGCACCTCGAAAAACACCCTACGACGAACTTTCAGCCCGTACTTCCTCATTTACGAATAAACAAATCAGTGTAGAAAATATGAACGTTTAAAAAACCGGGAACATGACGTCATCCTGGAATAGTTCATTTACGGCCGCTTGAAGCGCTGAGATCGTGAAATCTATGGTCCCCAGATGAAACATTTCACAAAACCAGTAAAGATCGAAATCGAAAAACTGAAGAAAAAAATAGAAAAAGCAAGATGGGGAAAATTAGGTTTCCCCTGTTTTTGTTTGATAACTTTCCTCTTAGATAAGACAATTTCGTCGTACCGTCGGGCAACAGTGGGAGGAGACGGCGATCCGAACAACCAATCAGCGAGCGTTCCTGCTTCACGTTGAAGAGGTCCGTTTTCCCGGTTATTTTTTGAAATCATAAATCATTCTCCGAAATCAACCCGATTTTCATCTGTCTCACGCCATTAACTATTCAGGAAAAATGCAAACAGAATTCGGTGAAATTCCTCATTCTGATCTTCCCTTTGGAAGACAGCTGACGACAGTCCGACGAAAATCCAACTTGAAATGGTTGCTTACTTTACTTTTCTCGTACCTACTTGTTACATAATTGTGTGCCAGAGACCTCAGCATAACATCAAGTCCAATAAAAATTTTTGAAATTTTCGGAGTTGATGCGGGTTAACCTACGAATTTCCTCATCGTAATTCTCATGATCTGAAAGCCTGATTTCTGTCAAATTTCGAGGGTAGTTGGGGCTGGACTCAAAAAGGCTGTTGGTTCATGACCCGATTTGAATTATCAAAGGAATTTTTATAGCTACAGTTAAGAATGTCGAAATATGAGCTATATAAGAGAGTAGTCAGTAGTGGGTGTAGCACATAGCACGAATCGTTAAAATTATACAATCGACCTCTTGGTTAATATGTTTAAAACCCTCAAAAAATACCCTTCTCGTCACCACGGACCCATGCAGTACCCTCACGTATATTGTTGCTCTTTTCGATTTTCAGTATACCCCACCACCATACTGCGAGCACTGGAAATGTTTTGAACAGTTTGCACGAACTCAGAATATACTACCCAGAACTCAGAAAACGTGTTTTGACCATATTATTATGGAACATTGTGATTCAGCAAAAAATTGTCAATAAATTGAAAAAAATTAATTTTACCCGAAAATGCAATGACCTAGTCGGTAGTCTGTGAGTTCGTGGAAACTGTTCAAAACATAACCTGTACTCGCTGTATGATGGTAATGTCAACAAAATACCATAAAAACACGTTTTTTGACCGTTTTTAGGACGTCCCACAGTAAGACTTGGGCGTCCTTATGCGATTGATCTGGCGTAATGTTGGACAACACTCAACAGAAAGAAAATAACCCTATACTAATCCGTTTTAGACCATTCTGAATCCAAATCCACAAAAAAAAAAAACATAAGTGTATGTCTGTATGTGTGTGTGTGTGACAAAATCTGCAAGACTGGCCACCAATAGTGGGGGGGGGGGGGGCTCGAATTCGCTCGTATGGCGGCCAAGGGGTACACTAGTTCTTGCTCAAAATACTAAATAAATTACAATGAATTAAACAGTTTTGTTAGGAGGAAGGTAAATAAAAATGAGTGTTTTATCGCTCACCAAATGGTTTAAATTTACCTCCTGCTTATCCCTTGAAATGCATGCATTACTAAACAGTATGTTTTGACAATAGGGTTGTCCAAAATTACCGGTTAACGAACTCGACTTTCCTTTTATTATAATGAACATTTTGTCAAAGTTAAAAATGTTTGTGAAAAAAGGATTTATTTATCGTCTGGAGCCAAATTTATTATAAAATCGTTTTATCGTTTTATACGATATTATGCAATGATTTTGGAAAAAATGATTTCACTGGAAAAAATTTAAAAAATTCCAAGCTGAAACTTCTGAGTCCTGGTTCTCGTTTGAAATAACAAAGTTAGTGCACTTTTCGATCTTTTGCGCGTGTGCTAGGAGCGCGACAGTGAGATATTCGATTTATCTGCAGAAATTTAAGGGGGGTTACCTATTGGAGTTTTTTTCTGCCCTTCCAAACAACGAAGATACAATGCACTCTTTACAAGTATTCTTACACCAAATAATTCTACAAGTCTGTGTTTTACTGTGTGAAGCTAAACTGCACCCACGACTTGGCCGACGTCTCTCCGTCATTATTCTTGCAGAATGAAAAACTAATGATTTAAATGATAGGTGGAACAACGAAGTAGCAAGAAAATGAAAAGAGCCTGACATTCATCTACTCGATTATTACGGAGTTTTCAGCACGAAGATGAAAAACGGCGGAATCCTCGAGTTACACGGAGGTGTATTGCTGTTGCATAACCGCGCAACCTTCTTAGAGTCGCGAATCCTACGCGCAGCTCGCTTTTGTAATGTTGTAGATTTATGTACATTCTCGAAGCTCATCTCGGATCTTATTGAGTTAGACGTAATAACTTTCAGTTTCCGCGACATAATGATAAAAACGGAAGAAACATGACTAGGAGAACGTGCAACAGGTGTTTGACACGAATGAGGCAACAGGGGGACGGCCGAGAAAGTGAAGAACAGCTGTTCGCGCGTCGAGGCGAAGATTTGCGTGACTTTTCTGAGCTTCTTTTTTGCTACCGAATTGAATGGGAGGCAATAAAAGTCAGCCAAGGCGGTGTGGCACATAGCTTCCTCGTATCCATAACCCGATTGTATGGTTGATCCGAAGCACAGCAGCAGAGTTGGGATTATTCGAATAAAAATTTAGTTGAACTTAAGTTGAAACTAAAAACTGATTAGTTTTTAGTTTTGAAATTGAAACTAATTCTTAGTACATTAGTTTGAATTCACAATTTCAAAAGTTGAAACTTTTACTTCGGAAGTAAAAATAATAATCTCATGACTGAATCGTGAAATTAATAATCTCATGACTGCATCGTGAAATTAATAATCTCATGACTGAATCGTGAAATTAATAATCTCATGACTGAATCGTGAAATTAATAATCTCATGACTGAAAACTGATTCTAACGGGACTAATCCTTACAAAGATTAAATGCGCGATATTCTCAAGGCCAATCTGCCTAAGTATAAGTAGATACACTTCCAGCAAAACTCCAGATTCCTCTTTAATTCATTTTTCTAGTCTGCATTCTGTGAACTTTTTTCGACCATTTCAAATTTCTGCTTTTTGCAACAAACTTTAATTTTTTGAATAGAAATTTGTAAGGCGGCGAACTATTTTACAGCAGACCGATTTTGAGTTTATAAAACATCTATTCATAATGTCGTTTGTCTCAGGACTCTTCTGTTCTGTATTCCATTTTTCGAACAGTTTTGTCAATCCAATAAAATGTTAATTTTTTCCTTCAGACGTAATGAATGCCTCATCACCCTTAATTCTTCGATACGTTTCTGAAAACGTTTGATGTTCGACTCGAAATAGTGGGGAGGGGAGCAAGTTTGAATCTATCTCTATTCTGAACTTGATCGCACCCATATTTCGTGGAAACACAGAAAAACACACATCCCCTTCAAATTAGTAAAAAAAAAAAAAAAACGCGAGGAAAAAAATTAGTTTCATTTCTGAATCTGTACAATTGGATACAGATTTTCTGTTCTGTACAATCAAGTACTCAAGCCAGTTTGGATGAATGGAGTAGGGATGTCAGATTCTTCAAAATGAATCAATTTAAATCAAATCAATCATCTAGAAAAAAATCGATACAATTTTTTCTAAAAGTATCGATTTTTTCAAGAATCGATACTTTTCAGGCAAAAGTCATACCCAAGTAAAATTACCAAAAGCTGGAGCTAACTTTTGATCCCTATGTATACAAAGTTTACTTAAATTCTATTAATATGAAAGATGTAGGTAGTAGGATTTGAAACTTTAGGTTGTTTGACAATTTATGTCCCGAAAAAGGTGTATACATCCTGCGTAGAGAATGACGTCATGAATTATCAGGATAGGTTGAGGTGGTGTTTCTCATTTTGTGATCATTAGGTGGTAATGATCGATTTTCTTCATCAATTTTCCTTCCCCATTGATGTAGTTTTGGTTGTTGACTACAATTTATTTCCTTTAAACAGCTAATGAAAAGAATCGGACGGATTCTCGAATTTTTGAATCGATTCTCCGATTCTTCAGAAGAAAAAAAAATCTAAAAATATCAATAGTTTTTTCTTTAAAAGAATCGATTTTTTTAAAGAATCGATACTTTTTTGCCATCCCTAGTATGGAGTGCAGTTGTGGGGCTGCACAGCTCCAGCCAATAGACAGATTATCCAACGTTCCCAGAACTCCGTACTATGATGAATCACTAATGCGCAGTGGTACTTCCGAAATGATGCTCTCCACCGCCACCTTCAAGTGGACAGTGTGGAAGGAAGTGATTAAATAGAGAGCGGCTCATCTTGCTAGACTGAAAGATCATGTGAATGAGGAAGCTGTGAAGCTCCTACATGTGCAAGATCTAACTCGACGTCTAAAACAGCATGAACTTGTGTAGGAAGTGAATGTGATAGTTTCGAGACACACGGGACACAGTTATGTATCTTAGGTCCTGAGAAATTTATTGTAGTAATATAAGTCAGATGTATATTGTTACTAAGTCTACTCGGTGCAATAAAAGCTTAAAATAAATTAATCCAATAAAAGATCCTGCAATTGATCCATTGATTGGGACTCAAAGATTTTTCGATTTCTCATGATTTACCGAACATGCTGTACAAATTGTTCCCGAATTTTCCTTGTCAATAAATGAATTCTGTAGAATTAGTGGCGATGGGGCTTTTATGTCTTCCTACTGCACTGTAGGGTCGTCCAGCGTTATTCGGGGATAACAGCTGCTTACTTGATATTTTATATTAGATAATTATAGGGTCTCTAAGCGGGCGAGTCGTTCTCGTGAACTCAACTCCGAACAGGAAGGGACGCTCTCTGGTTTCCTCTCTTCGAGGGACATTAAAACCATAAAACTGACGAAATTGTATGCTTTTCGTCACCCTCAAGAATGAGTTATGAGTGAAGAGTGATTTGTGATTTGTCTTAGCAGAACTATTGATTACAGGAGAAAACACACGTCCTAAAGATAATATGAGGTAATTTGGAGGACACCACTGATTCGAGTAATAGCACCCAAGGTTTATACTCCAAATAGTCATTTTATGGTTTACTTCCAATAGTTTTCGAAACACCCTAGCTCGGAAACGTTGTTTTTTCGTCGATTTAAAAAAGAGTCAAATTTTTAGAATCGAATGAGACCAACGGACACCGTCTTTTCCAGGATTGACTCCGATAACTCGAGCAGTAGCCCATCAGTCGCAGAATCCTTGATCTTCGCAGAATTAGGAGGATAGTCCCCAATTCATAGGGGACCATCCCCCCAATTCATAGGGGACCATCCTTCCAATTCATAGGGTACCATCTACTTTGTGAGATTAGGTATTTTACAGAAATATATTATTATGTTGTGGGAAAGGATTAATTTGATTTGGAAATAATATCACCACACAGAAAGATTGATCACATTCTGAAATTGAAATGGAAAATTCTGAAATTGTTTTGGAAAAATCTGAATTTGAATTGGAAAATTTTGTATTTGACTTGGAAAGTTCTGAAATTGACTTGGATAGTTCTGAAACTGGATTGGAAAATTCTGAATCAAGTTGGGAAATTTCCGAAATTGGTCTGGGAAATTCCGAATTGGACTTGGAAATCCCATAATATGGGACAGTATATTATACTGTCCACCGATGAAAAGAATGAACGTGAGGACCGACCTATTCCTAAACTGAAAACATCCGTTCAACCTCCTCCGAGATTGTCACTCGACCAGGGAGATCCCGTTTTCGGTCAATTCCCTCAAATCCTTTACCTGACTTTCCACTAGGTTCTAGGTAGGCTTGGGCGAAAATGAAGAGATTCATAAGGGAAAGGAATACGGGCGGTGATTTGTCACTTGAACGCTTTCGAGAACTTGAAGTGGAAGCTGTGACCAGTATTAATAAATATGGCAGGAAATCATACGTGGGCCACATCAAGATGATTGATGATGATTATTAGCAAAAGGGTGGATTATTTCATTAAAACGTGTCGTGGGCACTTCATACTGGTTACTGGTTGCTAAGGAAGCAAAGCTGGAGATGATACGAACAACGATCGCATTTTCATACTGAAATTTGAACGGAGATTAGGCGATTCACACCATGTTTATGATTCATTGATTTATTGTAAATCCAACCCATAAGTTCTCATAGGGAGCGAACGGTTTGTCCTACAGAGCTAGTAGTCTCATTCGGTCTTGAAAATAAATACTATTTAGAATTAATAGGTACCTCATTGAAAAAATCGAATTCAAAAGTTCTTGAGCTACGGCGTTTTGAGAATTTCCACCTTTAGAAGTGATTGGCATCAACCAAAAGCTTCGAGGCAAAACTAGACCTCAAATGGAACCCATATACCAAACTTCATCAAAATCGATCCTTGGTAAGGATATGTGCGGACAGACGAAAAATTTTTTATTCGATTTTTGGATTCTATGTACCTTGAAACGTTAACCAACAAATTTTGAGGGGCGATTATCTTTTTTCCTTGTTGATTCCGAAAGTGCATTATTGAAAAAACTAAACGTAGGTACCTTCCGAAAGTGCATTATTGAAAAAACTAAACGTAGGTACCTTCCGAAAGTGCATTATTGAAAAAACTAAACGTAGGTACCTATAGATTTTAAAAAAAGTACCTAGTACCTAGTAGGTCGGAGGATTTTGATGCACGAGTCCCCTGAAACAGGAGGGAGGTGATCTCTCTGTCCACCCCACAGAGTACTGGAGACAAGTTAAGAACAGTCAGTCAAGTTAAGTACTGAGCTCCACCAATCAAAACGCTTCTAGGGCTCCCAGCTTCAGCTTTCAGCCCAGTGGTCCACCCAGTGAGTTTAGGAGGGAAGTGGTGGAAGCGATTTCCATGCAGATCCAAACTGATGGCTCCAGAACAGACAGAATTCACTCATGCTCCACGAATGGGTCATTTGAAAATATTTTTTATTTACTGTTGAGATATTATCAAAAGCATTCTTTGAAAAAAGGGGCGATTGAACGTGACAAAATGCTTGAGAGTCCTGGAAAAGATTCCACACAGCCCAGAATCCGATCCAGATTTCCCAAGAAGTCATCTGGCCTGGATCAGATGATGAGACGGGGGAGCGGCTGATGCGTTATCTGCTGGCAGTAAAGTGGGGAGATGAACGGCGCCCGGGTCTCTCCTACGACGGCACCCCACGTCAGGGGAACTTGAGCCGCAGCACGTGACGGCACTGTGTTATACACTCCAGCCTCTCAATGATGCTCCTTTTCAAAAGTCATCTTCTTCGCTTGAAGGTCATAACCGGGGAAGAGCCGCAGATAAGTAGTAGTGTCAAAAAAATTCTTTAAAATATTGGAAATTTTACATTAATGAAAAACAAGTGAGTGTGGCACATAGCTTCCTCGTACCCATAACGCGATTGTGTAGATGATCCGATGCATAGCAGTTGATCTCAAAACACCAATCTCTAAGTACCTTCCACTACCATCATAGCCCACTACTCTACATAATTTATGTGAATGACATAAATATTTGCACACCGGCACACCTCGTACAATATGCAGACGATACGACCATAGTATTGCGGGGTAAAACGCAGCCAGACGTTGAAAGAAAGTATTTAATTGAAATGAACAATGTAGAAGAGTGGTTCAGTACCAATAGGCTAGTTTTGAATCCCCAAAAATCCAAGCACTTACTTGTTGGCGTTAGAACCAAACCAATAAATAATAACCTATCTACCGTAGAGTCAGCTAAACTTGTCGGAGTAACGATTGATGAACGCCTGAATTGGAGTCACCACGTCGAGTCCCTCATCAAAGAGCTTCATGGTGCAGTTTACGCATTAAGACAAGCCTTGACATTTTTGCCGGAGGAATCCATGCGTGAGGTGTACTTCGGAGTCTTCCATGCAAAATGTACGTATGCCTTGCATATATGGGGGAATTTTCAAGAAATTGATAGAGTTCAGCGTATGCAGAAAAAAGCACTTCGAGTATTGTGTAGAGCTGGCCACCTAGATCACTGCAAACCCTTATTCAAGAAGATGAAAATCATGACGATCATAAACGCTTTTATTTATTACGCAAGCTGCTACATCAATGATAGAAACACATTAGCCCGGGGAGACATACACGATCATCGTACAAGAAGGAGAGACGACGTCGATCTGCCGTTTCATAGACTATGTGTGACACAAAAGCAGTACCACAACACATCGATAAAGATTTATAATAACATTCCAAGTTCAATACGAGAGTTACCAAAGAGGCAATTTGAGAAGACCATGAAGATTTTTTTGAAGGAAACTCCATTCTACAGTCTAAAGGAACACTTTGACCAAAAATTTAATACGACTTATGTATAATGACGCATTCATGTACATACATTATGGTACAACGAATAAAGAACTATTATTATTATTATTATTAGGGGACCATCTACACGCCAATCTGAACAGTCCTGAGAAATTTCGTCGAAATCGGATGGAAAATGTAGAAGTTATGGCTGTTACAAGGAATTCACGTTTGCACATGCGCAGAGGCTACTGTCAATTTTAAGACCTTCATTTTCATTGGGGACCATCTACAACCTAATACATAATCTCGCATAATCCCTGAAAATTTCATCGAAATCGGATAGAAAATGTGGAAGTTATGGCTGTTACAAGGAATTCATGACAGACACACAGACATACAGACACGGAACCAAAATTGCCTTGGTAGACTCGGAAGCAAAAGTTTGCCAAAAGGTGTGGCATATAGCTTCCTCGTATCCATAACCCTACTGTATAGATGATCCGATGCTTAGTAGCTAATATCAAAACATCAATCTCAAAGTACTTTGCACTACCCATACGGGACCATCTACACATCAACCAGAGCATCTATCTGTCCAATCAAGAGAGATAGAACAATTTAATTTAGTTTGGTAACTGATTCACTGTTTGTTTCTCCAGTCGCCGTAATCGCAGATGATAATGAATTTCGGCCTCCTTAATGATGACATACTCGTATAATATTCTATAGTGAAGTTTGTCAACAGGCCTGCACTCCGAATCGTAAATATCCTTTCAGAACTCAAAACAAAAGTAATGGAGAAAGCCTTCACATTTTCTGTCATATTTACGACGCTTTTATAAGTAAATGGTCATCAAACTACTTCATAAAAATTTCAAAAGCAGAATCAGTAAACGAAGGATAACATACTGGCATATTACCATGACTCGTCTCTATCAAGTACGACCGTCAGATATTAGATTTACAGACGTACCGAACTCTTTCAACTTTTATGGAGAGGCGGGCAGGATTGAATTGTGACAGTCCAGCGAGCTGAAGATAACGGAGAAAAACACATTACTTCGAGGTGCCCCGCGGATGTTTCGACGGATTTCTCCACACGAGCATAACATGGTCTACAACTGATTCACAACAAAACGTGTCCTATACAAGTTTTTAACCCTTGATGTGTATAAAGTATTTGACAGACACGAGTGAAAATTCGGTGAAGTATGTTGACAGCAGTGAGCATCTACTGTCCCCCGATGAAAAGAATGAACGCGAGGCCCGACAGGGAGTTGGGTATCCACAACGTAAAACTACACCCTTTTCCACAAATCGCTCATTTACTGCAATAGTGGCATATCTCAAAGTCGGTTGTATTTGATGATCACTGTTTTGTGACACTGTTTCCATTAATATTTTACAGTTGGTGGAGAGGTACGACAATGCACACACGCAAGGCCATCTCGTGACTAGTTTTGCAAGCATAGAAGTGACCCTCATGCACTAGTTTCTAGCCCTCCAAGAGAGTTTTTTTCTTCAGAAACCCGACAATCGAAAATTTTGGGATTGGACACTATTGCATTAAAGAGCGAAATATACGTTTACAGGTAGTAACTGACCTTATCCAATACCCCTGAACCTGCCGTGAGTCATACGTTCTTCCTTTCCCCTCTTTCTTATATTGGAGTTCAAGTCATGGCTCACTTCTGTCCAATGATATCTGGACAAGAAAAATACATTACGAACTCTCGAAAGAGAAAATTCTCGAAAGCGAGAAAGAATAGTGACCTGCCAAGGTACGTAACAAAATAACTCATCTCGACAGCGAGTTTGTCAAGAGAGATTACACCGTTTTTTGGCAAAATTTTTATTCGATTAATTTTGAGAGGTGTCAAATTTTTTTCTTGGTCGATTCCAAAGGTTCATTCTTGAAAATAATAAACCAAAAATTGGTACCTAGTTTAAAGGACAAGTGCCAATTTGAACACTTTTGATTTATTATTTTCAATAATGAACCTTTGGAATCGACCAAAAAAAATTTAAAGATTCTCAAAATTTGTTTACGTGTAAAGGAACGTAGAATTCAAAAATAGAATAATAATTTTAGTGACCGTTCGTCGTAAGCGGCACTTTCCTGGACCGATTTTGATGAAATTTGGTATGTGGGCTCCATCTGAGGTCTAGTTGTGCCCCGAAGCTTTTGGTTGATTTCAGTCACTTCTAAGGGGTGAAAAATGAGGGTTAAAATTTTGAAAACGCCCTAGCTCAAAAAATTTTGATGTCAACGTATTGTTTTCTCATCAATGTAAAATAGTATTGAGTTTTTAGAATCGATTGAGACCACCCAGAGAATCACGAGTGTAAACCACAAAAGAAGCCTAAGCTGTCCTTCGAGTTGTACTCGATTTTGCGTCCTTAGCAACCAGTATTCAAATTTCCAAACGAAGGCACCCACAACTCCCTATAACTTTGAATTGGCTGTGAAGCGTTTATTTCTAAGTGTGAAACGTATGTAGTGACAATGGAATTGCTTTGTTCTCTGCAGATGAGTGATCTATACAGCAAAAAAAATAAACTTTTGTTAAAAATTTGCAGACTTTTTGGCTTTCTAAGCAAATTGGACCGCTACAGTAGGTACTTATCGGCATAAAAATTTGCTTTACTAATATTCACAAAAATTTGATTTCAAGATTTTACCATTTGTAGACAATTTTTGTAAGAAGTTTGGCTATTCCAATGTCTTAAAATGTTGAGGAAAAAAGTTTTCGAAAAGTTTCTCTATACGGGGTGATCCATGTTAAGAACCGGAAACTTTGAGTCGATTCTACAACTAATTTAAGAGAGAAAATGTCTCTCTATTAACCCCCTTTCATTTTTGTTTTAACCCCTTGTTTTTCCAAGTTTTTCCCATTTTAAGGTTTTTTTCGTAGTTCGACTTGTAACTACTAAGATTATCATTTTCGCCCAAGCCTACCTAGAACCTAATGGAAAGACAGGTAAAGGATTTCAGAGGAAGTTACCGAAAACGGCATCTCCCTGGTCGAGTGACAATCTCGGAGGAGGTTGAACGGATGTTTTCACTTTAGGAATAAGTCGGTCCCCACGTTCATTCTTTTCATCGGGGGACAGAAGAATATCCCAGGCGCTCTGTACCTGTCACCCCATTGTAGAAGGTTCCATTCCAAACCTTGATGATCTTAACTCCACGAAAAGTACTTTGTTCCCTAGTTTCTGAAAACCACTTGTCCCTCAGCCACATTATACACAGGCAACCAAAAACCGTACGTTTTCGGGCATAATCTTGGGTACCTACTCTGACCAGGCCGCAATTTCCAACCGATTTGCGAGATTCTATTTCGTTCAGATGACTTCCAAGTTCACCTGAGTATCGAAATTACCACTGGAAGGGGGCGACTGGAGTTTTAATATTCACAAAATATACGATTGTTCAATATTCTGGTTCCTATACATGGTGTCCCATGTTAAGGACCGAAAAACTTCGGCATTCGATTCTACAACTAATTTAAGTAAGAAAGGGTCCATTAGCAATTTTTCGCTCAATTGCAAAGGGAATTCCCTTGATAATATTGAATTTCAGCCACCTCAATTTGGATTTTGTTTTACTTGTTATATTGCACCAAGTTACAACTTATAAGCAACATTTTTCTAATACATTGCTGGTGTATTTTAAGTAAACTAAGATACTTCACTTAGTTGCTGAAATTTGCACTTCATGATGCTCACACCAAGTCACTTGTCAACTTGTCTCCAGTACTCTGTGCACTAAGTGAATTAGACCGTATGGCTTGGTTCTCTCAAGTCTTCTAAGCAGAGAGAGAACCAAGCCATACGGTCTAATTCACTTAGTGCACAGAGTACTGGAGACAAGTTGACAAGTGACTTAGTGTGATATTGTGTATTGTGTATTGACAATATGTGTATTGACAACACATGATAATTATTATCATGTGTTGAGAAGGTGGACATTTATGTGATCTTGGAGTTCCTAAAGGTGATTCAGGCTTGGCCGCTAATGACCTCATTGACAGATTCAATCTGCAGCTCGTAGTGAAGTCCGTCATTTCTAAAGAATCTGCATCGGAGGACATAATTCTGGAAGAGCTGAATTATGTCTCGGTTGCTCTGGGCTGTACAGCCCCACAGTTGCGTCCCGCAAGTCCAGACAGGCTGTAGGACTTGTAGATTGTAGATGAATCCGCGGATCAGGGTTATGGGAGCCCAAAGCACTGAAGCCTAGTGGCTTATTGTGCTACGCTGTAGGATAGTACAGCTAGGCTGTAGGACTTGCTTGTACAGCTTATTGTGGACTGATCATTTTGCTCGTCGGCCCATCAGCCAGTTACCTGAATTTAATCAAAAGCTTAAAATTGATGGTATCCTCTGCGCATGCGCAAACGTAAAATCCTTGTAACAGCCATAACACTTACACTTTTCATCCGATTTCGATGAAATTTTCTAGGATTGTTCGGATTGGCGTGTAGATGGTCCCCTATGAGGGTAGTGGAAGGTACTTAGAGATTGGTGTTTTGAGATTAACTACTATGCATCGGATCATCTATACAATCGGGTTATGGGTACGAGGAAGCTATGTGCCACACCCACTTGGCAGACGTTTTTGTAATAGACCTACTGATTCAAATTTTGCCATGCAACGTTGTTTTTTGGTCTGTTACTCAAAGCCCCTCTTTTCCATTGAAAAGTGACAGCAGAGGGACAGATTGTCTTCATTTATCAGTAAAACTCTCCATCAGAGTCCTAGAAAGACCGCTCAAGGACCAATAAAGGCCAACGAATGGTTCATGATCCTGTCGCAAATTCTTATCATGCCCCCCCATTCAGTTCGCAGTCTGGTCTGTGATTAAAAACCTTTCCAGATGAATTTGTGTTTTTCGTCTCACCGCTATTTACTTCAAAATATCTCAGTCTTACATCAAATTGTCTCTGTAATAGATATTCTTGTTCAAGATTTGGCACCCATCTCTGTCCTTTGAGTCTTCTGGTACTCAAACCTGAAATTTTTCCTGCTTAGGAAGAGAACAGGGAAATCCAATACACACCACAGGGTTCGCACCAAATTTTTCCCTGTTCATCGAAATTGAAGCGGTAATGTTCACGTTCACAGGTGGTGTAACAGGTACCGTTTGTATCGGTGTCAAAACGTTCTTCAAACCCCGAAACTTTTCAACTCTAATGTTTATTGATGTAACGAAAATAATAAACGGAAACCCGTAAATCAATAGGAGGGAGCTTCTCTTGGAATACGATCGGCGATAAAGTGAAACGAGAGGTTTAAGAGCGAGGGAACTATATTTAGGCTGCAGAGCCCTCTTTTGAATCGCTCCCTGAGTCTGCCAACGTAATCTTGGCAAAGGTTGACACCATCACACTCCTGGCAGCTCACCTTGTCTGCTCGGTGACTCACCGGAAGTCCTGCTTTGAAGTGAGATCAAACCTTCATTTTGTTTTCTTTTCATACAACTACGACTTATTAATTTCGCTAATTTTATTCGAAGGGCGTTTATCAGACAAATTTATATTTATGCGTGCGTGAAGGAGGAAATTTTCAAAAAAATATTTTAACCAAATTTCATTCATATTTTAACTATAATAATATTTAAATAATACACATATATACCGAATGCAGGGTGTCCCATGTTAAGGACCGCAAAACTTCTGGAGTCGACTATACAAAAAAACTATTTTTGGGGTCCTGATTGGTTAAAAATCAACTCGTAAAGTGATTTTTATCAAATTGGCAAAATTTGGTTGTTAAGGTTTTACTTCCTTATGAGTTTTTACGTTTCCAAATTTAGGGGAGGAATTTGAGATTAAAAGCGGAAGAGCGGGCATTTTGGGTCTAGTTGTGCCCCGGAGCTTTTGGTTGATGTAAATCACTACTAAGGTTTGAAAAATAAGGGCTGAAATTCTGAAAACGGCCTGGATCAAAAATGTCGACAAATTGTATTGTTTTTTCATCAATTTAAGACAGTATTGAATTATAAGAATCGAATGAGACCACCCAGAGCTCTGTAGGACCAACTGTTCGCTCCCCTTGAGAACTTAAGGGTTGAACTTATGATAAATCAGAAACACGAGTATGAATCGCAAAAGAGGCCTAATTCCGGTTCAAATTTGAGCTGACCCAAATGTGATTATTGTTTTATTTTCTTAGAGTTGAACTCAGTTTTGCGTCCTTAGCAACCAGCAATCAAATTTCCTTATGGAGGCACCCACAACACCCTTTTTCTTGGAATAAGTCTGTAGCGTTTATTTATTTAAAATAAACTTGATTGTGAAGCGAACGAGTGATCTATACAGACAAATAATAAACCTTTGTGTAATAATTTGCAGCGTTTTACATTTTCGCGGTAAATTAAGGTAGTTATGGTAATTTAAGTGACATAAGTTAAAAACACTAAAAAATCTCATACACATAGCTTCCTCGTTTCCAAAATTAGATTCTATAGATGATCCGATGCATAGTAGTTAATCTCAAAACATTAATCTCTAAGTACCTTCCACTACCCTCATAGGGGACCATCTACACGCTAATCTAGTCCTGAGAAATTTTCGTCGAAATCGGATGGAAAATGTAGAAGTTATGGCTGTTACAAGGATTTTACGTTTGAGCATGCGCAGCGGCTACTATCAGTCCGGGGGTGATGATTTTCATAAGGAACCATCTACAACCCCTGCCCTTATCGAACTTGAAATTTGCAATTGTATTGACGTTTGTACTGCCTATTTTTAGGATTTGCAAATAAAAACTTTTGAATTTGAATTTGACAACCTAATCCGCACAATCCCTGAAAATTTCATCGAAATCGGACAATAACTTCATATAGCTATGCCCGTTACGAGGATTTCATGACAGACACGCAGACAGGCAGTCATAGACAGACACGGAACCAAAATCGTTCAGGAAGGTCTGAAACGTAAATCATGAGTGGAAATTTCGATATTAGAGACCATTTTTTTCAACCTTGGAAAGTGAATACAAAGCTTCCGCTATCTTGGTAGACTCGGAAAACCAGGTAAAACAAGAAATTAGAACTAGATTGCTTAGAGAGGTTTCCCTGCTTTAATTTGTTGCAGAATCGACTCCCGAAGTTTTTTTTCCACCCTCAAACCTCTTCCACTGAGTTATCGCACGTAAATTTTTGATTTTTTTCGATTTGAAGCAACTTATGGCAACATAATGTTACCCGCAAAGTACGTTTTAGATATTTTGGTAGTGACGTCATAACTGTCAGGAGAGCAGGAAGCAGCGCTCCCTGATATTTTTGAGTTGGACTAATTAAATTAAACAGCCGAAATTTGCCAATGTTGAACGTGTGTTAGAAAGTTGCCGAGAAGTCGCTATAAAAAAGTAAAAAGTTAAGTAAACAACCATTTCAGGTTGGATTTTCGTCCGACTGTCGTCAGCTGGCGTCGCGGACGTCATCAGCTGTCTTCCAAAGGGAAGATCAGAATTGGTTCTGATGATTTCGCTCATGGCTCCCCATTGCCTCACCGCCCTGGGTAGGACGAGGGGGGCGATGAGCCTTGAACCCACGACCCCCGCAGTAGTCGGCCATTCCGATGAAATTTCAGGGATTGTGCGGGTTGGCGTGTAGATGGTCCCCATTGAAAATCATCACCAACAGACTGATAGTAGCCACTGCACACGCGCAAACATGTATTTCCTTGTAACAGCCATAACTTCCACATTTTCCATCCAATTTCGATGAAAACTTCAGGAGTTATGCGGGTGGCGGGGGGGTGTAAATGGTCCCCTATGGATTCGTGGCCCTCAGACTGATAGTAGTCACTGAGTAAAAGGGTATTTCCATGTAACAGCCATAACTTCCACATTTTCCAACAACATTCAGAGATTGTGCGGGTTGACTTAGAGATTGATGTTTTGAGATTAACTACTAAGCATCGGATCATCTATATTTTCTGTTGGTTTCATTTGAAAGAAAGCCTCCAATTTTCGGTGGGATTGGGGTCAACAAATCATACTTGTACAGTATGCAATTACAAACACTATTGTACTTAGGAATCTACAGCTGTACACTCTGACCTCCACAGCTACATCGGTTCCCCTTCTAAGCTGTAACATGATGAAGTCA
This sequence comes from Apolygus lucorum, assembly GCA_009739505.2. NCBI lineage: Eukaryota > Metazoa > Arthropoda > Insecta > Hemiptera > Miridae > Apolygus > Apolygus lucorum. The sequence continues at coordinate 63,379,795 of CM019180.2, forward strand.
ACCTTGTCAAAACTCAACCGAAGCTTTTCTTCAGTTTTTAAACAAAATCGGAGTTTTCACCTTGTTGAGGGTGGAAAGAAGTAGAAAGGTAAGAGGTTGGCATTTAAGCGAGTTTCCGATACTTACTCCGAATTATTGCCGAAACTAAATGGTTTTGGATTTCTTTCCGTCAGGGTATCCATACGAGGCAAAGTCATGATCATGACGCCTAGCGAACCGTGTCTCGAACTGAGAGGGGCGGCTTCAGTAAAAAATAAGAGAAACAATTTTTTACGAAGGTTCTCAGTACCCTTTACGGATGCTCCATTGTCTGTGGTCACTAAACCGAATCATCGATATGATACAGGGCTGGAGGAGTGTTTGCCTGCGTAGGTAGCGGCATTCGCAATCTCCACTCGAAGAACGCTAACGAAATAGCTCGTCGTATAATCACCAGATTTCCACGCTACACCTCGTCCAACTGAGGGAGCGTAGCTGATGAACCTGCGCCGACGCTGAAGTTTAGTGTCACAACTAGATCATACAATTTTACTACACTGATTACTTTCCTTACATCTTGTACGTTACAGGATGATTCATAGATACTCCAAAATGATACTGTATGAATAAATAATTATTGCTAGAATAATTAATTCTTCTTCTTCTTCCGCGGCGCAACAGTCCTCTAAAGGACCTGGGCCTCCTAATTAATTAATTAATAATTAATTAATTTATTCATTAATAAATGTTGAATGAATGATAAATAGATAAATAATTATCCCATGAACTATGCATTAGTAAATAATAATTATTCATTAATTATTAATGAACCATGAAAGTACCAATGAATGAAGAATAAATATTGAATGAGTTATAAAATAATGAATGAATGAATATTGAAATAATGAATGATTAATTAAATAATTGTTTAAAATTAGTTAAGAAGAACAAAAATTAATGAATTATGGAATAAAATAGGTAATAAAAGAATAAATAATCATTGCTTTGGTAATGAATGAATAAAGAATGATTAAATGAATAAAACTCGAAAAAAATTATTGCATAATGATTTCAAAAATACCTAATGCATAAATACATTTTATTTTTAAAAATGAACGTTTTTTGTTGTAATTACCTCCCTTATAAATCCAAAAGCTGTGTAAATGGAGAGGGGGGGGGGAGATCTCGAGTAAATTCGTTTGTAACATGAAATGAAAAAAAAAAAGTTTGCCAAGTGGGTGTGGCACATAGCTTCCTCGTGTCCATAACCCGATTATATAGATTATCCGATCCATAGTAGGTAATATCAAAACATCAATCTCAAAGTACCTTGCACAACCCTCATATGGGACCATCTACACGTCAGCCCTCACAATCTTGAAGATTTCACCGAATTCGCGGAGAAAATATTGAAAATATGACTGTTACAAGGAAATTCAAGTTTGCGCATGCGCAGTAGCTATTATCAGACATAAGGTGATGATTTTCATAGGGAACCATCTAGGCTTCAATCCACATAATCTCTGAAAATGTCATCGAAATCGGATCAAAAATGTAGAAGTTATGGCTGTTACAAGGAATTCACGTTTGCGCATGCGCAGTGGCTACTATCAGTCCGGGGGTGATGATTTCATAGGGGACCATCTACACGCCAACCCGCACAATCCCTGAAAATTTCATCGAAATCCGAAAATAACTTGGTATAGGTTTGCCCTTTACACGGATTTCATGACAGACTAACAGACACGCAACCAAAATTGTTCAGGAAGGTGTAAGGAAAATTTTGATTTTGGAGAAAACATTTTTTCAACCTTGAAAAGTGAAAACAAAGCTTCCGCTACCTTGGTTGACTCGGAAGATATTTAAGATAAAATGTTATGCTATGACGAATAGAGACGCTGCAATTTGATATTCAAATTCCTCGTAAAAATTATGGTCGTTTAAACTTTTAATTTTTTTCAAGGATCAAGAATAACGGAAAATAATGTCTGACCCTGTAAATTTTAAACATCCTGTTTAGAGAAGCTGTGAATTTTATTTCGTGTTTCTTTCAGTTTCCACGCTCGGAATGGGAAGCTGATTTCAATTTCCTTCCTCCACAGATAAGCCGGCGATTTTGGTCTTCGCAGAGGCGATGGCGCCTTTTAAACCTCTCCGAGCCAAAATCCTCGGTTCAGAACTGACTTTTGAAGTGGATCCACCGCACGTTAAAAATAGCGAGCCGCTCGACTTGTGCGGAAACCGCGCACCCCCACAATACAAACTCCCGGCACAGGAAAAGATGAATAAGTAAGTTTTTTCCCGAATTCTCCGGACGCTCAAATAAGCCCTTTCGGGTGCCCCTTTTTTACGATAAGGCGCGAGACCTCAAAAAATGTCGAATAATGGTGCTCTGAAGGAAAGTAATAAACCGAAAAAAGTGGTCGGAGATGAATTAACTTGGCATTCAAAGGAAAAAAGGACCGGACGAGATGTAAAATTGGGAAATAAAATATCACGGATTCAACGGATAAAAATGCGTGCCAACGCCCCCGCAGGAAACGGTTTTAATTTTATTATTATTTATTATTTTTTTTAGTTTTGAAGCGGCGAATCCGAATTTATGTTTTCGTCGGATGTCTGCGGAAGTTTAGACAAAATACCAGCAAATCTGGTGGGAGAGAATGAAAGGAACGAACTGGATGAATTTTGTAAGCAAGTATCAATTAGTACCAGAAGTTTTTGCCAAATCTCCAAGGAAGTTGTGCTGTTTTTTACCAGTTGTTGAAGAAAGGAAGTAAATGGAAGTGGTCTGAAGAACACAGAAACAAATTCGAGGAATTGAAAGGGATTCTGACATCGTCAACAACGCTGGCACATTACGATCCAACGCTACCACTCATAGTATACGAGGTGTGTAAATAAAGTAATCAGACTGATCTTTTTTCAATTTTTTATTCAAAGAATATTATAATGCAATACTGTCTCCTTCAAAATAGTTCCCTTGGGAAGCCACACAGCGCTGGAGACGGTTTTTCCAATCATCATAGCATTGCTGGAACTCCGATACTGGAATAGCCTTCAGCTGGTCGGTTACAGCTTTTTGAATGTTCGCAAGTGTCCCAAAATGAGTTCTCTTGACGTGATTTTTCAATTTCGGGAAGAGAAAAAAGTCACAGGGACTCAAATCTGGCGAATAAGGAGGCTGAGGAGCTACAGGAATGTTTTTACTGGCTAAAAACTGCATTGTCCTTGAAAGACTTCGAAAAAGAGTCTTTCGAGTGCGACCAAACATCAAAATGAACTGGGTGTTGCATCACGACAATGCACCATGTCACACTGCAATCTCAATAATGCAGTTTTTAGCCAGTAAAAACATTCCTGTAGCTCCTCAGCCTCCTTATTCGCCAGATTTGAGTCCCTGTGACTGGGAGAGGCACTGACACACACACACACACACTTTTCACTGATTTTATCAACTAATGTTGTATTGAATAAGAAAAATACATAATAATAATAATTAGATGGGTACAACCCAGTATTTAACGCTTTAATTATTTAAATTAAACAACAATATAACAAAAAAAAGCATGCTCCGGTTGGCATTACTGCACATGTGGGTAGTATTTAAGTTGGCAGTCCCCCTATTGATTGCAAGGTAACACTGCTCAAAAAGGTAAACAAGGATTCAGATGAAAAATGTGGAAAATAGGAGAAAAATATAAGTTTTACAGGAGGAAAAGGGTTTTATTGGTGCATCTAGTGCGGGAAATGGAAGTTTTGGTTGAAGCGTAAAAGGATAAAGTGGTGAAATGGCGGAACTGGATTTTATGTCACTGATGCGGCGGAAAATACCGTTGCGAATTTTTTAGTGAAGTAGGTAAGTCTGAACAGTACTCATGGAACATGCCGTCTAAAGTGTGTTCTAGGATTCACTTGATTTTGCCGAGGCTTTTGAAGGCTACTACTGGTTGTTGGCTGTGGATGCCACGAGTAAATGGCTGTTAGTTCATCGCGTGTCAACAAAGTAAGTCAAAACGAAGACAAAAACCGAAAAAAAAGACCGGAATGACAATACGGAGAGAAAATTTGTACTAGTAAGAGGTAAGCACTGTTTCAAATTTCCACAAAATGAGTGAGCGAAGCAAGCGTGCTTCGCTCGCTCATTTTGTGGAAAATTGAACTTGCCTGATTGAGACTGAGGCGGCAGTGTTGATCAAGAGAAATAAATATTATTAAAGTATTGTAGCTGCAAGTAATGGATATGAGAGGGATCTCATTGATTCCGTACGGAATAAGGCTCATTTGAAGGAGTGTAGGAGACGGGGTGTCTAATTTGGTTATTTTGTTTATAAAATTTATAAACCCTTCTTTTCTGTTTTCTCTGTTTCTTTGAAAAACCGTTTTGAAACCGTTTTCTCTGTTTCTTTAAAAACAGAGGTGAAACCGTTTTCAAAGATGTCTAGTAGGTAGCTCTCAGAATATCTCGCACAAATAATTTGTTTCCCTACGCTGGCGGTCTAGGTGGTTGTGTCTCTACATATAAATATGGTAATGACGCCCAAAACGGCGAAATTGACACCAAAAGACCGTTGGTTTCGGTAAGGAGGTGCACAGTACGAAGAGGACTCACCATTTCGGTCGAATCGAATCCGTTCGCAGTTGTTGTCCCCGAAGGCGAAACACCTGTAGACGGCTCCACCTTTGGAGACACCTGGTTGATCCGTTTCGTCTTCAGGAGCTCCCACGATTACTCTGCAACACACAAATAACTTCAGAAGCTCAATAGGAAATTATTCAGGCAATCATATCTCTACTCTCTCATGTGGAACGATTTTGGTTGATTTTCAAAAATGAACCAAGAAAAAAAATTTTAACTCGCCCTCAAAATTCGTTGATTTACGTTTCAAGGTACGTAGAATCCAAAAATCTATTGAAAAATTTTCCGACCGTCCGCCGTACGCGGCACTTTTCCCAGTTCCTATGGACTGGATTTCATGAATATCATCACATGGACTCCAATTGGGGTCTAGTTGTACCCCGAAGTTCGTAGGACAAACCGTTCGCTCCCTACAAGAACTTAAAGGGTCGGAGTTAAGATAATCGCAATAGAGGCCTAATCTCCGTTCAAATGTTATCTGACCAAAATGAGATCGTAGTTCGTTTCTTCGAGTTGTTTTGGGTTTCTGCATCCTCAGCATTCAGATTCTCCATATCAAACTCCCTGTTTCTTCGATTCAAGTGTGAAACTTTTATTTCTTCCAAATAAACTTGAAATTGTAAAGGAGGTAAGTAGTAGTAGATTAGTAGAAGCAACGCGAAATAGCGAAACAAAATCTCGCAACACAATCGCGGACGACTTCACAATCGTGTTGTTGTTTATCGACTCAAAAAAACCAGCAACATGAGTGTGAAGTCGAGAATTTTTTCACAACAACCCATTTTAAACACCACTGAGTGTCAGCAAACTAACTATGAAGCGTTTATTTCTTCCAAATAAACTTGATTGTAAAGTAGACAGGTAGTACAATAGTTGGTAAAAACGCTACTAATTATTTTACAAAGATTTATTATTTTTCTGTATAGATCACTCGTCTGCAAAGATCACATCATTGCCTCTACCTGCCAACCATAGGTACCTACTTACTACACAATCAAGTTTATTTGGAAGGAATAAACGCTTCACACTCAATTCGAAGAAGAAGGGAATTGTTGAAAGCCTTCATTAGGAAATTTTAATACAACTCGAAGAAACGAACAGCCATCGCATTTTGGTCAGCTATAATTTGAACGGAGATGAGGCCTCTTTGGCGATTCACACTCGTGTTTCTGATTTATCATAAGTCCGACATTCAAGTTCTCATGGAGAGCAAACGGTTGGTCCTACAGAGCTCTGGGTGGTCTCATTGGATTCTAAAAATCCAATAGTATCTTAAATTGATGGAAAACACGCACTTTATATCGAACATGTTTGAGCTAGGGCGTTTTGAAAAATGTAGCCCTTATTTCTCAACCCTTGAAAGTGACCTACATCAACCAAAAGCTTCGCGGCACAACTAGACCCCAATGGAGTCTACATACCAAATTTCATCAAAATCGGTCCATGGTAACTAAGAATTTTTTTAAATTCGAATTTCGGATTCTACGTACCTTGAAACGTAAACCATCAAATTTTAGGGGGTAAAAATTTGTTTTCTAGCTCGATTCCGAAGGAAACACTAATATGGAAAATAGTGAATAAATCAAAACTGATATTCTGACTCAAAACATTCTCTGGAAGACCAGACAAATTATTAAAAATATTATTATTTTTTCTGCCTCGCTGGGAAGAACAGCAGATCATGGACGTCTCGATATTAATTTTCGATATTAGTTAAACTCGGCATTGAGCCTATACAGGGTGTCTACAAAACAGTTGTAAGGAATTCAAGGGGTCGATTCTACAACTAATTTCCAACAAAAAGTGTCTCTTAGAAATTTTTTTTAAAACGCCTCTTTAACCGACTTTTTTCACTTTCAAGTTTTTTTTCGTGTTGTCGACCTTACACCATTAAAACGGTCATAACTCTCTTAAATTACACTCAAAAATTAAAAATAAGGATACCGTTGGAAAGAGCGTCAAATTTCCTATCTCCCTGATACCAAATAACAAATTTTTAGTTGAAAAACACGAGGAATGAAGCAACCTAAAAAGTGAACTTAGTAAATTTTCGAAAAATTCCCGTTTTTCAACGCCTATAAATCTAGATATTACCAGGTAAAGTTGTGTTGCCGGAAAGCCTAAAAACTGCGCCAGAATCTCAGCTTTCCAACGCGATAATCAAAACATATTTTACAACCGAATTTAGGGGAGAATTTCGTGTTTGAACGCGGAAAAACGTGCATTTTTTCAACGAAATCGGCGCTCCGCCTAGTCGATCTGAGGGGTCGGACGATAGCAGTGGGTGAGTCGGCGCCGCAGTGACCGCGAGGCCTCCGGAAACAGGAGGCCAGAGCGCCGATTTCGTTGAAAAAATGCACGTTTTTCCGCGTTCAAACACGAAATTCTCCCCTAAATTCGGTTGTAAAATATGTTTTGATTATACCGTTGGAAAGCTGAGATTCTGGCGCAGTTTTTAGGCTTTCCGGCAACACAACTTTACCTGGTAATATCTAGATTTATAGGCGTTGAAAAATGGGAATTTTTCGAAAATTTACTAAGTTCACTTTTTAGGTTGCTTCATTCCTCGTGTAATTCAACTAAAAATTTGTTATTTGGTATCAGGGAGATAGGAAATTTGACGCTCTTTCCAACGGTATCCTTATTTTTAATTTTTGAGTATAATTTAAGAGAGTTATGACGGTTTTAATGGTGTAAGGTCGAAAACACGAAAAAAAACTTGAAAGTGAAAAAAGTCGGTTAAAGAGGCGTTTTAAAAAAAATTTCTAAGAGACACTTTTTGTTGGAAATTAGTTGTAGAATCGACCCCTTGAATTCCTTACAACTGTTTTGTAGACACCCTGTATAGGCTCATCAATTTTCCCCGCACTGTTGAAAAATCCCAGAGAGTAATGGAAAAAAATATTTGGAATAAGTAAGTTGGAATAAGTAATGGAAAAAAAAATTTGGATTAACTCAATGACATTTCATTTTCCTTGCCGAGTTTAGGGTTAAGGAAGAAATTAGATGAAGGTTAATACTTGAAATGATTGTATTTATCAAATCACAATAACAATGATTATTATTGCTTCCGAGTCTACCAAGGTAGCGGAAGCTTTGTTTTCACTTTTCAAGGACGAAAAAAAAAGTTCTCCAAAATCAAAATTTTCACTCGCGTTTTGCGTTTTAGACCTTTCTGAACAATTTTGGTTCCGTGTCTGTCTGTCTGTCTGTCTGTCTGTCTGTCTGTCTGTGTGTCTGTGTGTCTGTCATGAATTCCTTGTAACGCGCATAACTATACGAAGTTATTGTCCGATTTCGATGAAATTTTCAGGGATTGTGCGGGTTGGTGTGTAGACGGTCCCCTATGAAAATCATCATCCTCGGACTGATAGAAGCGACTGCGCATGCGCAAACGTGAATTCCTTGTAACGGCCATAACTTCTACATTTTCCATCCGATTTCGATGACATTTTCAGGGATTGTGCGAGTTGGTGTGTGGACGGTTCCCTATGAAAATCATCATCCTCGGACTGATAGAAGCGACTGCGCATGCGCAAACGTGAATTCCTTGTAACGGCCATAACTTCTACATTTTTCATCCGATTTCGATGAAATTCTCAGGGATTGTGCGGGTTGGTGTGTAGACGATCCCCTATGAAAATCATCATCCTCGGACTGATAGAAGCGACTGCGCATGCGCAAAAGTGAATTTCCATGTAACGGCCGTAACTTCCACATTTTCCATCCGATTTCAATGAAATTTTCAGGGATGTTACAAATTTGAGTTTAGATGGTCCCCTATGAAAATCATCACCCCCGGATTGATAGTAGCCGATGCGCATGCGCGAACGTGAATTGCTTGTAACAGACATAACTTCCACAATTTCTACCCGATTTCGATGACATTTTCAGGGATTACGCGGATTAGGTTGTAGATGGTCCAGAATGAAAATCAAGGCCTTAAAATTTACAGTAGCCTCAGCGCATGCGCAAACGTAAAATCCTTGTAACAGCCGTAACAGTGGCGTGTGAGGTGAGGATCTCAAACCCCATTCAACCATCTCCTTGGTAGGTCAGTCAGCAATGCTTAGGATTCCCAATCAGGAGTTCCAGGTCCGAATCCTAGTCAAGCTAAAAAATTTTGATCCAATCACTACCGCACTTACATTTTTCGTCCGAATTTGATGAAATTTTCTAGGATTGTCCAGATTAGCGTGTAGATAGTCCCCTATGAGGATTAGAGATTGGTGTTTTCAGATTAACTACTATGCATCGGATCATCTATATAATCGGGTTATGGATACGAGGAAGCTATGTGCCACACCCACTTGGCAGACGTTTTGTTATTGTGAACAACAATTATTGTTGTTGCCAGCCTGGAATCGCACCCAGGCCTCCCGCCCTTAGATTCTTCCAGTCTAGTTACCGAATTTGTTTATCCGTCCTTCGTTGACTAATTTTCGGGCTATTTTTTTCAAAGACCACAAGCTAAAAGACGAAATTAATAAAACTCACACTTGGCGTTAACAATTACTATAAAGAGTAAGACAGGAATTCCATGAAAATCTGGATTGCTGTTAGTTTGCTGACACAGCGGTGACCAAAATAAGTTGTACAAAAGTATCGAATTTTAAACTCGTGTTGCAGGTTTTTTTGAGTCGATAAACAACAACACGATTGTGAAGTCGTCGCGATTGTGTTACGAGAATTTGTTTCTTAATTTCGCGTAGTTTCTACTGATCGGCTCTTGAATTCGAGATGTTACGCCTGAACCAAGGATTGACGACCAACAGACAGACAGGCAACCAATTCATGTAGGTACTTGACCTGATATATAGCATTTCCAAGCCAAATGAAACCTTTTCCAAGTCAAATGAAACCTTTTCCAAGTCAAATGAAACCAATTGAGCAAATGAGTGAAATGAGGTAAGTAATGAGGTAAGTACTCTGCAAATTTCAGATCGATGCAATTGTACCTATCGTACAAAGAAGTTGCCAAAATGAAAATTCAATGAATTTTAGACCTAGGATTATCGAAGTAGATCTCAGCTTAGTAGAATAGGAAACAAGTAAGTTTGAGAAATTTCTGACTGTTGAATGTGAGTGGGTACCTACTCGCCACGCCCACACGGAGAAACCGATAATTGAGGGGAGTCACCAATACTTACATTGACTGATTGAACCTCTAAGACTGAATTTCTGAAATGTTGTAGTATATTATTCATCTAAGATCGTTTACTTTACAGAAATACACTATGTTTGGAAAATGTTTCATTTGATTTGGAAAAAGTTTCATTTGGTTTGGAAAAGGTTTCATTTGACTTGGAAATGCTATATTATACATAGTTAAAATATGCGAGTTTCGCCATAAACATTTGAAATTGTCAACAAGACGCTGCAAATTATTACACAAAGTCACCATTTGTCTGCGTGTTTCACTCGAAGAAACGAACATCGATCGCACTTTTGTCAGTTCAAATTTGAACGGAGATTAGGCCTCTCTTGCGATTCACACTCGTGTTTCTGATTTATCGTAAGTCCAACCCTGTTCTCATAGGTAGTGGCAATGGCCGTGTTCTTTGTAAACGAGTGAACTATATAGAAAAATGATAAACCTTTTTGTAATAATTTGCAGCGTTTTATTCTACTTTCGAATTTTACGTACTATGAAACGTAAAACATCAAATTTTAGGGAGGGGGATTTTGTCGATTTTAAAGGTTCATTATTGATTATAATAAACCAAAAACGCTGCAAATTATTACACAATGGTTTATTATTTTTCTATATAGATCACTCGTCTACAAAATCACCAACCATCCAATATGTAGGAAAAAATAAAAAATATAAAAAAATATAAAAAAATTCAAAAAAAAAATCAAAATTACCAACCATCGTTCGCATTTCGGGCAGCTCTAATTTGAACGGAGATTAGGCCTCTTTTGCGATTCACACTCGTGTTTTGATTTATATATATATATTTCAATATAAACCCTTACATTTTCGTAGGGAGCGAACGGTTTGTCCTACAAAGCTCAAAAAATTCTAAAAATTCTGTAGAATCTTAAATTGAAGGAAAAACAATACCTCTATATCGAAATTTTTTGAGTTAGGGCGTTTTCAAAATTTCAAAATTGATTTTGGAACCCTTAGTAGTGACTTACATAAACCAAAAGCTTCGGGGCACAACTGGACCCCAAATGGAGCCTACATACCAAATTTCATCAAAATCGGCCAATGCTAAGTGGTAAGTGCCGCGTACGGCGGACGGACGGCCAAATTTTTATTCGATTTTTGGATTCTACGTACCTTGAAACGTAAACCATCAAATTTTGAGGGGGTGTTAAAATTTTTTTTTTCTTGGTCGATTCCAAAGGTTCATTATTGAAAATAATAAACCAAAACAATAAATAAAAGTGTTTTACGCATAAAAAACCAAAATTCTCACATTTAAATAAAATTTTCGACAATTGTTTAAATTTTTTTGAGAAATTTGGAATTTCAATTTTAATTATAAGGTCAGGTACCGTCTGGAAGGACGAGCATATCAAAACTCTTCACTCGTCCCTCGCATATTTCTAAGTAGAAACACCCCTGGAAGTTTGATTCCGATGAGCAGGGATCGCGGGGTCTGTTTCGTAAACGCCATTTTTGACATGGATATGTCGGAATTTTTAACGACACTTTTTTTTTGCCACGAAAAATGCAAACGCTGCAGCCAGTCATCATAGCTGCATATCGGCAGCTGTGAAGCAAGATTCTCTAGAATACTGCGATACATTACGTGCAATCGGATTTTTTTTCTAGAAAAAAAAAAATTCAAATTAGGTACACCTACAACATAGGACTACAACATTAGACACATCCATGATCTACTGTTTTCCCCTCTAAGGAAGAAATTTATGTTGTTTCAACCTTGAAAAGTTGTCAACTAATTTTCTAGTTTTTTCAACCGATTACCTAAATTTTTCAATTAATTTAATAATTCTTTCAACAAAATTTATAATTTGTTTGATTTATCCATTTTTTATCGACCATGGACCGATTTTGATGAAATTTGGTATGTTGGCTCCATTTGGGGTCTAGTTGTGCCCCGAAGATATTGGTTGATGTAGGTCACTTCTAAGGGTTCAAAAATGAATTTTGGAATTTTGAAAACGCCCTAACTCAAACAATTTTCATAAAAAAAAAAAAGGTATTGTTTTTCCGTCAATTCGAGATAGTATAGAATTTTTAGAATTTTTTGAGACCACTAGGAGCCCTGTAGGGCTAACCGTTCGCTCCCTACGAGAATTTAAGGGTTGGAAATCAGAAACACGAGTGTGAATCGCAAAAGAGGCCTAATCTCCGTTCAAATGTTAGCTGACCGAAACGCGACCGATGTTTTTCTTCAAGTTGGTTGGTGGTAACAATGGCAAAGCCGTGTTCTTTGCAGAAGAGTGATCTATATGGAAAAATACTAAACCTTTGTGTAATAATTTGCAGCGTTTTTCGTCCGAATTTGATGACATTTTCTAGGATTGTTCAGATTGGCGTGTAGATGGTCCCCTATGAGGGTAGTGGAAGGTACTTAGAAATTGATGTTTTGAGATCAACTACTACGCATCGGATCATCTATATAATCGGGTTATGGATTAGAGGAAGCTATGTGCCACACCCACTTGGCAGACTTTTTTTCATCAATTTAAAGAATAGTATTGAATTTTTAGAATCGAATGAGACCACTCGGAGCTCTGTAAGACCAACCGTACTCTCCCTCTGAGAACTTAAGGGTTGGACTTACGATAAATCAGAAACACGAGTGTGAATCACAATAGAGGCCTAATCTCCGTTCAAATTAAAGCTGACCAAAGTGCGATGGCTGTTCGTTTCTTCGAGTTGTACTCAATTTGGCGTCCTTAGCAACCAGTAATCAAATTTCCTATTGGAGGCGCCCACAGCTTCCTATTTCTTCGAATTGAGTGTGAAGCGCTTATTTTTTCCAAAATAAACTTGATTGTGAAGCGGAAACATGTTTGTAGGTGGTGGCGATGACACAGCCGTGTTCTTTGCAGGCGAGTGATCTACATAGGAAATTAATAAACCTTTGCGTAATAATTTGCAGCTTTTTTGGTCCTAGAGCGACCAGTAAAATTTTGAACGACACCGCGTACTCCTGAGCCGCCCCTCGAGAGTTGGGTTTTGGAACTTACGAGTTCTGCTGCTGGAAGGAGTGCTGGGCGACGGTGAAGCCGAACATGGAGCCGGGGCTGCCGCGGTACTTCACCAGGTTGTCTAAATCCAAGTTGAACGACAAAACCGACACGAAACATGAAAGAATCACAAACAAGCAATTTGGAAGGCGAGTCATGTTGAGCAGCGGAGGGCGCGGAAGGGAGGTTCACTGCTGAGAGACGCGACGAGGGGCGGACGAAGCGCGCACGACGAGCATCAAGTCGCCGGTAGACGTCGGCGTGAGAAGACGAGCGCGGAGACGAGCGGTGCGATCGCGAGGGGGTCCGAGAGCGGACTGAAGGCGCGTGCCTCCCGACTCCCCCACTCGAGGCCGCCTCCTCAGCCGAAGGGCCGGGCCGGGCTTCCAGCCTTTTTCGGGCCCAACGAGCGGCCCACCTTTGCACGTGTGTCAAGGCCCTCATGTGACAAGGCTCAGCTACACACATGTGTCAAGGCCTACCTTTGCACATGTGTCAGAATCACCTAAGTCATGTGACAATGCCCACCTATACACATGTGACTAGGCTCACCTACGCACATGTGTCAGAATCACCTAAGCCATGTGACAAGGCTCACCTAAGCCATGTGACAAGGCTCACCTAAGCACATGTGTCACAGCCCACCTATGCACATGTGACAAGGCACACCTATGCACATGTGACAAGGCTCACCTATGCACATTAATCAGAATCACCTAAGCCATGTGACAAGGCTCACCTATGCACATGTGACAAGGCTCACCTATGCACATGTGACAAGGCTCACCTATGCACATGTGACAAGGCTCACCTATGCACATGAGTCAAGGCCCATTCGTGCACATGTGACAAGGCTCACCTATGCACATGTGACAAGGCTCACCTATGCACATGTGACAAGGCTCACCTATGCACATGAGTCAAGGCCCATTCGTGCACATGTGACAAGGCTCACCTATCCACATGTGACGAGGCTCACCTATGCACATGTGACGAGGCTCACTGATTAGACTGAGTAGGGGCGTTTGCAAATAAGTAAACTACCAGTTAACCCAAGTCTGAATTTATTTGAAGAAAAAAAAAAGATCCAACGGTAGATCCAAAACATGAAAAGAACGGTGAACCCCACCTAGGAGTTCCTGTGATAAAGAATTAAGTATTGCCTTATAGAGAACTAATAAACTGTATTGTATTTTTAGGACGTCTCACAGTAAGATTTGGGCGTCCTTATGCGATCGATCTGGGGTGAAGTTGGACAACACTCAACAGAAAAAAAAAATAACCACACAGTAATCCGTTTTAGACCATTCTGAATCCAAACCATAGGTGAATGTCTGTGTGTGTGTGTGACAAAATGTTGTGGGGGGGGGGGACTCGAATTCGCATGTTGGGTGTCGTAGATCATGGATTTCAAAAAGCTCTTCAAATTCGAGGCTCCCATGCCGCGAGAAATGATATGATGGATAATGGTGGGGGGGGGGGGTGTCACTATTTCTTGCCCAAAATACATCCAGTGAACAGTTTTATCGCTTCCCAACTTGTAGCTTATCCAATGGGACGTCCCCTGGAATGCATGCATTACGAAACAATATGTTTTAGAGGGGTTTGGCCGTGATTTCAGAGAAATCCGAGACAATGGGGAATTTGCCTCAATTTTAGATTCTGGAATTTCAAGTCAAATCCTATAATAGGGCCCTAGAATAACGTTCAACACTAGGAATAACCAAGGGGAAAAAATTACCGTAGGAGAATATGCCTGAACAAGTGAAGCCTCTGTTACAAAACACCGCGAAAATCGAGGAATATTGTTGACGTCATACGAAAAAAAAACGACGCGAAAACAACTCCGACAACAGACAGAGTTCTAGCACCGCCACACAAAACGATCCAGTGAAATGGCTACTCGAATAATGTGATTCAAATCTTGAAACTAAATAAGAGAAGATGAAGACTAATAATGCTTGATAAACTAGTAGGTAGAGTCGTATTGTAAAAAACACTGCAAATTATTACACAATGGTTTATTATTTTTTATTTTTCTACATAGATCTCTCGTCTGCAAAGCCCCCAACCATCCAACATGAAGAAAAACATCGATCGCATTTCGGTCAGCTTTAATTTGAACGGAGATTAGGCCTCTTGCGATTCACACTCGTGTTTCTGATTTATCGTGCGTCCAAACTTTAAATTCTCGTAGTAAGCGAACGGTTTGTCCTACAGAGCTCCGGGTGGTCTCAAAATATTCTAAAAATTCTATAGAATCTTAAATTGAAGGAAAAAATACATTTATATCAAAATTTTTTGAGTTAGGGCGTTTTGAAAATTTCAAAATTGATTTTGGAACCCTTGGAAGTGACCTACATCAACCAAAATCTTCGGGGCACAACTAGACCCCAAATGGAGCCTACATACCAAATTTCATCAAAATCGGTCAATGCTAAGTGGCAAAAGTGCCGCGTACGGCGGACGGACGGCCAAATTTTTATTCGATTTTTGGATTCTACGTACCTTGAAACGTAAACCATCAAATTTTGAGGGGGTGTTAAAATTTTTTTTTTCTTGGTCGATTCCAAAGGTTCATTATTAAAATTAATAAACCAAAAGTGAGTAATATTGTTTCTTTTGGTCACTTTTGTGTCTGGGTTCTTCCTGCCAGTTTGCGGCGCACTCTTGTGTTATTCCTTGTAAGCTAAAAGTTCGTGTATGTTCCGCTTCTGTGGTAAGCGCCACAGAACCTGCTTTGAAGTCAGATTGGTAGAATATCCGTTACATTTCAAACATGGCTGCCTCTTACACATTGCCACCACATTTAAAATTTCCATCTTCCTTAAATTCTCTAAATTTTTTGGATGCGTTTTCAAGCATCTCACTATGGTTTTATTCCATAAAAATAAACCCTCATTCGAAAAAAAAAATGTGAGGCAAATTCCCCATTGCATCTCATCGATAACCAACCATGATCCAGCAATAACGTCGTAAAGGGAGTTGATTCTTATTAAAAACCTCCTCTTATTATGGTTGATCGGTTTATTGCACAGAAATCATTTTGGTGTCGTTGGAATCGACGTGAAAATTTCCTTTCAAAAAGTTGTTCCAACGATCTAAATGCTCTTAAAAATGGCGAAATGTAAGCATTCATTCGTCGTGAAGGAAGTCCAAAAAAGCCGGGAAAAATAATATTTAATTTGCCATAACCCTCCTGAATTCCATTTAAGACGAAAATAATTTCATCAAATCTGTCCAGTAGTTTGGTTATGAACTGGTGGTGACAATCCCTCCATATAAATAAGCACCAGAATTTTCTATCAGCAACTACGAGTAGGTTCTTCAGGTCGTAAGCGCCTGCCAAACATTCGTCTGCAACCGGTGTTACACGTAAGACATGCAAATCGTTCGTTTGCATTAAATTCGCTCGAAGGGGTTTCCCTCGGTAGAATGAATACTTCTCATGCTGTGATCTGTCTTCATACCTACTTGTATTTTGTAGAACTATGATTAGTGAATCGTCAAGGCTCGCAGCGATTTCTATTCGAGTTTTCTATAAATCTTACTCGAGGCATAATTTGGCGATGCACTCAATCTCCACAGTGCTGTCAATAACAAGGGAAAATAATTTTGGATGATTACTAGGTAATAAAAGAAATAAGTGGATGTGGCACATAGCTTCCTCGTATCCATAACTCGATTGTATAGACGATCCGATGCATAGTAGTTGATTTCGAAACAGTTAATTTTTAGGAACCAAGCACTACTCTCGTAGGGGACCATCTACACGTCAACCCGCATAATCCCTGAATATTTCTTCGAAATCGGATGAAAAATGTGAAAGTTACGACTGTTACAAGGAAATTTACGTTTGCGCATGCGCAGCGGCAACTAGATATCGATCCAGGAGGAATGATTTTCATAGGGGACCATCTACACGCTAACCCTGAAAATTTAATCGTTTTGCCCGTTACAAGGATTTCATGACAGACAGACAGACAAGGAACCAAATATGTTCAGGAAAGTCTAAAACGTAAAACGCGAGTGGAAATTCAATTTTGGAACTTTTTTTGAACCTTGAAAAGTGAAAACAGTGCTGCCGCTACCTAGGTAGACTCGGAAGCAAAAACGCTGCAAATTATTACACAATGGTTTATTATTTTTCTATATAGATCACTCGTCTGCAAAGCCACCAACCATCCAACATGAAGAAAATTATCGATCGCATTTCGGTCAGCTAAAATTTGAACGGAGATTCACAATCGTGTTTCTGATTTATCGTACGTCCAACCCTTAAGTTCTCGTAGGGAGCGAACGGTTTGTCCTACAGGGCTCCGCGTGGTCTCACAAAACTCTAAAAATTCTATATATTCTTAAATTGATGGAAAAACAATACCTTTGTATCAACATTTTTTGAGTTAGGGCGTTTTCAAAATTTCAAAATTCATTTTTCAACCCTTAGAAGTGACCTTGATCAACCAAAATCTTCGAGGCACAACTAGACCTCAAATGGAACCCAAATACCAAATTTCATCAAAATCGGTTCCTTGGTACTCCTCCCGCCCCCAATTCTCCCGACTCGTCCCGCCCCCAGCTCCTCCGACTCCTCCCACCCCCAATTCCCCCGACTCCTCCCGCCCCCAGCTCCTCCGACTCCTCCCTCCCCCAATTCCTCCCGTCTCCGATTCCGCCGACTCTCCCCCCTCCCACGACCCCTCCGTGCATACGTACGGTTGGCGTTTTATGTATATGGA
The DNA here is from genome assembly GCA_009739505.2 of Apolygus lucorum. Lineage (NCBI taxonomy): Eukaryota > Metazoa > Arthropoda > Insecta > Hemiptera > Miridae > Apolygus > Apolygus lucorum. The sequence goes on from CM019180.2 coordinate 63,397,324, forward strand.
TAGATATTGATGATTCCAGCGGCAATCTTTCTGTTTTGGTTTATTATTGAAAATAATAAATGGAATCGACCAAGAAAAATTTTTTTTTATCACCCCATAAAAATTTGTTGGTTTACTTTTCAAGGTACGTAGAATCCAAAAATCTAATAAAAATGTTGCCGTCCGTCCGCGGCACTTTTGCCACTTAGCATTGACAGATTTTGATGAAATTTGGTATGTAGGCTCCATTTGGGGTCTAGTTGAGCCCCGAAGATTTTGGTTGATGTAGGTCACTTCTAAGGGTTGAAATTTCCACAAAGCTCAAACAATTTAGATTTAAACAAAGATTTAAACATTTAATGTATCGTTTTTTCGTAAATTTAAAATAATTGAGTTATTATTGTATTAGTATTGAGTTCTTGGAATCGAATGAGACCACTCAGAGCTCTGTAGAACCAACCGTTCGGTCTCCATGATTGCTGATAGGTTGGACTACGATAAATCAGAAACAAGGGTGTGAATCCCAAAAGAGGCCTAATCTCCGTTCCAATAGGGTGTGCGCCTGGGTAGGAAAAACAGTTTATTGTTATTTTTAATCTAAAGTAGACCTTATTCTAAAAATTTTGGTACCAACCGCGACCTTCTAGCGTGAGTAAATCTTTTCCTATGAATTTTTAAAGTTTCGACCGTTTATGACGTCACAGTGGGCTGGGGGGTCCCGCCCAGGCGAGAGGGGCGCGTGACGTCATAAACGGTCGAAACTTTGAAAAATCATAGGAAAAGATTTACACACGCTAGAAGGTCGCGGCTGGTACCAAAATTCTCAGGATGTAGTCTACTTTCGATTAAAAATCTAAAAAAAATCAAGGCTCACCCCCCATTTGAGCTGACCTAAATGCGATCGCTGTTCGTTTCTTCGAGTTGTACTCAGTCTTGCTTCCTTGGCAACCAGTAATCAAATTTCCTAATGAAGGCACTCGCCCATTTCATCCCGCCCTTTGCCTTCAAAATAAACATGGTCGGCAGGTAGAGGCAAAGTTGTGTTCTTTGCAGACGAGTGATCTATGCAGGGTGTCCCCAAAAACTCCCCCCCCCCCCCCCACCTGCTAAAATCGTTCAGATAGTGGTAAAACATTTTATTTTTAAATTTGCATGATTTTTCCCAAGGATCTCAAATATGACCACGGTGCGCTAATCGTGCGCAACGCACATCATCTTCGTTTTTTCAGATGAGACCCCCATTTTTTATCGCAGATTCTACGTAAAATTTCATGAACATTTACCCTCTAAATCGATTTTTTTTATCGCGCGCAACCCGCTCAGCGCGCGCTCAAAGGTGCGCAAAATATGCATGTGCCAAGTACCCAAGTGTGGCACAAGATATTTTAGTATTTTTCACGCTGAATTACGTGGTGATGTTAGTTTCTTAATTTGACAGCAAAATTGATAAAATTATCGACGAAAAATAAACTTTTTAGAAAAGAAAATGGCCTTTTTACTCACTACATGAAGACGTCTTCAGTTAATTTCTGAATGTGAAGAGTCGATTTGATTAGGTTCTGAACGCCCCTGGAAGCCTCTGATGTGCCTACAAGCTCGACTTTCGACTTATCATGAGATAACACCACCTTTTGTCTTAACTAGTGGTTTGGCTGTGACAAAATTATATTCAAAATTATTGTTCATCACACTAGACTCTTTACTAGTATTTTCACAAGGAGTCTCTACTTGTAATTTCTCGAGGGAAAAACCGTCCTGTCTTTTAGAAAATCTTTTTCCGATTTTCTTGGAAAATAGTTTTTAAGTAGACAGGATTTTGACAGGTTTTGCCCTTAAAAAAGGTCATTTTCCGTTTCAAAAAGTTTATTTTTCGTCGATAATTTGATCCAAATGCCGTCAACTGGGCACCGTGGTCATATTTGAGATCGTTGGGAAAAATCATGAAGATTAAGGAAAAAAAGATGTTTACCACTATCAGGACGATTTTAGCAGCGGGGGGGGGGGGGGGAGGCACCCTGCATAGAAAAATAATAAACTGCTGTTGCTTTTGAGTGCTGCTCGTAAATTCGATTGAGAAAAGGTCTTGGGGGTGAATACATTGATTTGTTATTGGACCACTAGATGGTAGCTCGCCCTCAAGACCTTAGACTCTGTTAAAGTAGATGGTATGGATTACTTGAGAAGAGGAGGTTTGATTATATTAATTAGGGCTTTAAATAACGAGACAACATCATTTATTCAAGTTTGGTAACTTAACAAGTACATCAGGTAGGTAATTATCTCTAAGGCTACGCTAGAGACTACGAATTGCAGGCGCTCTAGAAATGTATGATTAGCAACCCGGGAAGTTGTAAAATAATGGAACACAGTTGCTATAGGAAGGAAAAAAAAACGTCTGCCAAGTGGGTATGGCACATAGCATCCTCGTATCCATAACCCGATTATACAGATGATCCGATGCATAGTAGTACATTTGAAAACATCAAAACAAGTTAATCTGAAACATCCCTGAAAATTTCATTAAAATCCGATGGAAAATGTAGAAGTTATGGCCGTTACAAGGAATTCACGTTTGCGCATGCGCAATCGCTTCTATCAGTCCGGGGATGATGATTTTCATAGGGGACCATCTACACACCAACCCACACAATCCCTGAAAATTTCATCGAAATCCGACAATAAATTCGTATAGTTACGCCCGTTACAAGGATTTCATGACAGACAGACAGACACGGAACCAAAATCGTTCAGGAAGGTCTGAAACGTGAAACGCGAGTGGAAATTTTGATTTTGGAGAACATTTTTTTCAACCTTGAAAAGTGAAAACAAAGCTTCCGCTACCTTGGAAGACTCGGAAGCTAAAAACTGTAGAAAGTGAGGACACGATTTGATTCTCGAGCACCTTAAGAACTAATTCGGTACTAAACAAGGCAATTTCGTCCGTTTTTCCAAAAATCTCTCTAAAAGTACAAGATTCTTCCAATTCACAGGTAAGTAACCCGCCTCAAGTATTTCAGAAAACATTGTGATACTGAATCTCCAAATGTTAGCTGAAATTATGATTTTGGAGGCTGTTTGATCTTTTTGAGTACAAAGCTTTCCAATTCTTGATGAAGCATCAAATTTGAGCCAGTTTTAAATCGACAATATCAGCAATTTGTCTGGTGTTTGAGGGTAAGGAAAGTAGTTTGAAGCTGAGATTGGAGTGCTTGTAGACCTGCAGAGCCTCCGCTGCTGTGGCGGCTCCCGCTGCTGAGCTCAGGAGTCTTCTCGACCATCAGCCTCCTGAGGCGACTTCTGAGACGCTTCGAGTTGCCTCCTCGTGCAGGCGAACACCGTCTTGATGAAGGCGGTCGTCCGCTTCTCCACAGCCACCCCCGCTCCGACGGTCGCCAGTTCCACTTTCCTCCTCAGTTCCTCTCGTTCCAGTTCGCCCTCCTGTTCCAGTTCCCGTTCCAGGACGCCGATCCTCGACTCCAGCTCTAAGACGACCCCTGACTCGAGCTCGGAAGTCGCTCCGGACACGCAGGCAGCGAACTCTGGACCGACTCCGATCGCCTCAACCTGCGAGCGCAGATATATTTCCTATTATTATTGATATAATTAAACAAAATGTAGCATTTCCATGTCGAACTAATCCCATTCCAAACCAAATTAAACATTTTCCAAACCAAATTAAAAATTTTCCAATCCAAATTAAAATTTTTCCAAACCAAATTAAACTTTTCCAAATCAAATCAAACTTTTTCCAAACCAAATTAAACTTTTTCCAAACCAAATTAAACTTTTCCAAATCAAATCAAACTTTTTCCAAACCAAATTAAACTTTTTCCAAACCAAATTAAATTTTTCCAAATGAAATCAAATTTTTTCCAAACCAAATTAAACTTTTTCCAAATCAAATTAATCCTTCCGCAAAAATTAGCCCAATGAAAATATTCGCGAATTGCCGGCGTTGCAGAAAAACGTGAGAAGTTTCCAGCTGTAGAGTGTGAAGACTTTACGATTCTTCTGTCCCTCGGAGGCTCCCGAAGATGAAGCAGATGAGGCTGATGAGTGTTCCTTCCTAAAGCGATTCTAATTCCTCCTTTATTTATTTGAGAATTACTCAATAAAAATTCTCGCCTGCAATTAGCAAACATTTTCACTGTGCTAATTATCGCAAAAGGACTAATTAGACTTGGAAAAGCTATGTATATAATATGCATTAAATAATCTTAGAGGACCAGATTGAGTAACTAATGTGTTTTGGTTTATTGATTTCAATACATCAACCATTACCAATACATCAATACATTCAACCTTTGGAATCGAGTAAGAAAAAAAATGTTTTACACCCCCCCCCCCCCCCCCCAAAAAAATTTGATGGTTTACGTTTCAAGGTACGTAGAATACAAAAATCGAATAAAAATTTGGCCGTCCGTCCGCCGTACGCGGCACTTTCCCCACTTTGACCGATTTTGATGAAATTTGGTATGTAGGCTCCATTTGAGGTCTAGTTGTGCCCCGAAGATTTTGGTTGATGTAGGTCACTTCTAAGGGTAAAAAATGAATTTTGAAATTTTGAAAACGACCTAACTCAAAAAATTTCGATGTAAAGATATTGTTTTTCCATAAATTTAAGATAGTATTGAATTTTTAGACTTTTTAGAGACCACGCGGAGCCCTGTAGGACAAACCGTTCGCTCCCTACGAGAATTTAAGGGTTGGACGTACGATAAATCAGAAATACGAGCGTGAATCGCAAAAGAGGCTAATCTCCGTTCAAATACAAGCTCATCAAAATATTATCGGGGGTCTGGTACAGCCGTGATCGCTCGGGCTTGCGTTTCTAGACACAAACCGACATCTGCGGGAGGTCGTGAGTACAAATTTCGGTCCTGAGGCGGTGACCCAGGACGGTGAGGCAATGTGAAGCCATGAGCGAAATCATCAGAACAAATTCTGATCTTCCCTTTGGAAGACAGCTGATGACGTCCTCGACGCCAGCTGACGACAGTCGGACGAAAATCCAACCTGAAATTGTTGTTTGCTTTACTTTTTTTACTTTACCAAAATGCGATCTCTGTTCGTTTCTTCGTTGTACCTACTCAGTTTTGAGTCCTTAGCAACCAAATTTCCTAATGAACTCAACTCCCCATTTCTTGGAATTTAGTGTGAAGCGTTTATATCTTCCAAATAAACTTGATTGTGAAGCGAAAATATGGTTGGTAAGTGGTGAAAATGGCAAAGCCTAGTTCTTTGCAGACTAGTGATCTATAAAGAATAATATACTTTTGCAGCATTTTAATTACGATTACGATTTTTTTTTTTTTACTTTTTTTTCAATTTGCAATATTTTTCAGGGTTTTTTTTTAACTGTAATTTTCAAACTATGATAATTTCAATAATTTATTCCCTGCAACTTTTTAAAGTAATTTGAGAACTTTCAGCCCAAACTTCCTAATTTACGAATAAACAAAACAGTGTAGAAAATACGAATGTTTAAAAAAACCGGGAAAATGACGTCATGCTGGAATAGTTCATTTATCGCCACTTGAAGCACTGAGATCGAGAAATCTATAGTCCCCAAGTGCAAAATTTCATGAAACAGTGAAGTTCGAAATCGAAAAACCGAAGAAAAAAATAGAAAAAGCAAGATGGGGGAAATGAGGTTTCCTCTGTTTTTGTTTGATAACTTTTTTCTTAGAAAACACGATTTCGTCGTCCCAATGGGCAACACTGGGAGGAGACGGCGATCCGAACAGCCCAATCAGCGAGCATTCCCGCTTCACGTCCATTTTCCCGGTTAGTTTTGAAATTGAAAATTTTGATTGTCTCCCAAAAATAACAGGAGACTTATTTTCCGAAATCAGCCCGATTTTCATCTATCCCACACCATTAACTATTCAGGAAAAATGCAAACAGAAATCGGTGAAATTCCTCATTCATGCACACCTAGGTACATAATTTTGATACTTGTACAGGTTATACATAAATAACAAATTAAAAGTAGGTTTTTTTTATATCCATTCCTGGTTACAGGAAGCTTCATCACAAAGTTACCTTTCGAACTTCGGCGATTTTCCTCGCCTCCCTGACGGTCTCCTCTCGCACCACAGCGAGTCTTCTCTTGAGGTCCGCGATTTCTTCTTTGGTCAGCCGCTCCCCTCGTGCGTGCGACGTCTGGAAATCCGAGGAAAATAAGACTTCAGCTCGAGCAAAGTGTCAGTACTCGGGAAGATATTTCATTTTGAGCAGTAAAAATAAGTAAGTCAAGTTGGGTGGGAAGTAAAGCTTCCTCAGACATAACCGAGTGGTCGTAAAGAATTCGTTGGAGTAAAAATTGGGGTTTGAAGTGAAGTTGAAGAATGAATGAATGAAAGTTTGTTTTATTTGTCGTGAAGCACACAGTGCAATATCAATAGTCAACGTGGGTTAGAATAAAATGTTAGATAAATCAATAGCTTTTCAATGAGCTGTTCGATTTCAGTGGGTTGGAAATACAAAATTTATATCATCCCTAGCAACATATCTGATATTTATGCATAACAAATAAGGGGGGGGGGGGGGGGGTTGATATTTTCGTAGTACAATTTTGTGACCTTTTTGGCCAGTTAGCTCACGGCTTAAACATCGGACCAAAGCTATTCTTCATAATTTTTTGCGTAGATTTCAAAAATGATACAGTCAATCGTAATTAATAATTATTATAAATAATTAATTGGGGCGCAACCCAGGTATTGTGTCAAAATTGAGATGAAGGAAGACCTCAAGTGCGGCACATCACTTAGCACTGTTTTCCTACGCTGAACCGCGTGGTGATGTCCCTTTCTTGATTTGATTTCATTTTGCCGCATTTACACCCGAAAAGTCGCTTTTTAATGAGGAAACCATCGATTTATTATTAATTACTTAAAAATGTTTTTAGAAGACTGAAAATGTTTTGCAAAGTTATTATACAATTTTATAAATTTGACAATATTTGTACACTAGTAGAGAGAAAAGGGCGGTTCTGGCACGTAACTATTACTACTATGACCTTTTAACCTTCACCCCTCCCCCCACCTCCCCCTCCCACCACTGACCACTACCCCCACCGCCCCCTTACTCCTCCCCTTATTTGTACTACTCCTTTTTTTGTACTACTCCTCTTATTTGTACTACTCCCCTTATTTGTACTACTCCCCTTATTTGTGCTACTATTTGTACTGCTCCCCTTGTTTGTACACTAGTAGAGAGAAAAGGGGCGGGAAGGGTCTCCGCCCCTGAAAAGGAGAAAAGGGCAGTTCCACCCCCTTACTCCTCCCGCCCCTGACCCCTTCAGCCCCTTTCTCCTCCCGCCCCCTTCTCCTCCCGCCCCCTTCTCCTCCCGCCCCCTTACTCCTCCCGCCCCTTTCTCCTCTAGCCCCCTTACTTCTCCCGCCCTTTCTCCTCCCGCCTCCTTACTCCTCCCGCCCTTTCTCCTCCCGCCCCCTTACTCCTCCCGCTCTTTCTCCTCCCGCCCCTTACTTCTTCCGCCCCTGACCACTTCCTCCCCCCCCCCCCCCCGACCACTTCCGCACCTGACCACCTTCCGCCCCTGACCCCTTACTCCTCCCGCCCCTTACTTCTTCAGCCCCTGACCACTTCCTCCTCCTGCCCCTTACCCCTTCCGCACCTGACACCTTCCGCCCCCTTACTCCTCCCGCCCCTTTCTCCTCCAGCCCCCTTACTCCTCCCGCCTTTTCTCCTCCCGCCCCCTTACTCCTCCCGCCTCTTACTTCTTCCGCCCCTGACCACTTCCTCCTCCCCCCCTCCAACCCCTTCCGCACCTGACCCCTTACTCCTCCCGCCCCTTACTTCTTCAGCCCCTGACCACTTCCTCCTCCTGCCCCTTACCCCTTCCGCCCCTGACCCCTTCCGCCCCCTTACTCCTCCCGTCCCTTTCTCATCCAGCCCCCTTACTCTCCTTCCACCTCTAACTCCACCCACCCTAGACTTTTCCCGACCCTATTCCTCCTCCCCCCCCCCCCCCCCCGACTCCATCCTACCACTCCCCCATACTCCCCTACACACGTACCCCCCCATACCTCCACACACTTACCCCACATACTCCCCCATACATACTCCACACACTCCCCCATACTCCCCTACACACATACCCTCCACACCTCCATACACCTACCCTCCACACCTCCATACACCTACCCTCCACACCTCCATACACCTACCCCACATACTCCCTCATACACTCACCCATACTCCCTCACACCTACCAATGTCATAGGTAAAAACTATAATTTAAGCTAGCTTTTATTTGATGAGACTGGAGCTTCCTGATAGGTTAACTAGATGGCACTGTGGTCGATCTGTCCTACCCTGTAATCGTGTTTCAATCTCTATTGTAAGTTTCAAAGCAAGGTCAGTACAACTAAGAGGAATGGTATTTATTGTCCTGAAAAGGACAGTTCAAAGGATCTGAGGTAAGTACAACTAATTCTTACCATTAAAATTCAAATAGCACCTACCATTGTTCGACCCACTTGGTCGTTGGAGTTTCCAACTAAGCTCTGTCACCGCGTCAAGGTGGGGTCAATCTATAGTTTTTTTTTCTTGTTTTTTTTTAACTTATTTTTTCAACATGAATTAATATAATTTTATCAAACAATATACAATTTTTTTTAAATAAACAATATTTGAACATGAACGATAAACATAATGTATTAGCCTAATAGTTTGAGTCATCATTTTTATTGTCTTTTTCCCTGCCGAAGGGATTTTCATCACAACCTTTGAGAGGGTTACTCGGCCGGTCCTCACTGCTAGCACCAAATATGTACACTTTATTGGGATTTATTCATCACCCTTCATAAGAAAATCGACGATTTCTTCCACAAAAAGTTACTTTTTCGGGTGTAAATGCGGAAAAATCAAATCAAATCAAGAAAGGGACATCGCCACGCGGCTCAGCGTAGGAAAACAGTGCTAAGTGATGTGCCACACTTGAGGTCTTCCTTCATCTCAATGTTGGCACAATCCCCGGGTTGCGTATCTTTGAGCGCCCGCTGAGCGGGTTGCGCGCGTTCAAAGTAAAATGTTCATAAAATTTGACGTAGAATCCGAATCTGCGATAAGAGATGAGGGTTCTTATTGGAAAAAACAATGTTGATCTTGGTTGCGCGCTGGGCAATTTTGTCATTTTGATTTATTATTTTCAATAATGAACCTTTGGAATCGACCAAGAAAAAAAATTGTTTAACCCCCCTTAAAATTTACCTACGAAGGTAGCTACTCCACAATCAATTTTATTTGGAAGAAATAAACGCTTCACACTCATTTCGAAGAAACAGGGATTATTAGGAATTAATTATACCGTAATTATTAGGAAATTCGATTACTGGTTGCTAAGGACGCAGAACTGAGTACAACTCGAAGAAACGAACAAAGATCGCATTTGGTCAGCTAAACTTTGAACTGATATTAGGCCTCTTTTGCGATTCACACTCGTGTTTCTGATTTGTAAGTCCAGCCATTAAGTTCTCATAGGGAGCGAACAGATTGTCCTACAGAGCCTTTATTTCGAGAGTTTTCGAGCTAGGGCACTCTTGAAAATTTCAACCCTTAATTTTCATCCCTTAGAAGTGACTAACATCAACCAAAAGCTTGATGGGCTCCAAACGGCGCCCATGTACCAGATTTCATCAAAATCGGTCCATGGTAACTCAGGAAAGTGTCGCGAACGGCGGACGGTCGGAAAAATTGTAACGTAAACCAACGTAAGATTTTGGGTGTTAAAATGTTTTTTCTTGGTTGATTCCAAAGGTTCATAATTGAAAATAATAAAACAAAATTATGAAGAACAGCGTTGGTCCGATTATACACTCCTGCTCAAAATTATCGCACCACCATCCATTTTTTCGTTTGTCTCTTTCCTTCTCCCCTTATAAATTTTGAATCCTGAACTGGCCACCAAGGAGTCCAGACATGAATCCAATAGAGCATGTTTGTGACATGCTGAAAAGAAGAATTCGAGCCAGAGATCCACCATCAGACAATCTTCAGCAGCTGGAAACAGCAGCGAAAGAGGAGAGGGACAATATCCCCCAGGAGGATATCCAAAACTTGATTTGAGGCATGGGTTGAAAGCTCCAAGCCCTCATCTGAGCTAGAAAAGTTAATACCAATTAGTGAAAAGCTGAAGTGGCATAATTCAAACCTTATTTTTCACGTTTTCAATTTTTATAATTTTACCACAAGGAGTACATATTTCTTTAAATTATGAAAAACATATTTTTTTCTCGACTTTGTGCCTTGTTTGGTTACCTTTTTCATTCTGTGTTTGCAAACAATTTGCGCAAATGGATAAAAACTTGATAAGGGGAAAAATAAGGGGACAGACGAAGAAATAGATGGTGGTGCTTTAATTTTGAGAAGGAGTATATTTCGTCCACAATTAGAGAAAATAAGGAGGAGCAGCGTAGTTACTGGGACACCCAGAAGCTACAGCTACAGCGAGAAGTTCGACCTGATCTTCCTTGAGATCGTCCATACTAGCTCAACCTCTGAAATTTTCACAGAGTAGAGATACCCCATACGTGATAACAAAAAAGAATGTAGGTAGTACTTTTTTTAAATTTTTAATTTTATTTCCCAATTTAGGGACTTAGTGAACTGAAGGGCTAATTTAGAATAAAACCAAAAGAACAGCAGAACATATTTTAAAATTAATTTTCGAATATTAGAACAGAACTGATAGGGAAACGCAAACTCACCAAACCACAGAGCGCCAACGTGACCGCGACTGAAAGGATATTGCAAACTTTCATGTTGATGCGATGGATTTGGCCAAGTTCTGCGTCGCTGGTGGGTCGACAGGGAACTAACTGCAGCTGCAGTCCGATCAAATCGATCTTCAGGAGGGAAATGAACTATTTGTGAAGATTCGCGAGGGTGACCGAACGCCCGACTGACTCGGATGTGGAGGTTCTACTGCCGCGTTCGTTGCGTCATTTCGTTGAGTAACCGGTGGATGCGAGGACTCACCTGACTCGACTTGCTAATCAAGTCAAATTCAGGTCATATCGCAGAGCTAATATGAATCTACGATCCCAAGGACTGCATATCGGGGGTTGTTTCTTCACGGGGCATTTATCAGGCGATGGAAACACTTCTATTTTGCTTCCTCGGTGTCGAAGGTGGGGAAGCTAAGGAGTATTTGTGCAGCAGGACAAGAAACGTCTGCCATGTACTGCCATGCTAAGCCATAAAGTCGCACCGTGAAAATTTGACCAAATTGAATTATTGGTTACCGGGGGTTTTGGGGGTCGATTTCTATCGATTTTCGGAGTTTTAGAGTCGTATCTCTATCAGAAATGCCTCAAACAAGCCTCCCGACTTTCGCGTTAAGGCGTGTTAACTTGATTTTGCTAAGAAACTAGTCGTATCAGAGCGATTCAGAAGAAGAAAACTCGTATCTTGACACTGATACGGGAATCTGCCCATTTCGACGATACGACTTCTTGCATTAAATCGGCATGATACGACTTTTTGCCTCTGAAAACTCAACATTTAGTGGTGACTTTACGTTTATACTCTAAGTAAATAAACGTTTATTTTAATTGATTCAGCAATTTTTTTTACACTCTTAACAGAGATATGAAATACGATTGACTTTGAGCCAAGTAGGAGACAAAATAATCGATGTGAAATAATTTCTTGAATTAAAATGTTAATTCAAATGAATTAATGTTTCAAGAATTAAATTTAATAAATTATAAGAGTCATTTCAAAATTTGGGGTTATTTCTTGTCACGCAGCTTTTGTGAACACTCTATTTGTCTTGGAAATTCAGAATTTTTTCAGGGAGATACAGCAGGTTGGTGTCTACAAAGATCACATTAAATGAATTTCACTAATCAATTAACTCAGATAATTAAAAATCATTAATGATCTCAATTCTCTCTCCCTACACCTGTCACAGAGGGTAGGTTGGGAACTTTGAAAATTTGTGGAGAACTCTATATTCATATTTTAATTTAAGTAAAAAACGTTATTGGTCCAGGATACTCTCCTCTTCAGGAATAAATTAGAAACGAACGAAAATTCCATGATTTGGAAGGGTTTTTGCTATGTTTTGATGCTGTCACAAGGTTTTATTCTCTCTCCCTACAATTTTTTTGAAATGCCTGCCCACTCCTGGAAAACGATTATTTTGTGTCATGAAAAACAAAAGTGAACACTGCTGCAAGATGGCTTCCGAAGCTACTGAAGTTTGTTGAATTTCCAAGCTCCCAGTTGTGTGGGTTATGTTGTGAAGTGTTGAAGCTTTGAGAGTGGGTAAATACTTTCTCTCTCCCTACAACCACCTCACTCATCAGGGTAAGTGTTCAACTAAGTTTAATTAAACTCAAATTACAATTATGAATGCCATAGTGTTATGTATTTTTTCTAACGTTCAGAATCAATAATGGTTAGGCCAGTAGAGAGTGATAACCTCACAAATCTCTCTCCCTACAACCTCTCTACCTACAACTTCTGGGAAGAGGCTGGTTTGTAGGAAGAGAGATGGAATTGCAGGGAGAGAAGTTTTTTTTTCAAAGCCGTTTACACTTCTAAGAGTTACCTGAACTATTTACACTGCTGGGTCATATAATTCTGACTTTTCATCAACCCACATTTTACGAAAGATTAGACTGATTGAAAGACTTGAAGAATCTGATAATTCTGAAAAACCTAGATTATAGCTTCGGACTGTGATTGCGATAAGTAAAAGAGACTCCTCAACTAAGATTCTCGTATTTTGAAGGAATAAAAAGGTTTCATGAGTTCAACTCACACTTGGTTTTCTCTCTCCCTACAAAGTCGAAATTATGGAAAAAAAATTCAAAATTCTATAAATTTGAAACTACTTGATAAAGTGTGCGCCCACTTCAGGATCTGCCTCAGTGGCCAAAACAAAGGACGTTTACGGGAGAAAAAACATAAAAACTTCAACAATAATTTTTGGAAAAGTTCGAGGACAAAATAACCCCAAATTTTGAAATGACCCATAAATATTTAATTTAATAAATTAAATTTCTCGTATCATCGTTTTTTGACTATTTACACTCAAAAATGTTTAATTTTGACTCTAGAAATCGATTCGGCTACTAAAAGGAGGAAAAATAATCCCGCGAAAGAATAATTTCGCCACGAAACCTATTAGGTCGTTTTCCCGAAAGTTGGGTGAAGTCAAGATACGACTTTCTGGCTTAGCACGGCAGTGTAGGTGAGGCACATAGCTTCTCCCCAAAACAGGACTGTATGGAACATCTCCACAAGGTCGAAGAACTTTGCACAGGTACCTACGCTGCCAAAGGAATCTTAGGGTCGCAAGTTGTAAGAATAATTAACCTCCTTTTTCAAAATATTGAAGTCCGGAAATCAAAAAATACTTCATCAGAGAAATTTTCAATAAATAACCTGCATTCTTGAGCATGAATTTTTCGTTCGGAAAAGCGGATGTAAGTTTTCCAACAATACCTATACAGGGTGTCCCACATGTTATCCACCAAACTTTGGGAGTCGATTCTACAACTAATTTGCAACAAAAAATGTCTCTTAGCATTTTTTAACCCCCTTAACATCCAACTTTTTTGACTTTTAAGATTTTTTCGTGTTTTCGACCTTACACCATTCAAACGGTCGTAACACCCTTAAATTGCACTCAAAAATTAAAAATAAGGATACCGTTGGAAAGAGCGTGAAATTTCTCAATAGATGAGCCGTTGATAAATTGAGAAAACTGAACGCTAGAGTAGTATTTTTACCTCAAACTTGAAAAATAGTCAATTTCTGTTTTTGGTGAAAATGTTGATGATTTTTCCTCATTGAAACGAGGTATTTGCCAGAGGAAAAAAAAACTAAAAAACTTCTCCATTTCATCAGCTTTCCAACGGTCACCCAATTTTTAGTTTTACTGTGGAATGTGAGGGAGAAAAAGGTGTTTCAATGCGAAAAAACGTGCATTTTTTTCAACGAAATTGACGGTTGGACGGGAGGAATCCGGGGTCTGCTCCGCCGCCCCTCCTCCCAAGCACCACGTCAAACCGTCGATTTCGTTGAAAAAAATACACGTTTTTTCGAATTGAAACACCTTTTTCTCCCTCAAATTCCACAGTAAAACTCAAAATTGGGTGACCGTTGGAAAGCTGATGAAATGGAGCAGTTTTTAAGCTTTTGCGCCCCTCTGGCAAATACCTTGTTTCAATGAGGAAAAATCATCTACATTTTCACCAAAAACAGAAATTGACTATTCTTTAAGTTTGAGGTAAAAATACTGCTCTAGCGTTTTGTTTTTCTCGACTGGTCAACGGCTCATGTATTGAGAAATTTTACGCTCTTTCCAACGGTATCCTTATTTTTAATTTTTGAGTGCAATTTAAGGGAGCTACGACCGTTTGAATGGTGTAAGGTCGAAAACACGAAAAAATCTTACAAGTCAAAAAAGTCGGATTTTAAGGGGGTTAAAAGAAAATTGCTAAGAGACACTTTTTGTTGCAAATTAGTTGTAGAAACTCACGAACTCCCGAAGTTTGGTGGATAACATATGGGACACCCTGTATAACCAGTTTTGATTCAACTCCTCTAGGTAATTAGGAAAGAAAAATACTTTTTAATGCGAAGAAATGCTGTTCCGCTTATGAAATTCGGGGTTTTTGGCCTTTTGGACTCGGGCAGGTCCGAGAATTATGGGTGGAATTCCACAAATTTTTAACGCTGAATCGTTTGGCCCTCTGATGTACGTAGGAAATAGCATTGCATTTACTTCATTTATTATTGGTATCGTAAAACGGGGTGACTATGAGGGTGACAATAGAACCACGATTATGAAATTCAAATTTATGTAGCGAACTGAATACCGCAGGAACGACTCCATCCAATTTTTATTACAAGCTTTTATTTAGATTTACGTATCCCGTTGTCTGTCTGTGATCAAATCTTGTCTGTCTGTAATCTTGCAAGTTAAATTTGATACACTTCCCAGTCTCCGATTGAACTGAAATTTTGCATGCAGGTGTAAATCGGATGACAATGCAATATTATCTATGACCGAGAACTGATTATTAACTAATAATAAAAGCTTGTTTTTAAAACACTGCAAATCATTGCTCAAAGGTTTATTATTTTCTGTATAGATCACCCTTCTGTATAGATCACTGGTTCTCCATCAATAGCACCTACCACCATCTGTATTCTCCCTTGACCTTCCCTCTCAAATTTCAGCTTCCTGCGTTCAATAGGATTGAAAATGGCTTCGGAGCTCACTCAGCTGATCAGTGATCTGAAGAGTGAAGGAAGATCTCCTCGAATGCTGGAGACGCCTGGAAGAGCACTGATCAGCTGAGTGAGCTCCGAAGTCATTTTCAATCCTATTGAACGCAGGAAGCTGAAATTTGAGAGGGAAGGTCAAGGGAGAATACAGATGGTGGTAGGTGCTATTGATGGAGAACCAGTGATTTATACAGAAGGGTGATCTATACAGAAAATAATAAACCTTTGAGCAATGATTTGCAGCGTTTTTTTACCTACCAGCTAGGTACTACCTACCACACCATACTGGCTTCACACCTTCATAATCAAGTTTATTCGAAAGAACTAAACACTTCTCACTCGATTCGAAAAATAGAAAGCTTCATATGGAAATTTGATTACTAGTTACGCAGAAAGCAAAAATGAATACAAATCGAAGAAATGAACAGCGATCGCATTTTAGTCAGATAAAATTTGAACGGCGATTAGACCTCTTTTGCGATTCACACTCGTGATTCTGTTTCATCGAAGGAAAACCCTTAAGTACTACTCGTAGCGACCGAACAGTTCGTCCTACAGAGCTCCGGGTGGTCTCAACATTTTTTTAAAATTCTGTACTATTTAAAATTGGTGAAAAAACGATACCTTTATTTCGAGAGTTTTCGAGCTAGGGCACTCTTGAAAATTTCAACCCCTAATTTTCACCCCTTAGAAGTGACCTACATCAACCAAAAGCTTCGCGGCACAACTAGACCCCAAATGGAGCCCATATACCAAATTTGAACCAAATCGGTCCAGTGTTGCTAAGAAAAGTACCGCGTACGGCGGACGGACGGACAATTTTTTATTCGATTTTCGGATTCTACGTACCTTGAAACGTAAAACATCAAATTTTGAGGGGGGGTTAAAATATTTTTTTCTTGCTCGATTCCAAAGGCTTATTATTGAAAATAATAAGCCAATAATAAACCAGTTCCTGGGGAGGCACCCATTATTTTTGGATCAATCTGAGATGTCAGGTTGAGTTTCCCAAGTCTTGAATAAACTGTGTCAAGCTGGATTCACAAGGGACGGAAGAGGGCGGAATCGGAAAAGACAGAAAGACGAGAAAACCCAGTGGAGGGAGTAGCCAGAGTCGCGGAAGGTTCACATGGATGATGAACGGAAAGGACAGAATGATAACCTTCCTACTGGAAACCTCTGAAATGATAACCTCTCTCTCATCTGTAACCTCTGTTGACTGTGTTGTGAATTATACGTTCAATTACTCGTTGAAATTAATTTTGTGTTAAAAAAAGAAGAAAGAAACGAGAAAAAAAAGGACAGCGCAACAAACAAATGAAGCGTGAGCGTGGAACCTCAGGGTGCACGATTGAAACAATCAATTGTTTTTTCCAGCAATCGATATTTTCTATGGTATTTTTCAACAAAGGAGTAATATTGCTCTTGGAATTTTCAATTCGCCCACATGCTCATTCACAAATGCCAGCTGAACAATGTTCCTAGAAAACTCACAGTTGGGATTCTGCAATAATTCTGGGAATACATTATCTCAACTCCTCAATGCATCAATCGTATCAAAACAATCGATTGTTGGCTACTATCGACAGTTGGCCACCCCTAGTGCAACCTCCACTCGTGGTTATCATTCCTGACCACTGCGCAGGCGCACGGAAAGGGCGGAAGACGGACGACGGTATGAAAATTCCTTCCACCGACGGGTTCCGTCAAGATGGCGGCCACCATTCTCAACCGGGGAAAATCAGCCAATCAGATTGTGATATTTCTTTCCGTCTTTTCCATTTCCACCCTCATCCGTCCCATGTGAATCCAGCTTCAGTAGCCTGGAGCTTCCCCCTCCCTCGGTACCAGTGTTGAGGTAAGATTATTTGCCAGTGAACTGCCACAGTCTCATCCCCAGATGCCATGACTAGTTACAGGCCCGGAGCAGAGACTTTGTACCTGATCTCACTGCTTTACAAGCACCTGGGGCTTAACCCAGTTTGAGCATTACAGGTGGAATGAGACCAACCAATAAGAATAAACATTACAAGTTGGGAGAAAATCATTTTCATTTATTACACTTTGTCAATAGAAGTTAACAACGAAAAGAAACACCGATGTTGGTAGTTCGATAAAAACCAGGCTGTTCCATAAAAGACAGTTTTACTTAGGGATCTACGTATCTAATACGTTGTATAAATTAAGTAAAAATCTGAGTGGACATTCGTAAAACCGAACACAACGAATGGACAACATCTGTGATGTGAGTGTATTTTAATAAGACCTAATTATTCTTAGTCCGCCAAGTTTGTTGACCTCGTAATCGTAACAAAACGAAAATACTACCAATGTTGATGACAGTTCGCATCCTTATTACTAGTGAAACGAAAGCACAGGATTCTAGTTGTTTCCAAGGTAAAAATAACAGTCACAGGTACCCTTTCCCTCCATAATCCACTTGGCACCCACTACCTTACAAAAAAATAAATGTGGAGGGAGAATCTTTTGTCCCGCAGTAACCAGAAGAGGCTGCTGATGTTGATCCCATGTTGCCAAATCACTGATGAGTTCAGCAACTCCCCAATTTTTTCAGAGCAAAAATGAATAACCCTTGTCTGAAAACCATTCAATTACAAGAAAGAGTAAAATACAGGGTGCGCCAAAACAAATGATAAAGTTTCAAAGGGCGGCTGTATAGGGATACTGGGGGTCTGGGCGAGCCCCAGTTTTCAATCGTTACAACATTTTGGACCGGGGAACGACCAGGCTTTGCCGATCGCTTGAAAGTGGCCACAATGGGCTTTTCGACTGCGATTCTACTTCCCACATCCCTCGCCACAATGTTATCAATTGTTGGATGGAACTGGTTCCACAATAAAGCGAGGGTTTTACGGGGCAAAAGACGTCTGCATGGCACGCTTCTCACCTCACAGTCATCGATCACCCTGAAGATTAAAAAAAACTTCGCCATGACTCCGTTCGGTCCAAATCCAGAGATTCCCATGCTCGACTGTTTCTTTAAGCTGCTACCAACCTCAAAATTCTATATTTGTACTCTTTAGAACAGAATACATCTTGCAATTTTATGACGCGAGTTCCCGATGGCTAAGACATGTAGCTCATGGCGATCTCTTATGTGACTGACGCGTTATGCCTGGAAATCAAACATGTTGGATGCCAAAATCGGTGGGCTAATGCATTGACATAGGCAGATGAGTTAAAGGATCTGGCAGACTATGCAGGCACAGGATGGGAAACAAACGCGGGACACAGGTCATAATTTTTCGTTTCTGTGTATTAAAATGGCACACCAGGGAGGACACGCAAAACCGTCCTTTAGCAGGCACATCCCGAGCACTTTTTTGATATTTTTTTTTTCCTGCCATCTCGCGGTTACTTTGCTGCAATAGTCCCTCCACTGATGCCTCTTCGTAGGTATCTGCGTCTCCTCAACTCAATGAAGAGCCAGTCTCACTTGTGGTGAAATCGATTTTCGGAAAGGGGTTCCATCTTCGTAACCTTTCTTTCCATCATTTTCAAGATTTGTTCGACATTTTGGACACAGTTTCGGAAGTACTTTGAAATTTGAGGTCTTCGACCCCAAAGTCATCCCTCTTCTGGCTCGTGAACCCAAATCTGTGGTGGTTTGCTTGGCTACTACTTCCTCTTCTTCCTCAGATGAAGATCTCGATACACTCGGAGAACTCATAAGTAAAGGAGGCTGCGACTTTTCACTCTTTCGAATGGAGAAGGGAGGTGAAACAAGGACTGATGAGGGGAAAACGCCCCGTCTGGTTTGCTTATAGGCACAGGACAGAACAGCGGCAACAATCCTACATCCCACGTCCTGTCAGGAGATGAAATGGGAACCCCTGATAAGGAAACCTGGACGAATCCCACCAGATCTTCCTCGCAGGGTTGGAGTGGCTTGCTTCCGCACCCTCACAGGTCACGACTCCCTTCAGAAGCATCTCCGCCGTATAGGCGTGAAGGAGTCTCCAATATGTGAGCTCTGTGAAGCAGGAGAAATGGATGAGGACCACTTCGAGCTTTGAGGAGGTCTTCAAGATGTTGGAGCATCCATTGTTGATGAGTGTAGTTATCAGGAGAGTCTAGCCCCCAGAAAGTGTTGTTGGGTTTCAGCGCTACCTACTTCCACTTCAACGAACTACCATTTCTGATATCTTATCGGGTGATCACGCTCGCGACTGCATTACCGTCGCTCTTCTAACTTGCAGTTATCCCAAGATTATAAACTTGCAGTTATCTCCATTTTAATAATGCATTCTGCTTGATTCGTCACTCCAAAACACAAAAATGCAATGACAAGTTCCTTTTTCTCGCAATTTAAAAAGGTAGGGAAGTAGAGCCGCCAAACTTAGAAATGAGAGGTAAAACCGAGGTAAGCCTACTTTTCAGAAATGCCGCTTGACCACGCTCACATCGAGCTGATAAGGATGGTAGTTCGCTGAAGTGGCAGTAGGTAGCGCTGAAACCCAACAACAGTTTCTGGGGGCTAGACTCTCCTGTAGTTAGGATAACTAGTTAGTAGGATAATAGTGATAACTACACTGAACTGCAAATTAATATTGGGGTGCCAGATGTTGGATGGTTAAAACTGTCACATAGACTCGGCGTAATTTAAACAAAAAAAAAGTGTGCCAGCTCCTTGAGATTGAATAGGTGAACGTCAACCCAATCAGTTCAGTTGGGAAACGTTCAGTTCTGAATGACTCATCCCTCACTACAATTGGGGACCAGGGATCAACTAATCAGCAGATTCTCTTCAATTATGCATCAGACTGTCGAATCCTTAGAGAAACACAAAATTGAAAAACCCCTTGTAGACACAAACAGATTATTGTATTCCCAACAAGGTAACATAAATATATTAGAACTTACAATGACACCACAAACGAAACACTTAGTAAAACTTAACCAGGAGATTCCTGGTGTTTTGAACGTGGCTGGGAAAAATAAATACCTGCTTAGTTACAGTAAATTATCATTATAACACTCACTTAGGTACTGGGAGAAGAACAGGTTAGTCACATCAGGTTAACAATAAGGACACCATGTCTAGTCAGCGGTTATTCAAGAACTGGGACATCAACAAATGAGTGTACTGCCAAGAAGTTCAATCAAATTAATTTTTCTGATTTTCTTGCGACAAAACTTTTGGAAAGATTTAGACAACATAATTTAATTCAGTTTTGTTCAAGTTCTAAATAACGACTAGGCATCACTTGCAAATCCAAAATGGACCTTGATATGATTAGGAATATCTACTCGTATATTATTATCGCGGTAGTCGAAGAGAGGTTTACCTCCAATCTTATGGATATTCACAAATTGGTAAACTCAATTCTATAGAAGCATGGGAATACGAATCAATGATGTAAATAGACACTGCAGGAATATTTTAGTAAGGACCAGCGATGAAACATTGATGTTGATATTTCTTAGCAACATCGATATTGATGAAACATCTTATGAAAAACATCGCAGAGTAAAGCTGGGTTCACATGAGCGCGGTCAACGCGGTTGTGCGAGGAGGTTACGCGTTCAGC
The DNA here is from genome assembly GCA_009739505.2 of Apolygus lucorum. Taxonomy (NCBI): domain Eukaryota; kingdom Metazoa; phylum Arthropoda; class Insecta; order Hemiptera; family Miridae; genus Apolygus; species Apolygus lucorum. Next base: position 63,418,128 of record CM019180.2, read on the forward strand.
CATTTGATTGGCGGCGCCTCAGCCGCCTGAGTACTTTTGGAGTGGACTGTCGCGTTTCAAAAATTCTGATATTCGTCGCGTAACCGCGCGCCCTTTGTTTAAATTTTTTGTTATCACGACTTGTTATCACCAATTATTCCAGCACGGGTATATAAGTTTTAGTGAAATTGTAATTGAATAAGTTAAGAAGAGAAGAGAGCTGTGGGATTTTAAGTTAGGGGTCGACGAGTATTTTTTACCTTACTTATTTTTTATAATTATCGTTTATTTTGGTCTCTTGTAGACATTTGATGAATGCATCGTAATGTAATAAAACGTATACCTATCTAATAAATATGATCTGTGATTTGTTTATGTAATGGATACTCAAATTGATGAGAATTTCAACCACTTGAGGTGATTTCCAAGATTTTTATGCATAATTAGCGCCTACAACGGAATTATAAAGATATCATGAATATATCCAGAGAAACAGGTAGGTCCTACATGAAACCTTCACTACTTCACAATCAAGTCTATTAGAAAGAACTAAACGCTCCACACTCGATTCGAAATCATAAACTCAATTTTAAATGCTTGCATACGAGTCTGCAACACATTGGGACATTTTCATGTCAACCACTACACAACAAGGTAGTGAAGTAAGGTTGTTAGTTACCCAAGCATCAAAGTTTTCGTGACGATTTTTCAGTTCATGTGCCAAAGCAAAGACATGAAAATGTCAATAATGACGCTTTTCATATGATCACCATGATTCATTCTACATCATAATTCACATTGATGATAATGATTACAAATAAAATAAAGCTATCAGAATTCCGATTTTTGGAGTTGTTAGGTAACGGTATCTATCTCGATTCAGTAAAATACTGTTTATCTTTGATGCATTTAAAAATGAAATGGAACATCGTAGGAACAGAAAAAATGTACCTACTTGATGTACCCCCCAGTCACCCTTGATGAGGAGGTACATTGGTGATTTTATAGTGATTCATATAGTTCGAACGAGCTGAATTGAATCACAATGAGAAAAGAAAAATGATAGGATTCAAACCAGCTAGGATTCAAAACATAATAGGATTTCAACTGAAGCGCGGGAAAATAGAAGTCGAAAAGCTGTCGCGCAACCGCGCCCATGTGAACCTCTAGACACCCACCGCGTCCAAAACGCGTAACCGCCTCCTCGCACAACCGCGTTGACCGCGCTCATGTGAACCCAGCTTAAAACATCGATGTTTTTTGCTAGCGGGAAATTTAATTAAATTGCCTACTAAATAAAATCAAGGGAGAAAACCTGAAGAAGCTGCTCTTCCTCCATTCTTAAAAAGAGCGTTCTTTCTTCTAAGGTGATTTTTTTTTACTGGATAACCTAAGTTCGCCATCATAATTGTTTTCGTTAGTGATAAATTTTTCCGCTTTTTCATACGCTTCTTTTTTCATTTCGATATCCCTTGCCTTTCACATTTCAATCATTGTTTCAAGCATGAAGGGATTTTTCCTATTATTTTCCAGTAATTAAGTGCCTTGCTATATAAAATTACGATAATAGGTAAGTATTCTTCTGATTTAAAGTAAATTCAATGAAGTTATCTGGTCTGGAGTTTGGATTTTTTCTGGTTTCCATGCCGTTTCAGGTTGGTCAAATTTATCAAACGATGTTATCAGACCTCGACATATCGATAACATCGGACCGAAACATCGATGTTACGAGCAAAACATCGATGTTTCGAAAGTATCGATATCGATGTCCCATCTCTAGTAAGGACCCGTAGTTGGTTTGAAAACCCCGTAGTCGCGCTTCTCTACGCATCTACCTGGAAAAACAGATAAGATCCTCAGTTTTCCAACCATCAGCACTTGTTTTTCGATTTTTAAAAAAGGGAAAAACATTGGAACGAGCCTCCTAAGTCCCAAAATTTTGAGCCCAAGGTTTTAAGAACTCCATTAATAATTAATGGATGGAAATAATTAATTTCAATAATTGAAATGAAGGGTTTTGGTGGGTTATTGTAGGCCAGAGATGAAATCTAACAAGAAGAGTTGTACGGATGCACTAACGTTTATTGTCGATATTTTAAACCTTGTTTGGAGCGTCAGGGGAATAGAGAGGAAGGAGCTCCTCCGATCAGTTCGTTTAAACTTCTCGCAATTTAATTTTTTTCAACAGTAAAGTTGCACTTCTACCGGCAGATTTTCACAGATACAACTCGATCCGTTATTCCCACGCACCTAAAACAGCCATAGCACTCTCGTGGTGATAATGCGCTGAGCTGCGGGGGGCGCAGTCGCATTGAAGTATCGAAAACTCTTATTATCCTAGTTATAATCAGCTTAAAATTTCCTCATCGGGTAATTAGGACACCGCAAGAATGAGAGAAACATAGCAGCCGTCAAATCTCAATTTTTGATACTGCAAATGTACAACCGCCAAGAGTACTCAAGAGAAATAGTCTCAGTCGTAGATACTCAGTTTTCAAGAAAGCATTTATTATCGCCACAGGAGTGCTATCTCGATAATATTTATCACGCATTTAGTAATCAACAACTTACTAACTAAATCGAAAAAAAAACAATCATTTGGAAGTGACCAACAGACTTAAAAATTCATCACAAATGAACTTTGTTTTCCATTTCTTAAATCGTCCAAGAGTCTTTATATGCGCCAATAACAATAAATTAAGGTTTCCTCTTAGTCGGACAGTCTTTTGGAACTAAACAGTAGAGAACAAACAACCCTGGGTACCTCGTGGCACAGAGGGGTGACAGGAGAAACGGTAATCAGTAGAAGCGCTTCTTGGCATGTTCTTGTTGGTCGCGGTACCAGCTGATACCTGCAATGGCGATGGCGATGATGAGGAGGAACACGAAGAGCATCACGAAGAAGGTCTTCGTGCCGGACCATGCAGGCTTCGGGTCTTCGACGTGTTCTGAAACAAGTGAGGTGGCTTGAGTTCATTTCAATAGCAGAAAGATACAGACCAATAAAATATCCAGGAGTTCGAGGTGAGGGGATTGGCATGCATTCAATAGGTTTGTTCCAGCAAGGTGGCTGCGGTTGACCCACACGACCGACGCATGCGCATTACGACTAACCACTGTTCCAGCATGACAATCTGCCCAACTTTGTAGTTGAACTGCTGTTCCAGCACGTCGGTTTGGTCGACCATTTGTTGACCACGGGCGACCAAAACCCGACCGCTTTGAGGAGTGCGGTTGCAAGCGGTCAGGATTGGAAACCTCACACAACCTAACCTTCTCATTTCAAAACGAGCTCCTCAGTGGAAGGACCTCCCAAGGTTTTTTGGTTGATTTGAGTTTATAGTCATCAGAGAGTACAAATTGGACAGTAGATGTGTTAAGTAATGGATTTTTTGACCACAAAAAAACCATGGATTTTTTGTTGTTGCTGGAAGAACTTTTTTCAGAGGAGCATCTAGGGAAAGAAAGTAGTGGAACGGACTGAGTGCTATCTAGCGACAATTATATGAACCTTCTCTTCTTTTTTGGCAAGATGGGTGCAACTTTGTTATCAACCGGTGGTAATGTCTGTAGATCCCTGGCTAATCTATAGGAAACCATAAATTTGCCCTCAATGAAAGAGGCAATAAAATCTGCTTAGGTCATCAATAAGAAAGGCATTCAGTCTGAAATGAAAATCTATGTACTCGCAGGTAAACAACATTAATTTTTAAAGCATTCTATTATTTACAAAGAATTAGAAACACAATACCTACATCGCCCCTAGGACTACAGAATATAGAACAGTAGAAAAAACAGACACACCACCGTTTACAGTCGATAATCTGAAAAAAGCAATTGGAGCGTTGAAGAACAGGAAAGCGCCTGGACCTGACAGTATACCATTGGAAGTACTTAAGATAGCCACAGATGTTTGTCCACAGCTACTCCTAAGGATGTATAATGCGTACCTTGGCACTGGGGTCTTTAGTGACCGTTGGATATCTGCCCGCCTGGTACTTCTAGATAAAGGAAAGGGGGACCCGAATTTGCCATCATCCTGTAGACCACTATGCATGCTAGACACAGCTGGAAAGAGGTTTGAGAAACTGCTGCTGCTTCTATAAGCTGGGATCTATCAGCTAGACAGTATGGTTTCCGAAAGGGACGTTCTACCGTACATGCATCAACAGATGGAGTGACAGCAGTAAAAAGAACACAGGAAGGCGCATTGCACTACTGGTGACCCTCGACGTTAAAAATGCTTCCAACTCGGCAAATGGTCAGATACGCTGGAGGCCTTGAACACTGCTTTCAGGGTCCCATCTTATCTACTAGCAGTAACGGACAGCTACCTTAAGACCAGAACACTGACGTATGATACTGCCCAAGGACTACGAAGGAAAAAGATCTCATCAGGAGCTGCTCAGGGATCAGTTCTGGGTCCTCAATTGGGGAACGCATCCTACGATGGTATCCTTCGTTTGGAAATGCCTGGGGACTGTTTCCTGGTAGGATATGCTGATGACAGCAGCAGTAGTGCTGGCAAGAACAATGGATTCAGCCCAAGTCAAGCTGGAGCAGATCTTGTCACGAGTAATGGAGTGGATGAAGAATCATAGCCTGGCACTAGCTACAACAAAGACGGAGGTGGTCATCTTCACGCGCAAGCATATACCTACCATTATCCCAATAAGGATTGAAAATACCGAAATAATGACCAAACCGGCAGCCAGATACTTAGGAGCCATGTTGAACACTAAAATCACATTTGGAGAACACATAAGAAGAACTGCAGATAGGGCAGCACAAAAAACAGCTGCCCTATGTCACCTTATGAGAAACATAAATGGCCTTGACCATGCATGAGACGACTGATGATGACTGTTGTGCAATCAATTCTCTTGTATGGGGCGGAGGAGTGAGCGGACGCCATGGAGGTAGGATATCTCCGACAGCGAATGGTCGCAGTTCAACGTCGAGGAGCACACAAATAACGGAAATAGAAAGGGTGGTCCGTTACTTATGAAACACCCTGTGTACTCAGGCGACACTGACATAGCTAAGAAAATGTTACTTATTACAACTTACAGACTTGTCAGTTCCCCTTCTACTTTCAAGCACTTCTGGTACCTTAAATATCATTTGTTATTCCCTCTTTACACCAGCTTCCTTCCATTCCAGCTACCACCACGGTTTCACAGAACTTTTCAGCTCATCATCTGTGGAGAAACTCCGGCCTCCAAGATGAATTTTCATCTGGGGGAAGACAGACTCGTCTTTTTGACGACTTCAGTATGAACAACTGTTGACGTCACTACGTTCTATGGACATTAAAATGAACCTACTTTCTCACACACTGACGACACCATTGATAACCTGTTTTCCTCTCCTTCCCAAAACGTAAATAAAGCAACTTTGTGCTTCCACCGTTTTCAATCAGTATAATCATTAATCCTTAATGATGGTGTTCGAAATCTTTAATAACCCGCTGATCAGCCTCGATAATCTCTCCAACTCTTTCAATCACATCCGGGACGCTTGCATTGGATTTCTCGAGATCGAGGCTGATATCGAAATCGTCGAAAAGCTTCTTCCGAATGACGAGGTGAGTCTGTCTTTTCACGAACGAAAATTCATTTCGATACCGATGATGAGCTGAAAAGTGCTATGGACGCGTGGTTAGCTGGAATGAAGAGAAATAAAAAATTATATTCAAGGTGCCAGAAGTGCTTGGAAGTTGAAGGGAACTACGTAGAAAAATAGTTGTGATTAAGGTTAAATACATTTTTTCGATTTTAAAAAATCCGTGATATTTTAAATTCAGGCTAGTTTTTTTTTCAAATTGTCTAGCAGGAGAAAGCCTTAACTTCAATCCATATGAAAGGAAGCCTCAGTAAACTAGTACAGCATCCTGGTGATATAAAACTCTTTTACCTCTAGGTGCTTCGAACTTTTCGGCCGAGGGGATGATCTTGGATCTGTCTTCAGCACTGACAACCTAAAAAACAACAACATATTAAGCAACAAGAGAAGCAAAAATCATAGGATCAGCAAAAAAAACAAGAGAAGAAATTGGGTGGTTAGTTTTCAAATGACGTAAACCTCAAATCATGGGAGCCCTGGGCTTGTAAAGGCGAGACTATGGAGTTTCTGCATCCATGTGAACCCGGCTTGATTCAATACAAGATGGAGACTACATGCCTGACAAGTACGACGAGTATAACAGAGAAGTGGGGACTTGTTCTCCCAGATAGTTCCTTCTCAACACCTTCAACGCAGAACTTTCAGGTGAGGGTGGTAGCCCAGGCGGGCACAGAATTTTCTTATCGATAGACGGCTCGAAGTTAACCCCTCTCCAGACTGGTTCCGCCAGTGCTAACAGTTATGTTATTGCGGGTTGCTCGCATTTCATATTTGAAGGCGTTATTAACTGTAGGAAAGTGACATTTCTTTTGACAACCACATTTATTCATTGTGTAAACCTTTCATGTACAAAAATAACTCCAAATAATAAAATATAATTCAATATCACTGTTGCTCGAATAGGATTTATTAACTGTAAACCTTTCTTAATAAAGTATGCTACAAGCCGATGAAGCGCGGGTCTGCCGCAAGCTATAGCTCATACCTACTTCGAATGTCAATCATGGAAACAACTAGCAATACATTTGAGTGCATTCGCAAAGTGAAAATATAGCATGAAGGAGTAAAATTCAATTAAATTGAGAAGATTTCCTGTGGGACACCTCAACACTGATCTGCCAAGATGATAACTGAAATAACAATACTACCAACACACTGCACCTGAAACGGACTTCACTTCTGGACTTTTAGATAATCATAATACAGAAATAGAGCAACACTGGGAGCCAAAGAGCATGGAAGTGAGGAAAAAAGAGGTTTGACGTTGGTACAGTAACTTCCTACGTAACCACTCTCAGAAGGGGTTCCGCCAGGGCTAATGTCAGTTTAACCCCTTCCAGAATGGGTTCTGCGCTGAAAGTGTTAACAACCTCAATCCCACAGAACTTCAAATCATTACCACTAGAATGAGAGGGCAAAGCGAGCTGATGAGACTATGATTCATAATGGGGAATTCGCCTCACATATTTTTTATTCATTTATTTATTTTTTTTTTTCGAAAGAGGATTCACTGATATGGAAGAAAACCATAGTGCGCTGCTCGAAAGAAGCATCCAAAAAAATTGGAGAATTTAAGAAAGATGGAAATTTTAAATGTAGCGGGAGTCTGTATGGGGGCAGCCATGTTGTGTCGTATCAGCCTTCCTAACCAATCTGATTCCATTGCTCCCTTCTCTCTGGGGTAGAGGTGTGTCAGTACAGCTGTACCAGGACTGTGGAACCGAGTATCAGGTTGGAACGGTTCCACGCAGTGACAAAAACTCGACCCTTACCGGTCCAGTTACACGGACTGATAAGATATCTTGAAATGGCTCTGGACCGGGAAGAGAATCTTTTCCATCGGTCCAGTTCCATCCTCACCAATCACAATGATCTGATCAATCATCTCATCAATCTGATCATTCTGATTGGTGAGGATGGAACTGGACCGGTAAGGATGGAACCGGACCGATAAGATATCATAGAGAATGGTTCAATGGCTCTGGACCGGTAAGCATGGATCTTGTTCTCAGTTCTGTTCCATGTTGTACCTGGAAGCGCCCTTACTACTTCCATGGACTGAGAATGTAATAGTATCATGGAATGGCTCTTGAGTGGGAAGTTATCTTCTGGACTGGTTAGCATGGAAGTTGTCTCCAGTATTATTAATTTATTATTGTCATGTTAAGTTCTTAAACTGCAACGTCATTATTCTTTCCTTGAATTGTTTGGTAACTATTATTTATAATAAATTGCCTCTTTTGTAACACTTGTTCAAATTCCTTCCTTTTAGCGAATTGTCAAGGAAAATGATGCTATTGTATTGCAAGTTGAGATCATAAGCATGGAAGAAGGACGATAGGGATTTGACTGCCTGCTTCATCCATGCCATGTGATTGGGATTTGATCGCCTGTACCGGTAATGGAACTGTACCGGTAATTTGGAACGGTTACATCTTTGTCACCGTAACCGTTGGAACCGTTCCAGGGAAATACCTGGATCGACACACCCCTACTCTGGGGTTATCCGTTGGAAGGTTATGTAAACAAATAGTGAACGTGAGACAGTGAAGGATAAATATTAGCAGACGCGCAACAAGTACAAAAATATCAGACAATGAAGTGGTAAAGTGTAAGGGAGAGAAAATAACAACAGGAAAACTCCAACAGTGATTTTGCAGCAAGACCACGGTCATCTAACAAGAGAAGACAGACAGACATTTCATTCAAGTGAATTCAGTCGTGATTCAAGTAAATCTCAAGGGAAAACTCATTATTAGTGTCGGAAAAAGCGCTTGATCGGAGTGTCGTAAAAAGCACGTGACCAAAGCGTTTAAAAGGCGCGTGAACGTCGCACGTCCCCCTTCTGTGTAACGTTTTTTGGGTAGTTACCCTAGGGCAATAACATGTTCCATGTTAAAACGGTGTTTTATGAACGGCTGCGTGATTGATGACTCTATAGAGGAAGTATTTGTCAGCGTGCCAAACGTATACCAGCGAGAGAGAAGGCAGCAACCCAGTTTTATTGTTGTGAAACAGTTTAATGAAAGTTTTGACTTATTGTTTTATATCTTATCGCTTACATTCTTCGACTAAAGTATGTATCAGCCAAGACGTTCAATTGAAACGTTTTTGAGCGGAGAGGGAAGAAGTGATTCAGTCAGTTTTTGTGTCGTTTTGCGAGAGGACACCCGGGGTGTGACGTAACTGGCAGCCCCCAACTACCTCGATTTTTACAATGTTTGTTTGACAGAGGCTTGACTTGTTTAGGCATTTTCTCCAACGGTAATTTTTTCCCCTCAAGTCTTCCAGGAGTTGAACATTATTCTAGGGTCCTATTATAGTATTTGAAATTCCAGAATTATAAAATTGAGGCAAATGGGGTATTTCAGTCAATTAAAAAAAGTTTTTTTTTCAAAAGAGTACGGCTCAGGAATAACGGTAATTGGGTCTGTTTGTCGAGAAAATGTTTTTAAAAAATCAGAGAAGCTAAGGAAAGTTGAAGATTTGAATGGTGTGACGTAGCTAGCCAACTGTTTTTGAAAAAAGTATCCATGCACAGAGAAGAGATGAAAACCTTGGAGGACCTCTTGGATACTACAAAATACTACTCACACACGCACGCCGCGTAGTGTGTGTGTGCATTTATGGCGGCCCACCTTTTTTTCAAATGTGTGATCTCTTTAATTAATATTTCCACCGCATGTTATAGTATCATTGGGCTTAAAGTTGGAGTACATAGGTTTTCAAGGGTGCTGAATCCAAATTTGAGGTCAAAAACCTGAATTTCCAACCCACCGAAATACCCCATTCCCCATTCAATGTGAATCATCCTGAAATCGTGTGATTTTTGCTCAGTGAAGAAAATCTGGATATAATAAACCAGTGTAAATTACCAACCAGACTTTCTTCATGTATATACATAAAACGCCAACTGTATGTACGTACGTACGTATGCACATCACTGATCGCAAGGAGTTGGAGGAGTTAGAGGGGTCATGGGAGTGGGGAGAGTCGGAGGAATCTGAGACGGGAGGAGTCGGAGGGAGTGGAGAGAGTCGGAGGAATCGTTTTTGTTGCCTGCTTTTAGTAGGCTTTTCAGCTAGCCATTAATAAATATGTAGGCTAGCCAATTGTTGGCCTCGTACGTTATTCAAACTGAAGCAGGAAATTGACATTGATGAGGAACAAGTTGCCGCGCTGATCGCTAGAGTCACATGCAAGGAGCAACTCCAACGACAGCACAAAATACTCGTCTGGGCTTCCAACACTTGAAGGTGAAGATGACGAAGGCAGGAGGCCCGGCCACACTCTCCTCACACTTCTCTGATCGGCCACACTGCTCGGGTCGGATCTTACAACTTTACCTCCTTGGTTCAATAGCATGGACTCAAAGTAGTAGCTTTCCTCGCGTCAATTTGTGGAATTAACGTTAGTTTGGTTAATACCATCAATGTCATGTGTCGATGTGTAGCTGTCACGAAGAGTCATTATAAAGTGAAGTCCCATCTGTCTTCGGTCTTGTTCTTTATCCACGGTTCTACCACGCTCACAGAACATTTAGGGTAGCCTCCTTTTCAATTTGACAAATATGTTTCTCGCAAACATATGACCGGAATATGATACAGTCTAGAAATTTAGAATGATGAAAGTTGGATGCACTCACATCTACGTCAGATGAGTCTAATTCGTACAGCCGCATTGAAAGGATGTCGTGGTTGTCGGAGAGCTCCCCAGTGGCTGCCGACACTCCCCAGTAATACCCAGTTGGGAGTTTTACTCCCGACGTCTTGAAACAATCCTTCCATTCGCCTTTGTTGTCCACATCAGTGAGAACTGAAAAGAAGAAGGGTGCGTTACAAACTCCAAGAATTATAGTAATCACAGCCAGGATATCCGGGGCAGCAGTCAGGATGACCAGAATAATGGTAACTTCCCAAGCACACTAAAGGCGCGTTTCTCCAATGTTTTGAGTTGATCCGCGACAGAGATTTAAATCCCCGATTAAGAGAAACGACGTTTCCACCATATATCCATCTGGGAGCAATGATTTTCATATATTTTCATTCATCTACACGACAACATGTACAATATCGGAAATTTCATCGAGATCGGACAATAAATTCGAACAATTTTGCCCGATAGAAGGATCTGCAGACACACAGCGAGACGAAAACAAAACTGTTCAAGGTCTAAAAAGTAATAAGCTTGTGGAAATTTTGATTTCAGAGAACATTTTTTTAAACCTTGAAAAGCGAAAACACGCTACCTTGGTAGACTCGGAAGCAAGAACACGAAATAACATTGCAGGACGAAATTTTACCTGTGAGGGTGTCTTTCTCGTATCTGATGGTGAGATGTGTGTCGTAGTAAACATTTCTCAGTTTTACTTCGCAACCCGCGAGAGATGTGTGGGTCCCATCGCGGTCGTGGTCGTAGTGCAGAGTGCCGTTATTTATCATGGCCGAAATGTAGGGATGTTGATGCTATGGGACAAACAGAAATAATGATGAACATGCAGAATGGATTTGAGATAATAATTTCAAAAATCCTTGAAAATTTCAAATTTAGGTAAGTTCAATTGTTCACTTATTTCTTACTTTTGGAATTAAACAAGTGCGTGGGTGTAGAAATTATAAAGAAAAAGGAAGAATGCCACAAGAAACATGAAAATTGGATGATTATTTCCTGAGAAAATTGGGGAAAAATGTCGATGAAAATTGACCAGCTTTGAAAAGGCTGGGTGGGGGATGGAGGAGAGAGTGGGGTGGCAACTGAGCGCTGGTTCGTAAGAGATTAGACTAACCCGCAATGAGGAAGAAACGACTACCCACTGGTCCCATTAAGGGGGTCTCAGTCGGTGGCCGTTCGTTCCTCGTTCCGGGTTAGTATTTAACGAAATTGAAGGAGCAAACATTAGAAAAGTTGTACCTAAATTTGAAATTTTAAAGGATTTTAGAAATTCATTAATGCACGGCCCTAGGGAATTGAAAAACTGAAATATTGCCGCCAGAAACATCTAAATCGAACAATAATTGCCAGACAAAAATGGGAAAAACTTCAGTAGAAAAAATTATTCAGTAGTTTTTCCCATTTTTCTTTGGCAATTATTGTTCGATTTAGATGATTCTGGCGACAATATTTCAGTTTGTCAATTTCCTAGAGCCGTGCACTAATGAATTTCTAAAATCCTTGAAATTTCAAGTTCAGGTACAACTTTTTAGGTTTTTCGCCTTCATTTTCGCTCAATACTAAGAACGAACGGCGACCGACTGAGACCCTCTTAAGTGTCTGTCCTTATAAACATCTGACAGTAGGCTGCTCCCATCAATTTGGGAAGGAGACGCCACGAGCCTGTCCCTCCTAAATGGAGAAGATACACATGACATAACTATAGGTCTACCATAGAAACTTTGCGTCCATGTGGCGCCCCCTAGGTGGCGGATCCGTGAACTATAACAATCAAATCAACCTTCCATGGTGAAACCTTGACACGGAAATTGGAACCGTAAGAAATTTGATGTTCGTGTAGCGCCACGAAATTTCAATATTGGAAATGCACGAATTTCAAGCTGCAGTAGGAGGGAAATCATTTCACTTTTGAGGGGAGAAATTCCCGAAAAATTATCGTGTGCACGGGAATCTGCTTGATGATAAGAGATAATTAGTTGTATGTTCTCAAGAAGAATGCGCCAAAGGGATGCAAAGTTTCTGTGGCAGACCTAAAACTCATGCGTAAAACAGAAGCGTTGTGTACAAGTTGTCTAGGTCATAATTCATTAACCCATTCAGTGCTGGTGGCATCATATGATGCCATGGCGGTTTTCATCCTGTGTGGGTGGATGTGATGCCATGTCTAATAATAAGAGCGCCCCCTTCAAATTGTTCCGACCATTGGGTTGTCCGTTTTTACCTGCCTCGCGTATTTGAAAGTGCTTCAGTAACAAAACGAGTTGTGAAAGGCGGGAAGCAGATAGCCAGGGGCAAACTCCCAGCAGGAAGATTAGGTTCAGGCCAACAGATCGCGTAGGCTTCCACAACCCAGGGAGTCAGACAGGACGGACGATGAACCGGTGGCCGCTCAAGCTAAAATCGCTGACACATCTGGCATTGAAAAGTTCGGAGACCCCAATAAAACTGCAGGGTCTCCCTTTTTTTCGGGGGGGAAACCACGAAATGAACGTGGGAAAAAGAAAATTTCTTTTCACTTGAGTATTGGCACGAATGAATGAATTTAAGCAATTGTGCGCTAAACCTTGCATGTAGGCGAAATAGGGTAGTGAGCGAAATTAGTGTAGTCATTAATAAAGAGGGGTATTTCTATCGGGTTAAAAGGGTCGGGATTTGTTACTCCCTGAATAAAGGCATTCTTTGGACACCTGGTGTGGTTTCTTACTATCTGCCCCTTGCCCCGTCCGGTCACACGAGTCACCTAGTAAGTTTCGGAAGAGTCTAGAGCGATTTTTTCATCTCCAAATCTCGAATAATCGAGGGTAGGTCAATTTTCCTTTCAGGATGTGGTGTAACAACCCTTTTTTCCCCGCATCTAATGGGTTAAATTACATCTGTCCGCAATATGTTCTGGAATGTCAGTCATGGATCAGCACAATAGTAGTTACAGAGGTGCTAAAGGCCCACTTTCAGACCCTAACTTGCAGAGCCCAGTCAGACATGGAACGGAAAATCGCTCGGAAAGCTCTACAACCCGAAATGCGAGTGAAAATTTTGATTTTTGAGAAAAGAGAAGAACTTACATTGTGTTCGCCATTATGGTTGCTGTAAGTGTCAATGAAGATGGCGAGCCCGTGGAAGTAGTCCATGTTTCCGAAGACAGGACCCTGCACCATACGATCTTTGGTGTACCAGATGGCCATGCCGTCTCCGAACAGGTCTTTTCCGTGACCGTGGATCTTGAAGTTGACGTGGAGCTCCCAGGCGAGAACATTGCAAGGCTGTAAATATTGCAAAACATCAAATAACTATAAATAAAAAATGAATTTTATTGCGCTTACTATTGTAATGTAACGGACTGACGCTTCAAGACTAGTTTTGATTTTCGTGAATTATAATTTTTAACATAACTTGTTGTTCATGCTGAGAAAAACGTAGAAATATGCCAACTCGATGTCACAGCCGCTTTCCTGAATGGAGATGTAGATGCAGAAATATACATGAAAACCCTAAAAATCTGGGAAAATATCTACAAGAAATCCTAATAGAAGAAAAGACAATCAAGAAATATTTGACAAGACCAAAATCATGTCAGAAGATCTCAAAGGACCAGAAGAAAAAGTAAATCTACTGCAAAGATATGGACTGATATGGACTGAAGCAGGCAGGTAGACAATGGTTCAAAAGACTTGATTCCCAACTAGGTACAAACACTGGGATTCGAACCATCAGTAGCAGACCCTTGTCTATACGCACTCGAGAAAGGGGTAGTGAAATAGGTTGATTTACTCGATGAACAATAACACAATTTTTTGTTCAACACCCGTTGGTATTTTTAATCTACAAGTGTTGCATGGAAAAATGTTTTTCCCCTTACTTTCTTGCTTGCATAAAATTAATTCGTAAAATTTCCAAAAACTGTCTTGAAATGCCAATTCGTTACATTACAATACTTACTCCAAGCACCCTCAACCACCGAGGGGCACCAGTAGTCCAGAAAAGTCAATTGAGTTTTTTGAATCGATCCTGTACTCTTCAGAGCTAGGCATTTAAAATGAAACGGGCTGGTTTTGGTTTACAGATTTCATTAATCTTGGAATGGAACTTAGGAGTATGAAATGAAACTTAGGAGTATGGATTGACAAAACATTAACGCGGAGTACACATATTGCTCATATACTCATACTATAAATAAAACAGAAAAATACGATGTCCTCAAATTAATAACGAACACAAGATGGGGAGCTGACCCAGCATTTCTATATTACTCGTATAAAGCAACTGCAAGATCTATCATTGACTACGGCAGTATACTCTATGGCCAGGCTAGTAAAACTTCACTGCTGAAAGTATCTAGGGCACAATATAAATGGATTCGACAATGTTTAGGTTATCTCAAGTCGACACCTATAGATATATTGCTCTCAGAATCTGGGGAAATACTATTGAGCTACCGAAGACAAATCCTGACTGATCGATTAAGACTTGAAACGTTCAATAGTCAAATTCTGGACGCCATTTCTAGACTAAGTGTATTAGTGCTAACCAGTGAAAAATGGGTATCCAGGTCGAGTAAGTGGCGAGTTTCACTTAGGATTTTAAATGGATATATCTGAATTGAGGAGGATTAACGTGCCAAATTCCAATCTAATTTTTACAGATGGGTAATGGTACATAAAGGGTAATCTAAAATTGGGAATTCCGTTGGTTATGGAATATTATGCCCAGCAAATCAACACGAGGCATCCTTTAAATTAAATTGCACAATATCCCTGTGATATGAAAAACCTTTCAGAAGCGTAAGGCGTACAAATTGAAAGAAGAAAATTGCAATTCACAATGTGTAGAACAGTAGCCATGGTAGCAAACATATTTGACCAGGGATTTTTATAAAGAGGAGAAGATGCAATATATAACATTCTCCCCCGCTGAACATTTAAAGCACATAGTCCTTTAGGTAATCTGGCAGCTTCCTTATTCTCTTTGGCGTTGCCTCCGGTGGTTTTTCCAGTCTGGGAGTAACCAAGTCCAAGTCTTGTGTCCTGGGCGTTGGAGAAGGAAGTGCGTCTGATTCCGGTATTGGTGTTGAAGTAGACGGAGGTGGGCTTGATTTTCCTGCTTCACAGTCCATTTGCGTCTCTCCTCGTGGTGCCAATTGTTTAAGCGAGACAGTGGACTCTCTCCCGTCTGAGAATCGCACAAGCGCATATTGGGGATTCGCTTCCACTAATTCTGCTTCGTCAACTAGGGGGTCGTACTTACTCGACCGAACATTTCTTCTGACTAGTACTGGACCGGGCTGAAGTAACCAGTCTGGAAGAGTAGTCCCGTTCGGTGACCGTCGGGGGTGGATAAAAAAACGCTCGTGAGGAGTGCAGTTCGTTGAGGTGGACAGAAGAGACCTGATAGAATGTAATGCTTCTGGTAAAACTGCTTCCCATTGAGCGATGTCGAGACTTTTGGATTTCAAGGCCAGACTAATGGACTTCCAAATTATTCCATTATATCTCTCAACCAATCCATTCCCAGCAGGATTGTAGGGTGTCGTTGAGCTTGTTGCAATTCCAAGTCCATGAAGATACGCAGTGAGTTCTTTGGAAAGAAACGAAGTTCCACGGTCAGAATGGATGTAGCTCGGAGTCCCAAATAAAGAAAACAAGTCGTTAAAACAACGGATGAGAGTCTCTGAAGTCATATCTTTGCATGGGTATGAGAATGGAAAGCGTGAAAATTCATCAATTATGTTGAGCATATAACGGTTTCGACTGGTTGACGGTAGAGGGCCCTTAAAATCTACGTTGAGCCTCTCAAAAGGTGCAGTAGCTTTGATGAGATGTTGATTGGAGTTTTTGAAATATTGAGGTTTAATTTCAGCACAAGTTGGGCAAATGGAAATAATTTTCTTGATTTCCTCAATTCCGTATGGAAAATTTTTGCTTCTGACCAAGTGACACATCCGAGTAATGCCTGGGTGGCACAGCATTTTATGTAAGTCGTAAAGTTTATCTTGAGAACTCACAGCTCCACAAATCCGAGAAAAAGCATCGGCACTCTGATTTTCTGATCCAGGGCGATATTGAATGTCGAAAGAGTATGGAGACATCTCAAGTCGCCAACGGAGAATCTTGTCGTTTTTTATTTTGCTCGAAAGTTTAGAGTTGAAGACGAATGACAGAGCTTCCTGGTCGGTTATCAGTTGGAAATGTCTTCCTAACAGAAAATGTCTCCACTTCCTCAAGGATAAGACAATAGCCATGGCCTCTCTTTCTATGGCAGATTGCCTTCTCTCAGAATCCGAAAGCGTTTTAGAGTAGAACGCGACAGGTCGGCCGTTTTGACTCAGAGTTGCAGCAATAGCTATTCCAGATGCATCAGTTTCCACAGTGAGAGGCTGGTCGTTCGCAACTGTTGTGAGAAGAGATTTAGCGATATCATCTTTGATTCGTTGAAAATCAATCGCGGGAGTAGTACCAGGTTTTATTGGAAATGTCTTGCAATCAACCAGGCTTCTTATTTTGTCTGAGTACTTTGGTACCCAACGGGAATAATGCGAGAACATACCAAGGGAACGTTTCAGAGCTGATGCATTAAGTGGTAAGGGCATTTCAGTTAATGGCTTTAGTCTATCTGGGTCGGGGCGCATTGAATTATTTGAAATTTGATATCCAAGAAGGGTAATAGTAGTTTGAGAGAAATTACATTTGTCGAGATTCAAAGTTAGATTGTACTTTTTAGCTGCATCAAGGAATCGTTTCAAGTTGTTATCGTGTTCGTCCTGTCCCCTCCCACAGACAGTCACATCATCCAAGTACGAATATACTCCAGTTAGATGTTCGGTGCTGATGACACGATCTAACGTTTTTTGAAAGCATGCTACGCCATTCGTTACGCCGAAAGGGATCCGTCGAAACTGATACAAATTTCCAGCTGCTTCAAAAGCTGTGTACTGCTTCTCACTCTCGAGGATCGGGATCTGGTGGTAAGCACTCTTCAGATCAATGGTACTAAACACGTCATATTTAGCTACTTTTGAAACGAGTGATTCAATGTTGGGCAAAGGATAAGCATCGAGTAGAGTGAATTTGTTTATCGTCTGTGAATAGTCGATGACTAAGCGTTTTTTGTGATTCTCATTTTTAGTGACAAGGACTTGAGCTCTCCAAGGTGAAGAACTCTCCTCTATGATCCCGTCCTTGATCAATTTGTCTACCTCCGACTTGATAAAAGACTCTTCTTGATCAGAAAAGCGACGGGATTTGGTGGCAATAGGCTTACACGGTTCAACTAAATGTTCGAACAGTCTTGGTGGCTCCACAGTGGCGCATGCTACATTGCAGACAGAAAGAGTAGGTTTTGAGCCTCCAAATTGCATCTCTACAGAAGAATGCAGTTTCATGATGTCATGTCCTATGAGCACATCAGCGCATAAATCCCGTATCACCAAGAGTTTCGTTTTGTCATAGGAGAAGTTTACTGTTTTAAGGTCTGCCAGAATGAAACCTGTTATTCCTGATTGGAGAGAAGTTGAAGCCATCCTAACAGCCTTCTTTTCAGGGAAAATGTGGAAATTATTAGCAGTGGCAAACGATTGGTCAATGAAGCTATCTGAGCTCCCAGTATCCACGAGAATGTTAGCAGGCATATCATTGATTTTCCCCTGAATAGTAGCTTTGGATAGAGAGCTAGGTGCTATAGCAGAGGTGATGGTAGCTATTGATGAAGATATAGCTGACTTACTCTTTTGCGTGCGCGAAGATTGACATACCTTTTGCCAATGACCTTTCTTTGAGCAACCTTTGCAGATTGAATCAACAGCGGGGCATTCCTCTCGACTTCGATGCTTCCGTCCTCCACAAAAGAAACATTTTTGGTGGAATCTGGATAGAGTAGTAGCAGCGTTGAGACTGGAATCATTAGAATTAGAGACCTCAGTACAGTTACAGAGAGATTAAGGGACGCCTGGGCGTGGAGATGTGAAGGCCTCTGCATTTTTCTGTGCGGCAATTTCTTCAACCTGTTTTAGAGTAAGGGTTACATTTTCAAGTATTCGTTGTCGAATTTGAGATGAAGCTAGCCCACTAATGAAGGCGTCGCGAATTGATTCGTTGCAGTGAGTTTGGGCATCAACGACTCTGAAATTACAGTCTTTACTTAACCCACGTAAAGCTTGTAAGTACTGATCAACAGATTCGCCATTCTGCTGTTTTCGGTTTGCCAGTAAGTGTCTCGCAAACAGTTCATTCTGTTGTGGCGTGAACAGACCTTTTAGGACGTCGATTGCTTGATTATAGCACGTGCAATCACTAATGTACTCGTAGTTAGAAGATGATAAAAAGTTTACCAGTACGTCTAGCTTCTTCTCTTGCGGTACCTTTGTCTCTTCTAAGAAGCTGGTGATAGTCCTGTAGAAATGTTTCCAATCCTTGGCGGCTGACGGTGAATCCGGCGATCCAACGAATTTATCCGGTCTCAGAATACGGGCGTCCATTTTAACTTTTGTCTAATAAATTGTGATATGAAAAACCTTTCAGAAGCGTAAGGCTTTATTAGACAAAAGTTCGCGTACAAATTGAAAGAAGAAAATTGCAATTCACAATGTGTAGAACAGTAGCCATGGTAGCAAACATATTTGACCAGGGATTTTTATAAAGAGGAGAAGATGCAATATATAACAATCCCGTTATAACGCCGAAGTAATTTCCATCAGTAAGGCATCTGATATAGTTTTAGAACAATCTCCCGACGACAATATAAATATCATCTGTACAGACTCTTCAAGTGCGATAACCACTTTAAGCTCGAATAAAATTAGTAGAGCACAACACCCAATTATAGCACAAATACTGGTTAAATTACAGCATTTGAAAAAAACAGTTTAAACATGTAAAATTCGTCTGGGTTGAAGCCCATGTGGGTTTAACACCAAACGAACGAGTTGATGGCCTTGCGAAGAGGAGAGCACAGAATGGACAAGAGTCGAGAACGCCCATTCCCAGGGAAGATTTTTATTCCCAAATTAAAAGAAAACATTGGCACATGTGGCAAGAAGAATATACATGCTGTGAAAAAAGTCTACTTTATAAATTTCATGAACCCAAACTCCAAAGAAATCCTTGATTTCAATGCAGTGCAAGGCACTCAATTCATCTGAATAAATCGCCTGAGATCCAATCAGGGGGTCAGTCAGGAGTATTAATTCAGAACAGGTGTAACCGAAACTGAGCAATGTGATTACTGCGGAGAACAAACCCAATCACTAGAACACAGAATAATAGAATGAATACAACAGTGGAAGGAATAGGTTTTTTAACAAAATAAACAAAATGACCAAACACCCACTCAGCTACTCTGTATTGTCGGCTCAAGGAATTGCGAAATCTATAAGGAACTGATTTCCTTCATGAGAAATGCTAATATTCAAGTGTAAATTATTGTAATTTGTAATGACTACACAGTAAATAGAATGTAATGATTGTAAGAATTATTTAAAATGTACTTATGACTGAATGTTGAATAAACCATACAAAAAAAAACTCTTGGAATCGAAAAGGAAAAGACAATTTTATTAATCCCCTCATCATCCGAAAATGGAATTAAACATTCCGTCCTCCTCAGTTTTCAGCGCTCTCCTTGATGCGTTGGACAGATTTTCCAGAAATTTTATGCAGGGTGTCCCTTGTACTTCGATAGTAAATCTAATTTGAGTAAGAAAATGTCTCTTAGCAATTTTGTTTTAATCCCTTGTTTTTCCAAGTAGGTACTTTCAATTTCGTTTTTTTTCGTGTTTCCGACTTTATGTCACTAAAGTTGCCGAAACAACCTCAATTTTCCAATAATTGTAAAAAATTCTGCCAAGTGGGTGTGTATAAATGTAGAAGTTATGGCTGTTACAAGGATTTTACGTATGCGCATGCACTGAGGCTACTGTCAATTTGGGGGCCGTGATTTTCATAGGGGACCATCTACACCCTTACCCGCCTAATCCCTGAAACTTCCATCGAAATCGGATAGAAAATGTGGAAGTTATGGCTATTACGAGGAATTCACGTTTGCGCATGCGCAGCGGCTACTATCAGTCCGAAGGTGGTGATTTTCATAGGGGACCACCTACACGCCAACCCGCACAATCCTTGAAAATTTCATCGAAATCGGACAATAACTTCGTATAGTTTTGCCCGTTACAAGGATTTCATGACAGACAGACAGACACGGAACCAAAATCGTTCAGGAAGGTCTAAAATGTAAAACGCGAGTGGAAATTTCGATTTTGGAAAACTTTTTTTCAACCTTGAAAAGTGAAAACAAAGCTTCCGCTACCTTGGAAGACTCGGAAGCAAAATAAACCAAAAGGCCTTCTCGAGG
Organism: Apolygus lucorum; assembly: GCA_009739505.2. NCBI lineage: Eukaryota > Metazoa > Arthropoda > Insecta > Hemiptera > Miridae > Apolygus > Apolygus lucorum. Next base: position 63,438,744 of record CM019180.2, read on the forward strand.
TAGGACGAAAATGAGTTCTGGTCCAAAACTTTATTTTGCTAACTTCACAATTCAACGGGTTCGAGCTAGCTAGCGTGATTTCCCTTCATCCTCACAACGTCGTTTAACGGTTTCAGCATGTTCGACAAAATCCACCACAACTTCTTTTCCAAACTTGAAGTAAATTCTAAATCAAATTCAAGTTAGTGTTCAAAAGTAAAGAAACCATTGCGTAATAATTTGCAGCGTTTGGATGTGTCGCCATTGTGAACTGAGGTATCGAATAAGTTTTCATTTGAAAGATTCAAATATCGAAGTACCACCGATATAACATGTAAATTAGGTCAAGATAAACTTCTGAGAAGTGCTGTCAAATTGTTAGAGGAAAAAAAAACGTTTAGAGGACCTAAATTGTTCGTCGTCGAGTTACAGACGTACGCGAAGTAGGCAATAATCTTCCAGAGTCAAGGTCGAACATCAATCATCTTCTCGAACGTCAGAAAACACAAATCATTGTCTTTGCTCAGAGGTCAATAAATCTCAGGGAAGGATTATCTTCAATTTATCGCGGAATTTTTCCTCGTTCACTTCATCAACGTGGTTTTTTGCCTCCCTTTTCCAGAATCCAAGAAACTAATCCACGGATTTTACAAGAATGACTTCTGAGCCACAGTTTTGAAAACTGACAGTACTAGAGCAAAGGTCTAATAATTGTTTTCGAAAACAATTATTGTTTTCGATCAAGGAAGAATGTCTTGTGAAAAAACGTGGGTGGTGGGCAGGATAGCCTCCTTTCATAGAAATTTTTTTTTTTTTTTTTTTTTTTTAAATAATCTCCCCTCAAAGACAAAATGTCTTTTTTGACGGAGGGGCACGCCATAAAAATAAAATAAATAAATAAATAAAATAATGGGGAGGACGCCCAGGACTCACCCGACGCCGGCCCTAGGGATGAGGGAAGATGAGGAAGGTGGGGGTGGGAGAGAGGGATGAAGGGAAGTGCCTCTATAGAACGACCACCAGTTCAAATATGAGCCGAGCAGGACACGGGTGGTGATACCACGGAGTACGCCTACTGAGATGCCCAACTCGCGCAACTCCGTGGCACTTTTCCCGCACCACACACCGCGCCACGACAAGGTTGCAGCCATCACCCTGATGTTGTTGGGTGCCACTCCTTTTAGCTCCGACACTGCTTGCCGTAAATCATTCGTATCATATTTCCTTATCTTAGCCCGCCAAGTCTGCTCCATGTCCAAGCTGCCATTGACAACTTGGACATCCAGGATAATGCAAGACTGGTCGGGCTTGACAGCAACAATGTCGGGCTTCTTGCCCTGGTCACTTGGCATGTGATACAATCTCTCTCTCTCAACATCCCAGCCGCTAGATGACAAAGCACCTGCTATCTGCTTGGCGACCGCATCATGACGTAGGATGCGGCCCCCATGAGTTCGTGGACACTGCTGCACCACATGATACAGGTGTTCATTTCCACTCCGACAGGCACGGCAAAGGGGTAGCGTTGTCCCGCGACTACCTCTCGAACACCGCACCGCAGTTGGCAAAGATGCCACGCGGATGGCGTGAAAGTGTCGGTAGTCGCGGGCCCCAATGCCCTCCGAAGCCCAATCTACCCATTGGGATGAGACAAGGCTTTCGGAGCACTGTCGGAGTTCTTTACCATCCACCGATTCATGCAGCGCAGCAGCGAACTCAGCAGACGAACTGGGTTTTGGAGCAGATGGTGTTGCTCGGTCGCACCATGCTAACTGCTGCCTGACAAAATCAAGATCAGCAGCCGCACGGGCGACCTCCCAGCTCGACCCCTGAAGGGCTAGCAGGCGCCGGCGGCGCAGTGAAGGGATACATGCCGAGAGAGACACAATGCCAAGCCCACCGGATTTGACCGGTGCGTGAAAATAGGCACTTGGGACACCAGGAGGGAACTTCAGCCAAGAGCGCACAGCAGAGCGAACTTCTCAATCTAATTGTTGCAGCCTCCCCGCCGTAAGCCTGCCAAAGACTAACCCATAGGTTAGCTTTGGCAGTAAGTACGTGCGGAGGAGGCGCAGCTTCTGCTGTGGCTTCAATGGAGCCTTGGTAACGCGAGCTAGCGCTCTACCAAGGTCCACACGGCTGGTAGTAATGGTGGCCACCCCCATGAAGTCGACTCCAAGGTACCACCAAACCTCCAGCACGGATCGAGATGGAATGGGGGATTGTCCTACGACAAAACCCCCATCCACAACTTTCACCTTATGCTGGCGACCCGACGGGACCAAGGAGACCGACCCACACTTATCGGGGTTAACCACAAGTCCACACCTGGCTAGCTGCTTAGCAAATGCATTGAGGGCGATCTGCAAGCCCTCACGGGTTTCTGCGAGAATTACTACCGTAAATCATGCTTATTATTGAGCACTACCACTAATAAGTCCCAAATACGAAATCTGATGATCAAGGTCATGTTGCTGGTTTTCGATGTCGTCAATCAGCTTCGCGATTTTGAAGTTCATGAATTTTCACGAGTTGTGACGATAAACGGGGATGAACCCAAGAAAAAAAAAATCAAAATTTAAAATCGCAAGATTCAGAAATTTATTTTGAATAAAATAAAATAAACCATTACTCGAAAGGAAATTCTAGACCTTTCAGAACTACTCAGGGCAGGTATCACAGATACATTCAAGAAAATCGTACATAACTGTATTACCTTATATTTCCTACGGCCGTGGAAAAACATCAACAGAATAAGTACTTAGCCAAGGATTTTCAGAGGGTCTATACGGTTAAGGAGACGGGTAGGGGTCTGGACAATGGGGTATTTCAGTCAATTTTTTTTATTCAAAAGAGTATGGCTCAGGAATAACGGTAATTGGGTCTGTTCGTCGAGAAAATGTTTTTGAAAAATCAGAGAAGCTAAGGAAAGTTGAAGATTTGAATGGTGTGACATAGCTAGCCAATCGTGACGTAGCTAGCCAACTGTCTTTGAAAAAAGTATCCATGCACAGAAACCCTTGGAGGACCTCTTGGATACTACAAAATACTACTCACACAGGCACGCGGCGTAGTCATTGCCTAGCGTGTGTGCATTTATAGCGGCCCGCCTTTTTCAAACGTGTGATCTCTTTAATTAATTTTTCTACCACATGTTATAGTATCATTGGGCTTAAAGTTGTAGTATATAGGTTTTCAAGGGTGCTAAATCCAAATTTGAGGTCAAAAACCTGAATTTCCGACCCACCGAAATACCCCATTCCAACTTGGTGAGCAGCTGTGTATGATGTCGCCCTCACCCTGAAACGGTACGATAAACGGAACGATCCCTTGGTTCAGCACTCGCACGATGCTCGTAGTCTTCGACTCCACAACGATAATCAGGACGTCAAGGACGATGAAAGAAATCAGGAACAAAGGATTCGTAGCACGGAAGATTTCTCCTTAGTTCTCCTAGCAGTTTTGAGAGCCCGCAGACAGCAATTCTCCAATCAGCCGATGACCGTCCTTCCAGTATTTTAAAGGCAATATTTTAAACAAATTCTCGAAACGCAGAACAAAGACAAGATTCAGACGAAACGTGATTCAGTAGACGAAACCGGACGGCAGCAACGAAAAAGTGGTGATTGAAAAAAGTATGGCCGCTTCCTTCCTTCTTCTTCAGACCTCAATTAAATTTTGTTCTCCTTTTCCTCTTTTAATGCAGATAAATTCCAAAATTATTTCAACAACATTGTAGAATATGTTGTTTATTAAATAAAAGTGAAGATATGAAAATAGTGAGTCGAGGTTCAGGATAGCTCTAGACTATCTACCGAAACCGCGCAAATACGAACAAAGCGGGACTCAATACACTCGAATACGAGGTTCCTAGGGTCGGATCATGACGAAACCTTCCTGCATTCTTCTAGTGCCCAGCCCCAAACTTCTCTCCTAATTTAGAGGAATTGATATTGAAGATGTGAAATCACGTTTGAGCGTGCATGAATTAAGGAATATCACGGAGAATTACGGAGTAATTCCTTGGTTTATAAATAGTTAGAGATCGGGTAAATAAAACTATTTGTTTACACCAAGAACGGCAGATTGATGTAACATTGGAAAACTTCGATCCTAATAGTAATGACGGTTACAACACCGATGATAGCTGAATCTGGTCTGATAAGGGATGACACAGTGAGCTCTGAAAACCTTGGAGAAATTCCATTCAGACGAGCCATTGGATCCTTGCTTTACCTCCAAAATGGCACCAGACCTGACATTTCATTTGAGTATTGAACAATTTCTTCAACTAGGTAGTTATTCTTGAAAACAATTGATAACCTCGCATACCAATACTGGGGACTTTGATTCTCCACAAATATTTCGAGAGGTTTCCTTTAAGGTTGTGACTCGTTAGATTTCCATCATACATAAATATTAAGGCTTGGAATACTTAACTTCGAGCACACGATGCTATTGATCATCGGCCGAATTGACAAAATGTATGTTCTACCCTACGTACTCACCAACCTGAACAATTCAGGGGCTTAGGAGTGGCAGAGATACTTTTTTTACTCCCCTTGAAGGACATTTCATTAACCCCTAATAGCCCACTGTTGCACCCGTGCAACATGAACTTCCGCGATTTTTTGTACAAAGGCGGACTATTATTTCCGGCTGATGAAGGTTTTATTTTCATTAGACAACCTCCAAGAGCTCGTGTATTTTTTTTTTTTTTTTTTTTGGTTATGTTGCTAGCATTAAGGCCATATCACACGAGTGATTTTTCAGCTTTTTTCCGCAGAAAAATCGCTGGAACGTGAAGAGGAAGAAGTACAGTGATTCAAGTATCCATGCAAGGGAAGAAGTACAGTGTTTCAAGTATCCATGCAGCGGGTTTTTAATTCCACTTCCCCACCCCCCCATAGCACAGCCTGCACCCTGGTGGAGCGATTTTTCTAGCTTTGGAATATTTAGAACGCGTTCTAATTTTTCTAGTCCGCCATTTTGTGCGGGAAAAAAAGCTGGAAGGAAACCATTCGAAGGTTCTCCATCGATAAGTAATTTGTGGTTGTAGCATTCCTTGATCTACTAGTTCTGTTCAGTTTTCTGCAGTTTTCCGAAAGAAAAATTAATCAGTTCTTCGTTCATTTTTAAACCTCCAACAAGTATGCCGCCGAAGGATATAGTGAATAGGTGGGCAACAAGTGAAACTTCGCTTCTCATCAATTGTGTAGAGAAATATCAGAGAAAATATCAGAGAAATCACCACTAATGATCAAGGAAATAGGGTCCATTTTGAAGAATAATACGACAGGAGCACAAAAACTGAAGAAAACGAGATCGTAGTGAAGCCACGGAGACAAGTAAAGTGATTACTTTTTCTGGGAGTGGGAGCGACGCTAAAACGTTGCTTCAAAATTCCACACTACTATAACCTGATCCAAAACTTGTAGTCACGTTAGAGTGAAAATCGCTGGCCGCCAGAATGCGCTCTATTCGCAGTTTTCTGCGGTTATTCTTCTTCAACTTCGCCTAACTTATTCTAACTTCCTCTTCACGTTCCAGCGATTTTCCAGCGGAAAAAAAGCCGAAAAATCGCTCGTGTGATTTGGCCTTTAGGATAGCTGATAAAGAGATTTTTATCTCTGATTCCGTGATACCGCGCTGAACATGGCGCTGTGACGCGCGAAGGTGAGTTTACCACCGCATTTTACCTATTTGAATAAATCTATTTTCAATAAATTTCATCTTTCGTCGTTGGCATAGTTGTAAAGATCATGTAGCATTTACTTCTTCCAAGTTTTCTCCATTTTTAACTTTGCTAGAAGTCAAAATAGGTTTGATGCACCCATGCAACATTGGGCAGCCGGTGATGGTAGATTGTTGCTCCCAGGCAACGTTTAGCAGCCAGCGCTGGTAGATTGTTGCTCCCGGCCAACAGTGGGCAGTCCGTACATGGTTTCAAGCATACTAATTAGGTGAGTTGATTTTGCCTCATTAGTGCAAAAATCCCGTAAGATGGATAATTTCGCAACATTGGGGATATTTAGTCCATAGATTTGGACAGAAGTAGTTACCTACCTACAAGATACATTTATTTGAGCAATAATGTGCTTTTTCCTATAGAAATTTTTGTTCACATCAAGATCAGACATGATGCAGTTCTGCAATTATACGATGATGACAAAGGTTACGAAAATGAAGAAGTGGAATGTCCTATTGTGCTTTATCACCATCAGAAATATTGTTTTAGAAGTTCTCATGAGGGAACCAATAATAATTCAATGTTTTTATTTACAATAGTTGGCAGTGCTTGAGCCCTTTGCATTATCCACACTGTTCAATTTTTTCATGTTTCATTTTGGTTTATTATTTTCAATAATGAACCTTTGGAATCGACCAAGAAAAAAAAAAATGTTTAACACCCCCTCAAAATTTGATGGTTTACGTTTCAAGGTACGTAGAATCCAAAAAGTCCATTCATGCAACATGAATTAATGAGCGAATTTTCAAAGAAATCATTCAGTTTAAGGTGTGGTTAAGAAAAGGACCAATGGTGTTGCAATTTGTTGTAGAAAGATTTTTTTTCGATTCTTGGTTTATATATGTAATTATTTTTTTTTACATGCTTTTACACCAATAATCGACGTCCCGGAAGACGTGAAATCACTGGGCTGAAAGATGAATCTGGGAGCCCGAGAAGCGTTCTGATTGGGGAAGCTCCAGGACGTAGTTATAGTGGAAAGCGACAGATCGCGTTCATGATCACTTGTTCCCAACCTCATGACAACAAGTCACCTTGTTTATCACATATTTTTCTCCTTGGTGCGTTACCTGCTGCATCTAAGTAATTAATTTAATAACATTTAAATATATTCGCGATATGTACGAAAAAATCGTACGATTTTCAATAATACACTCGGTTTTGAACGTTTCTATCGGTGGCAGTTGTCGATTAAATATTTGAACGAGGACTTATTTATTTATTTATTTATTTATTTTTTTTTTTTTTTTTTTTTTTTTTGCACATGAACTTATAGAGTACTCACACGGCTACTGCATTTCTGGTTACAACAAATATACGCACGTATTCATTATATATATGTATAGCTACAAACTTTTCTTAATTTTGGACAATTTTCATTTTTGAAAAAAGCATTCATATCAGAAATTTTGTGCTGAATCCGAATATACCATATATTACCATGATTTTCAATGTAAAAACCTCAAAAAACGGGAAAAACCCATTTTTTTTGGAGTTTTTTTGAATTTTGGACCACTTTGGATTGTCCAAAATTGCTGGTTAACGAACTTGACCTATGGTTTGTTGTTACAAACATTTTGGCAAAAACTAAAAAAAAATTTTTAAACAATTACTCAAGTTATCGTCCGGAATGACACATATATATATACATATGATTTTTGGAAAAACTTCAGGGAATGTTTCAGAATGTTCCAAAACGGATTTCAGTGTGAAAATTTTTCGAAAAAGTCGATTCTAAAAATTTTGAGGCCATTGCAATAGCTTCATTTTCTTTGAAAATTCGCTAAAATGAAAGTAGATTATCTTTTTTTTTAATTTCGCCAGGATTTCCTCTCAATATTTGCGTCATCTGTGATGCATTTTGACGACTGCTAGATTAAAATTTTTCGTTTGCTGCCGTTAGCTAAGTATAATGTTGAAAGAGTTCCAAAACACCTCATTTTAGAGGTCCAATCATATGAGCAACTTATGTATAAGTGATCGTTTGGGAACCAGGTAGGTATGTGATATTCGACAACGATGTAATAAAAATATTGAATTGGTCATGATAAATGGCCTATGCATTTGTCTAACTGAGTCAAGTTAGTTTTTCGAGTTCCATAGTCAGTAGGGGAATGAGAAAAAAATATTTTTTTCTAATACCTACCTACTTACTGATTGTTGGTGAAGACGCCTGCAAATAATGATTTATGGAATCATTTAGTGAAATGAGTAACTCTGAAAGCTCTACTATTCCGAGTATTGCAATCGATTCTTGACTATCACAGCCCAATGTTGCGGCCGAGCAACAAGAAATACTATCCGGCTGCCCAATGTTGCACCGAAGCGACAAAATTTTAAAATTTGATATACTTATGAGCTAATCATTTTAACACAGAATGACATTCTGTTTTAAATGTTCTATTTAAAACGTTAAATGTTTTAAACGTTCTGTTTAAAAAACACATTGTGTTTTTGCGATGACCTACCGAAAAAAAATCGTCACGAAAAAGCGACAGAAAAAACCGTTACACGCCTTTTATAATGATTTTCACGTGCAACCAAGCCGTTGGTAAGGAAATAGAACTCCCGCGGTGTTCATTGCACAGAAATTGTTCACCATTCGTTGGAAAGCTCTCAATTTATATAGTATTTTTCTTGTAGTTACATATTTATTTATATAACATTTATAGGGTTTTAGACCAAATTAAATGTCTAACAATTATTTATTTTATTATTGCCAAAGACTCCACATTTCGTCGCCTTAGAAGCAGCATGACACAACTAATTTAACCTCAGTTTCCAGGACGCACGAAAAACTTTTTATTCTTCTTTTTTTTATACTCACATGATTTTTGGCGTGAGTTAGTTACCCTAAATTCACCTTTTCTTTGTATGGATCGTCTAAAATTGCTGAAAAATGGATTGCCGGCAAAAAGCATGAGTTGTGTCATGCTGCCCTGATATTCAGCTGAGATGTGTCAAGCTGCAATGGATGGGGGAACACAAATACGTTCTTCATTGAGCATGCGTTTATTATTTTTTATTAATTTGTATGTTACCATATCACATTATTTTATCACATTAAAAATTACATAGGTACTTAATTTTTCATACATTCAACTTTTTAATGACCAGAACAATAAAAAAACCATTATCAATATTAAAATAACGCCAAAGCAAGGTTGTGCAGGTTTTCATTACTTTAAAAATAATAATGCAAAACGCTCGAAAATGACCTTCCCAGATAATATTTTTTGTGGTAACAATATTACATTGAACTGACTTCCAGGACTTGTTCACCTAAGAACTAGAGTGAACCTACTACAGGTCAGAGATGCTGCTGTCTTCGATAAATATCAATGTTATTGATCAACTTTTGAGCACACTGTTTAGTATTCGATGGGCACAGCAGGAGTGCATAGAAGGGTTGGCGTGTAACTAGTGTTTTCCGATACTTATTTGGAGGGAGAGGGAAAAGGCTAAGGTAGTGGGAGTTTCTCTGAAAAACCAGGTAGGTTAGGTAGGTTTGGTTGGTACATCCATTCTCACTCGCTGCCATTGCTGCTTTGGTTAGGTAGAATTCCAGCAGGTACGATGGATAGGTAGAAGAGAATGTCACCACGACCCCCCTCCACTCTGACTGCATCACAATCCTATAGATACATGCAGACAACATAAATTAAAGGTCCCCCAGAGAAAGAGGAGTTACCCAAAGTCGATTTTTTCTAATATTACTGTATTGTTCACAGTCCATCAAATACATTTTAAACTAATCCTAAAATTAATTTGAAAAATTCTGAAATTGATTCGGAAAAGTTTGACTTAGGTTTTAAAAATCTTGAATTTAGAGTGGGAAATTGAGGTCGAAGATTATGTTGAAGGGAAATACGAAAGAATGTAGTACATTGGTATCACCAAACTAATTTTAGAGTATTATGGATCTATTGACAAACATTCTATTAATAACATGTCAAATTTAACTAGAAAATTGTAACAAACTCCACCTTTTCGAAATTGTTACATTTGCACGTTGATGTAGGTAATTTGTGTAATTTTTCAACTCATCACGTATGATTCGGGTATGATGCAATAGGTCTTCTTTTTAGAGAAGTCTTCAATGATATCAAAACGATTTTTGAGATTCAGTTCATAAATTGGGGAGATTCGACCGTTTCTGAATTAATTTTTTCCCCTGCGGCAGGAAGAGAGTCTTCCTCACCCTCGGACCACACGATTCTCAATCTTCAACACAAAAATCGGTAAAAATTAATGCATGGTATCTACCTAGTTAGGAAAACAACATAAATATATATTAAGTATAGTTTTATTGTAGAGCAATAATAATAATTATTAATATTTTGTTTACACTATTAGATCAAGGATATTAGATCAAGGAAAACAACGTGGTGTTATCGTTTTCCATTAGGGAACCTACTGTGCAGCTTGGCACAACTAATATTGAAACTGAGAGCAGCATAGCACAACTCAAGAAAGAAACCCACGCTATTTTCAATGGATCACTACTGATCTCTCCCACTTTATTCACCTAAACTATTATGTTTATTGCAAACAGAGGTATTGCTATTTTAGTTGGAGCACGAGTAAAAGAAGAAAACAAAATTAAAACAATGAGAAACTTACCTTTTTTTCGTCTTCGCTTGACAGGTTATCACTTTGTAACGAGAAATTCTGAGTTGTGTCATGCTTCTTGATGAAATCAGATGTGCTGTGCTGATTAAATCGGCGATAGTGGCGGTTCCGAGTGTTCAATCGCTAAAACTAACTCCACCAGTCGATTTGGCGCGTTTTTTTACATTTAAAACGGTTAAAACCTCAAAATCGCCAAAAATGAGATGTGTCATGCTGCTTCTAAGGCGACGATTTATTATTGTTGTTTTTTATTTAACGGATGACTAGCATCGCAAAAACACATTCTGTGTTCCTATGATTTCATACAGAGTATGGAAAAAGAAATAAACCGGGGGGTGCAGGGGGGCGGAGCCCCCCACCGAGGCGCAAAGCGCCGAGTTTTTTTCTTCACTTTCACGTAGCAAGAGCTGTTTTTAATGAGAAATCAAGAAAAAATCGGAAAATTTCGAATTATTTCATGTCTTGGGCTATTAGGGGTTAAGAATTAGTTTGTTACTTCTAAGTCTTAAGTCACTGTTTTCGGCCTCGGCTTCTGTTCTACATAGATACCGATAATTATTAGTTTTCTGGTCTCATGTTTACTCAATTGTCACGTCCAAGGTGACATGAAGGCCTTCTCTACGGTTGGGGTTGTGTCCATGAACAACAGAGGAATTTTCCTATTCGGAAACCTTCATACAAATAATTAAACATCATACAATGTGATTACAGGTCAATGCATGAAATGGATCTCTACAGTTTGTGATTGGTAGGAAGGGTGTGACTTGAGAAGAACAAATCAAGTCACTAATGCAGTACTTGATACCATCTATCAATACCCATTGTACTTACGATAGAATTCCACAATGATCCGCTCTGACTCTGTCTGTCTGGGGTGACTCTGACGTAGTTTGGAGTCACTAGGGTAATCCCCTGGAAGTCCCAGTAGGGCACCATCATTCCTTTTCCTAAGAACAGGAATCATAGAGTAGTATTCAAACTATGAATCCCGCAAATTCTTTCCAAACTTTCCATCATTTCCTTATCTAAGGGCTTACCTTGATACGGCTTGATGAGGGAATGTTCCCTTTTCATGTAATCATTGGAATTCCATTCGGCTGATATAATCACAACAAAGAAATTCAGGAGAACGGAAAACACTTTGCGGCACATTTTCTTCGACTAGTAGAGCATGCAAAGGGCGAAAAAGAGCAATTTTATATATCTAACTCAGTTGATTCGATTGCAATAGCAACGCGGAAGCGGAACCACGGAAAACAATTTTTTATACACAATAAATTCAATTTGCATTCAGTCGGACGAAGGATAGGATGATCATGAGCAATCTACGGAGCAATGTTGCCAAGAAATAGATGAAGATTCGCTCGACAACAAATTTCCCATCGATTAGGGATGGCAAACAAGCCAGTGAATGGTGGCTGTTCCCATGGAGGAAGCTTGAACCACTATGTCCATGGAAGTAGGTAAAGGGTGGTTCCATGAATATTTTTACAAATTGATGGTTCAAAATTAAATTTTTAAAGTAAATTTTACACTTTTCACCAAATTATATAGCATGCAAAGTAGGAGTGGAAGTTCCAAAGATGACTGACACCATGGATGTTTATTTACTCCATGTTTCTAGCGTGAACGATGGTGTGAAAGCAGTATCCATGGAACCGCTCAATTTCAAAAGTGAGCACAGTGTTGCCAAGTTGGGGGTTCCCCCCCCCCCCAAATTTGGGTTTTTTTTTTTCTTGACGGGGGGATTTTGGGGGGAGAAATCTTTTGGGGTTTTTTTTGGGGGTTTTTACCGACGAGTCGGGGGGATTTGGGAAGAATAAAAATGAATCAGCAATTAAAATAGCAGCAGGTAATATACATATTCAATAGAGTGAAAAACTTCACCGAATTTACCAAAGTCTATCGTGGGCTCAATGGGACTAAAATTTTGGAGTTTTGGAGGACAAACTTTTTTCGATCTTTGATCTTTCGCAAGCACACACTTTGATAAATTCTTGAAGTTTATTCGTCTGTTCACGCTCGTTACTATTAGCAAACTTGAAGTTTTGAAGAAATTGAGAAGGTTTTGGAGATGGGGGTCGAATGCGACTTCACTGTTTGATATTTTGATTTGTTGTACAAAAAAGTACCTACCTACCTGAAGAAACTAGTTTATTTTTTAAAATGTTTTTAATGTTTTTTTCAAAACCTGTATGACCTGAAACGTATTTCGCTAATACGAGGGTCGTCTCAAAAGTAAGTTACACTATTTTTTAATACCCGCGTACGAGGTGGGAAAAGCCTGGGATTCCTAGGGAGCTTTGGTCTGGGTGTAGTGGCAGCCCTGTAAAATTCCTATGCGTCCGCCATTATCCATTAGGAGAGTCTGGCCCCCGGACAGTATTGTCGGGTTTCAGCGCTACCTACCGCCACTTCAACTAACTACCATTTTGGATATCTTATCAGGTGATCACGCTCGCGACCGCATTACCGTCGCTCCTCTAACTTGCAGTTATCCCAAGATTACAATGTAGCAAAGAAGAACAACACAACAATTGAAAACAACACAAAAATGCAATATCAACTTCCTTTTCCTCGCAATTTAAAAAGGCAGGGAAGTAAAGCCGCCAAACTTAGAAATTAGAGAGTGGTAAAATCGAGGTAAGCCTACTTTTCAGAAATGCCGCTTGACCACGCTCACATCGAGCTGAAAAAGGATAATAGTTCGCTGAAGTGGCGGTAGGTAGCGCTGAAACCCGACAATACTCACCACTAAGTGCATTCAATCAATTCTAATAAGTAATATTCTTTGGGCCAGCTCCCAACTAATTTCCAAATCGCCGATGTGTCCCTATATTCCAGAGAATGAAAAGTATTACGTAACCACATAAAAAGCTTTGTGGGTAAAATCGTTACAAAACCAAAATTTTAACCCCCCCTCAAAATTTGATGTTTTACGTTTCAAGGTACGTAGAATGCGAAAATCGAATAAAAAAACGCTTGCATACGAGTCTGCAACGCATTGGGACATTCTCATGTCTTTACCTATTGCTTTTTACCTCACTATAGGATTTTATAACCCACCCTCCGTTGTTGTCAGAATGTGAAACGAATCATTAACATAATAACATAGATATATTATGTTACAAATTGACACAATTATTAATATTAAGAGGTAGGTACCTAATTTCAATAAAATAGACGATTCCGGATTAATTATCTTCTACACTCACGATCATTAGTTTGTAAACAAAATATGAGAACAGTTATGCCCATAGCTCCGCTACTCGTATAGTCAATATGTTATGGAGAACATGAAAATGTTCGTTAAATCGAGAGCTTTCCAACGAGTGGTGAACGATTTTTGTGGGTTAAAAAGTTTAGAAAAGGAACAAACCTAACAACGGGGTCGTTCGTTGTAAGCGGAAATCATTATAAAGGCACTGTAACACAATTTCGTTACGCAATTTCGTGACAGTTTTTTGTGCTATGTGCCAGGGCAAAGACATGAAAATGTCAAAACTCAAAAATAAATGTTCTCGAGTCGACTTGTCGTGAAAGTAGTCCATGTACATCGCCACATTGTAATCTTGGGATAAATGCAAGTTGAGGAGCGACGGTAATGCGGTCGCGAGCGTGATCACCTGATAAGATATCAGAAATGGTAGTTAGTTGAAGTGGCGGTAGGTAGCGCTGAAACCCGACAATACTGTCCGAGGGCTAGACAGGAGCATCTAGGATGTGAGGGTGATAAAACGGCATCAGCGCTGCCTGGCGACGATTAGATAAACCTTCCGGAACTCAAAACCTACGTTATCACACTTATCAATCGGCCGATGTGATGACAGCTCGGTACATCGTTGACACATTTTACCGTAGTTTCGCCTTGCTGATTTTCCGCGTGTGTTTTGCCTGATTTTGCGAATCTCCCAGTGCGAGAATCTTTACGAAGAGTTCTCCGTATATTACCTCGCTGTGACGAAGTGCTTGCCCTCAACAGAGTCGTACAGCAAAATAGTTAATAGTACATAGTGCTATTCCCCCGAGAACTAGAACAGTTCCACTTCCACAATGCCATAACTGTGCATACATTGAGTGCAATAGCGACCGTGCAAAGTTGGACGACCAGGATATAATCCGCCCACCAAATCCTATCGATTTTCTTTGCCCTGTTTGCTGTTACCCACGGGAAATTGTGTTATACTGAAGCGATGTAATGATGAGGAGATTCACATACCTAAAACCTTGCGAGAAGCACTCAGAAATCTTGCAAGATGCACTCTCTGTAGAGTATTCGTAATATTGGCGGTAATCAGAGGAGCTAATGTTAGATTACAGAAGGCACGGAATATAGATGCATAAACAAAGATACCACCGTCTGCTCCGAACACTTGGATGAAACCCCAGAAAAGCTTTATAAAAGGAATTTCCCCATTGTCATACCGGCAAACGTAAGTAAATGTATTTACCCGTCTATGTTTACCTATTTAATTTTATCTAAAATAATAAATAATGTTCTGGTGATACATCAGCATAGGACTTTGCAAATCTCTACCTAAATGCTTGTCTGGTACCAAAAACTAAATGAATAGGTACTCTTTCTTTTCTCTTTGCAGGCTCCATTCCATGTTAGAAGGGATTTCATACTGACGACACACTTGGGACTTACTGGACTCAACCTCTAGCAATCGACCAAGTGGTAAGTATACATTAAAGCTTAGGTACGAGTAATTTAGAAAACCGTTTATGCATAAACTAGCATAGTGACATAATTGAATACGTTATAATTGATTTAATTACTCAGTTAGTAATTTGTAACTAACAAATTTGGATGGTTTTGAGTACTTTTTTTCCTTATTTTGTTTTTATTAATTTTTTCTTGGTCATGATGGTACCTGCGGACGAGATTGTGACTGCTGGAGATGACTGCAATGAAGAAAACCGTATTCTAATATCTCCTGAACAGATTTTTGTACCAGGAGAAATAATTCGTTAGGATGTTCAGGTTTGTTTGGCTTCTTCAACGACCAGTTCAATTAGTACTCAAACATTGCCAAAATCTATTTGGTCTTTTCTATTTGGGACTGTGTGGTGCAAGATGGATTTTGAAGAGTCTCAGGTTGGCTTAAAATTCATACTGAAAGTCAAACGAGTCCAAAATGAATAAAATTCATTTTGTACGCCTTTAATGGATATACTTAATTCAAATATATTATAAAATTTTATTTAATTTCTTATAAAAGTCAATTTAATCCGTTATGATTAATCTCATGACTATGGTTAATATTAAATAAAATATAAAAGTACAATAAGTGTAATACTATATTATATCCCCCCGGAGGGGGGCTACCTGATTCCGGGCTAAGGAATAGGTAAATTGTAGGTTTTATATTTTTTGGTGAAAATTGATAGAT
Organism: Apolygus lucorum; assembly: GCA_009739505.2. Classification (NCBI taxonomy): domain Eukaryota; kingdom Metazoa; phylum Arthropoda; class Insecta; order Hemiptera; family Miridae; genus Apolygus; species Apolygus lucorum. The sequence goes on from CM019180.2 coordinate 63,454,500, forward strand.
ATATTTATATCTATTGATATAAATATATTTATTTATATGATTTATTGTATTATTTATTATTTTATAATAAATAAATATAAAATAATAAAACAAGCCAATAATAAATCAAATATATTATTTATTTATTTTATTATAATCTCAGTGATGTCTTTATCTAATGAAAAAAAACTGCCTTTACCAGAAGAAATCTCCTGACTTTTCCAAGTTGTGTGGCTACTCTGAACTTACTTCATGTCATCAAATCCAAAATTGGTAAGCTCTATAGAAATGATGCCTGCTTGGCGTAGTCATTTTATTGATTTATTTTGTACTGCACCCCAAGTTGTGATTGTCAAGTAATTTTATTGTGTTGTAATGTATCAAGTGTTTATTAATTCATGATTCTCAGTTGAGAACAAGGTAATTTGTTATCAATGACCGGAAGTTCCCAACTGCATGTATATATCAATAAATATTTTTGTAATACATTTCTTTTAATTTTAAATGTTTTCCTGTTAGTTTAATATCATGATTAATCCAGAAATATTAGGGTTGAGATAAAGTTGTGGGTTGATAATAATCTAACTAGCAAACCTTTTCGGCTCAAATGTGTTCAGATTTTAGTTTTATGCCGTTTTAATTCCAAAGGTTCATTATTGAAAGTAATAATTCAAAACACTGGCTTGTTTTTAACCATGGCCATCAGCAATGAACTTGAAAAGGTAACTATCACCCCGATTTTCAGCTATCCCACACCATTAACTATTCAGGAAAAATGCAAACAGAATTCCGTGAAATTCCTCATTGTTCTTATAAAAATTTAAACTCATAATAATAATTAAATTATAATTTAATAATAAAATTGTAATGTAATAATGATAAAATTATTATTTAACCCTAGAATGCAACCCCATTTTTTTGTGCTTATTACAACTCATTCGTCGATGTGACGAATACCAGTAAAAAATCGTGTTAAATGGATCAAAACAAAGGTCGTTTTCGGGAAATTGGGGAATGAAATGATTGAATTCCACATCGGTAATGGTTATTGGATTTATTCAATGAAAAAAATCCCAAAAATTAAATTAGTAGGTACCTAAATCATTGTAAAACAAGACTCATTTTCGGGGTGGAAAAAAATTCCTGGACAGTCTAAAAAAATTGTCATTACTACAAAACGATGTCTGTCTTACAGTACATGAATATAGGAACAAACGAGTCAGCCTAGACGTTTCACAGTATCAATATGACATTTCAGGGGAACTTACTTGGTTACAATGTCTAAAATTCACAATTTCCCTCTAATTACGAAAAAATAAGGCATCACTACAATGGTATCGTAGTTATGTCAAGAAAAACAGGCACAGAAGGAACATATAGTGTAGTTAATTACATACCTACTGAACAGTAACTTTTATATCACCTTTGAATGAACTACAATCCAAAAGTCAATAAGATGAACTTGAACATCTATAATTCAGACTTTTGTCTCAATATATCACAAAGCTTATGATAAACATCAAAAGTCTTACTCAAGTAAAAAAAAGTCTTACTAGCATCATTTGATGTGGGGTTTAATTCGAATGTTGGATATATTAGAACATGGATTTTAATGCTGTTCAAATTAGAGGCTCGCATGCCGCTAAAGATTCCACTATTTCTTACTCAAAATAGGTAGGTACTAACTAAATTACTAAGTGAAACAGTTATGTGCAGGAAGAAGGTAAATAAATTACGAGTTTTATCGCCAACCAACTAGTTGCCTTAATGCTTATCCTATGGAATGTCCGCTGGAATTAATGAATTACTAAACAATATGTTTTTGATCATGGTTCGGAAACAACCAGAAAGCAAAACGAAATAACGTTCGAGTGAGATCGAGTCGAACGAGTTGTAAGCAAACGACAGGAGTTCGTTACGAAGTTTATCAAAGTAGCTAGGTATGTCCGTAATCCGTAAAATATCTGATTTTCCAATACGCAACACCCTCCTTCGAAAGTTAACATCCGCGAATCCTATTAACACTCCGAAGGTCGCGCCCCAAAAGTTACTTAGATGGTCGCGCTGGTCCTGTGAGATCCATGTGGAAGTGATGGAGTTTTTCAATGAAAATGACCCCCATTTTTATATTTTAGGAGCTAGAAAACATAGTAAAGTAGAATTGACCTATTTTCTGGTGAAAATGATAGTTTACAAGCAGAAAAAGGTGTATTTCTTGGAAAAAACTAATGACTGAAAAATATGACTTCATCTCGAAATCAAATGTAAGTTTCTCTGTGAATAGCAGTCAGGTACACAATATAATGTATGCATACAATAGAATACATGGCAAAAAAGTTGCATCCTTACAAAAAACAGGTACCTACCTGAATAGAATAGGAATTAAATGAATAATCGTTACTTAGATCAAATTACGAATATAACAAAATCCATCATCGTGTTGTATGGAAGGTTAGTAAAACTCATCACAATTAGTGAATTATTGATTATTTTTTTTGTATATATGAAAAATACAAAAGGCGGTAACTTATAAGTAACAATAGTACAAATCGTTTGTACAAACTAGCATTTAGGTATTTTCAGACTTTCATTGTTTATTTATTTTCATTTAATGTAGAATGGCAAAAACATTATAGCGAACGAAATAGTTTCATGCAATGTGTAAAATTACTACAAGAAAGAGAAAAAAAGGGAAATTAGAAAAAGTTACATGCTCGGCCATGTGGATCTATCAGATCCGAATGAAGATTGCACCACACGGGAGGACCGGCTGACTTCCATGATCACACAGAGTAAAAAAGCAACTCAAGAAAAGAAGGTACTGGGAGAGGGAGCCCCCTTCATTGAAGGGTTGGCTGGGAACAGACCAAAGTCCGTCAGTGGATCTCTCAGATCCCAGCGCGACCATCGGAGTGTTAAGCACTACGGAACCCGGCTTTAGGAACACGGCACACGATACCTACTTCACAAATCACATCGGCCGATTGATAAGTGTGATAACGCAGGTTTTGAGTTCCGGAAGGTTTATCTAATCGTCGCCAGGCAGCGCTGATGCCGTTTTATCACCCTCACATCCTAGATGCTCCTGGGCTAGACTCTCCTTTATCCATTCGTCAGTTACAAGCAAGCCACTATGGAGCTACCACTCACTCCTACCGCCGATTGCGAAATACGTAGTGTCATCCGTTTTTTAACGGGAAAGAATAAAAGTGCGACTGAAATTCATCGCGAGTTGAGTAGTGTGTACGGTGACGACGTTATGTCAAGGCCAATGGTTTCTCGTTGGCGCCAATCCTTTATTGAAGGCAGAATAACTCTACACGACGAACAACGAAGCGGCCGCCCATCCACGTCACGTGCCCCGAACATTGTGGAAGATGTCCGAAGGGTCGTCGACACCGATCGTCGGCTTACGCTTGACGAAATTCATTCGCAACTCTCCCCAAATGTTGAAATTAGCCGTGCATCACTTCACAGAATCATTTCTGACGATCTGAATCTGTCCAAAGTGTGTGCAAGGTGGGTTCCACGTCTCCTTTCAGATCAGCACAAAGAGCAAAGGGTTGACGCTGCACTTCAATTTCTCCAGTTTGTTGATGATGAAGGAGATGGTTTATTCAACCGAATAGTGACTGGTGATGAAACATGGATCCATCACTGGACACCTGAATCAAAAAAACAGAGCATGGTGTGGAAAGGAAAGGACGAGCCCACTCCAAAAAAGGCGAAAGTTGTGGAATCTGCTGGAAAAGTTATGGCGACAGTCTTTTGGGATTCCAAGGGGGTATTGTTGATCGACTACCTGCCACGTGGGACTACGATCACAGCTGCACGCTATTGTGAGGTGTTGAAACAACTCAGAAGGGCGATCCAAAACAAAAGGAGGGGAAAGTTGACAAAAACAGTGTTTTTGTTCCACAACAACGCTCGTCCACACTCTGCTCGTCAGACACAAGAACTGCTTGAAGAGTTTCGATGGGATGTTTTTGGACACCCACCTTACTCCCCGGATCTTGCACCAAGTGATTTTCATCTTTTCCCGCAGCTGAAGCAACATCTCGGGAAAAGACGCTTCGCAAATGAAGACGAACTTAAAGAAGAAGTTGAAACATGGCTAAACAGTATGGCGGCAGAATGGTATGAAGCTGGGTTGAAAAAACTGTTGCCACGATACCAAAAATGTATTGATATTCAAGGCGATTATGTAGAAAAATAACTAATACATGTAATTTTCAAAATAAAACCTTTTTAACGAATTTTGAGGGTTTTAAAATTTATTTTTGTCATGGTGTAACTTACTTTTGAGACGACCCTCGTACAATAATTGCATTGTCTTCAAGATCCACTCCGCCCTCAAATCATTAATGAATTACTTACAATCTACTACTAAAAAAAAAAAAAAAAAATGCATTTATTCATTGATATTGTTATTTCATCCTTAAGTTTTAGGGTTTTTCTTGGTTGGCTCAGGGGCACAGAGTAACGGAGATAAGTATGCTCAGGGGGTTTTGGTAGCCGCTTGTTGTAGGGATGTCCGATACTTCAAAAGTATCGATATAATATCGTATCGATACATCTAGAAAGTATCAAAAGGTATCGATACGATACTTTCAAAAAGTATCGATATTTTGAAGTATCGATACTTTTCGATACTTTTACAAAAATGTGTGAAAATGCCTTTTATGTTTCTCTCCATCAGTGTGACATCTCTCCATCGCGAGGATAATAATTAATATAGAATGAACAAAACAATAAATCACTCATTTTTTTTGTTTAGGCACTTGTTTTCGTATTGCACTTGGTTGGGTTAACATTTTGGTGGTCCTTCCAAGATGATGGAGGACAGCAGGTAATCATAATATGATTATGGTCTGTTTGGAGAGGCAGTCCTGAACGGTTCGGAGGGGCTTGGAGGAGCCCAAAGGAGTTTGGAGGAGCCCATTCGCCTCTATCCCCTCCCCTTTTCAGTTCCGGTTTGGTTCCGAACTGTTCCGGACCGCCTCTCCGAACAAACCCATAGAGAGCTGGAGGTGGTGGTACATCATCTTTGTTTAGTTTGTTGAAGTGGTTGGTCTCCCAACAATCTACGTAGAGAAAGAGGTACCTACTAAAATTCGAGACTTAAATCTAATGTGAGAGATTAAAAAAATAGCATTTTGATCTAATGTGAGAGGTAAAAAAGTATCGCCTCCGATACTGGAAAAAAATTATCGATACTACGATATATATCAGGAAAAAAAAGTATCGATATGTATCGATACTTTTCAAAAAAGTATATCGATACTTTTGGGACATCCCTAGCTTGTTGGCAACACTGGGTGAGCAAGTGGTTGAGTGCTATTTGAGAAAAAATGTTCCGTCCGTACTTCGCCCTGTTCCCATAGACCGATTTTGATGAAATTTGGTATATGGGCGACTTTTTTCATCAATTTAAGATAGTTTTCCGTTTATGAAACGTTGGAAACCATCCGAACGATCAACTATAGTTAGATGAGAAATTATTGTGAAATGTATCAGAATACGACACCCACTTATCCCTGAGCTAGGCCAAAGGTACCTCCCCCGGTCATCAGAAGGGGATCTTCAGGTTCTTCTCAGTTGCACCGTGGGTTGGATGGAAGATGAATGAGTGCGGATCACATTATGAACCTTCATTGATGGATGTGAGGCTGATTTCAGGTGATCCAATGAGATTTTTTGCAGACGGGTGATATTTAAAGAAAAATAATGAACAGTTGTGTAATAATTTGCGGCGTCTTTAAGCTTGATTAGCAGCGTCAGCAAAATGTTTTAGTTGGTATGTACCTAATATCTAATATAATAAAACGCCAACCGTACGTACGTACGTACGTACGTACGTATGCACGGAGGGGTCTTGGGAGGTGGGACGAGACGGAGGGGCGGGAGGGGGGAATTCGGAGGCGGGAGGAGTCAGAGGGAGTGGGATGCGGGGAGAGTCGGAAGAAGCGTTTTGCCTACTTTTAGTAGGCTTTTCAGCTAGTAGGTCATAATTGGCTGGCGGAGGGGGGGCATGTAAGTCGCTTTTTGTGAAAATCGAGATATCTTCACTGTAGGCGTTATTTTGTGTCAGCTTTCGTTTGCGAGTATCAACGTAAGTCTACCATGCTTTCTATTGGCTGGGGCGTTAGTGATTATTCGGTTAACTCTCATTCCAGAAATTTCTGTTTCGAGAACAGACCGGTATAACTGAGTTTACCTACTTTTTCCCAGAGTAGGTAAACTACTAAATTGTGCAACCAGGCAAGTAGGTTTCCTCATGGTGGGTGAGCAGGTAGGTCTGAAAATTTGGTTGCTCGTAACCACGTAAGTATGGAAATTATACTTGCTACCAGGTAACTCGACAATTTTTAAAAAACCATTGAATTTACCGTTAATATGTAATTTGAGGGGCAGTTCGAGCTATCATTTCGGTATTAGGATACTTTCGTGAAAAAATGGCAGGGTTAAATATCAATTATTGTGGATTCCTGAATTAGGAATAAAATTTGAAACTTTAAAATGCTCTCCTGTAAAATTCCATTTTGGTTTATTATTTTCAATAATGAACCTTTGGAATCGAGCAAGAAAAAATGTTTTTTTAACGCCCCCCTCAAAATTTGATGGTTTACGTTTCAAGGTACGTAGAATCCAAAAATCGAATAAAAATTTGGCCGTCCGTCCGCCGTACGCGGCACTTTCCCCTCTTAGCATAGGCCGATTTTGATGAAGAAAATTTTGATATAAAAGTATTGTTTTTCCATCAATTTGAGATGGTAAAGAATTTTAGAGACCACGCGGAGCTCTGTGGGACAAACCGTTCGCTCCCTACGAGAATTTAAGGGTTGGACGTACGATAAATCAGAAACACGAGTGTGAATCGCAAAAGAGGCCTAATCTCCGTTCAAATTAAAGCTGACCGAAATGCGTTTTTCTTCATGTTGGATGGTTGGTGACTTTGCAGACGAGTGATCTACATAGAAAAATAATAAACCATTGTGTAATAATTTTCAGCGTTTTTTTGTGCTTTCCTGATTTTTCCCCCCGCCAGCCAATTGTTCTAGCAGATTTTTTAAGGAAATCTTAATACGTTACAATTTATAGTAAATATTTTTAAAAATATGTTTTTTTGAGTATTACATAAATTTTAAACGTACAAATCAGCGCAAAAGTCTTATGTACTCATGTTTCCCAAAATAGGTCATTCATTGACTTTTAAAAATATTTCTGTCGTAAGAAAATAGGAATTTTGTTGCTATTTATGACGAATAGACCTATAAGAATTTCACTGGAAGCTCACCAGGGTCGAGTACGCGTACCTACTTAGGCTTCATGTAAGTAGGAGCGTGGAATATTACCCATTCTAGTTTATTCCAGAAGTTCCATTCTTGCATTTTGAGTTGAAGAGCTAATTTTTCAGACACATTTTACCATTTCTAAACTGACATTTTTGTTTCTCACCATCTTACCACTTTGGTTCTGTGTCTTACTGTAGAAGATTCTTCTTACTACCAATGAATTATTACCAAAATGTATGGCTACCAAACCAAAACCTACAAATTAGGTTGATATTGAGTATTTAGAAGTACCTAGACAGGTAGGTACTGATAGGCACCCACAGACTAAACACACCTTTCATGTTGGACGATCTCAAGTGAATATTTATTTCTGTTGCTCCGACTTTGAATGTTACGTAAGAGCTGGCTCGCCTTCTTTCTGAGAACCTGCTCTCGATGAAAACAACAAAATGTCATCCAAAGCGCAGTGAAGACTGGAACAGGTAGGAACCCCGCCGTATTCTGATTCCCTTCTTTAGGAGCATTGTAGCGAATTTCGGAAGAAATAAAGTAATGGTGCCAGAGTGTCTATAATATCAAAAAAGACCGTGCTTTAGTTTAGTTTTAGTGTAGTTTTAATTTTTTAAGCATGCATTGTTTAAAGTATGTACACCGAAACAAGAAAACGTGGCAAAATATTATTGAATTTTATGACCATTTTACAAGGGGAAGTGGAAAATTCGTAGAAAGCCAAAATCGGACGTGAAGATCAGATAATGCACATACCTTCTGGGGGAAAAAATTATGTAATAAAATGCCAATCAGATTACAAGAAATGGCCCAAACCAAATTTATTAATTTTATCACAAATATTTTGAAAAAAGAGGCATTTGTACTTTGTTGAGGAATTTTTAGGTATTAATGTTGAACATTTTACCGGCTAGCAATGTGATATTGACTCAACATGTTACTTGACTCAAAGTACTTGGAAATTCTGCACTAGTATGATTTCCTTGTGTCAGAAAACCATAACTTTCTTTTAGGGAATTAAACAAATGAGCTTGCGGACCTCGAAATGTTTGTGATGAAACTTTCCAATTAATAAATTGTAATGGTATATTTGTGGTTTATTTGCAGGATGTCTGAAATCAGTGAGCACGACCGAATCATTTTGAACAGCATTTTTAACCCTTTCCTCCCGATCGGTGAATCGAATTACGATGGAGACCTGGCAGAGGAACTCATCGGTGAGGAATTCCACTTTTCTATGCATATCGTACTTCAATAAGTCAAAGAATAGCGAGCTTGGCTTTGAGGGACCAATTACGCCCACAATTCACTGCCTTAAACTACCGTCAGTCCGCAGGGAATAAATTCTAAGGAGAGTCTCACTTTAACTCCATAATAATTTATATAATACAATATTTCAGGCTAAAGACGTTCTATGAGAAATATTCCTGAATAAAAATTCTTAACTATTCCTAATTCATCATATTATTCCTAATTCCTAATTATTCCTAATTCATTCATATTATTATTACTATTCCTAATTCATCATTCTTAACTATTCATCTAATTGTCAAACCAAAAGTCCACAACATATCTCACCACGACTGTTTTCCTGATCCATTACAAAAATAAAATATACAATTCATTATCATTATTTTATTGTAATATTTGGATTACCTTTTAGATTAGTATGGAAACATAAAGTACAGTTGTCTACAATCTTCAGCTACATGCAAGTTTGAAAACTGTTGATCAAACTAAACTGCGCATAAGGATTGAATAAAACTTTTCCGTCTAGATAACGAAGAAATAACTCCTAGTGTAGCGAGAGCAAAAGAAATTGAAGTCGAAGGGATTAAAGCAGCGGAGGGAGGTGATCTAGATGGCGCAGAAAGTCTCCTCACTGAAGCTCTACGCATCTCAGAGAGAGCATCGGGCTACAACAACCGAGCTCAGGTGTTACGCTTGAAAGGCAAAGACAGTGGTGAGGAGTTTCACTAAAATATCGATAATATTTATTTTTTCCAATTTTTATCTGCTTGGAATACCAATTTAAGCGATTGTACCGATTTTGAATGAAAAATTCATTCTTGCTTCATCAATAATTGGAAATAAAAAAATTCTCTATTCTTCCGCATTACAGCACCTTCAACATGACATTTGAACACTTTATTACTAAACGACTTATAATGGTATTCTTTCCCTCTCTTATTTACATTTCTGTATAGTTTTATTTGATGATTTTGAACAGAATTGAATGAACTGTAAAATACAGTGGAGAGGGCTCCTCCTGAAATTGTCCACAACTTTTAGATCATGAAATGACAATATCATTGTGTTTAATGAATGGCATAAGATGGCTGTATATTATTAAATTTTTATTGAATCCCTGACCCTACACTACAAAAACAACATGGGAGATGTAAGCTTTACCAGCGTGTACTTAACTAACTTCTCTATTTCAGCGGCAATACTGGACTTGAACAGAGCAATAGAGGTTAGTGGGGGAGGAGGGAAGGCAGGATGCCAAGCCTTCTGCCAGAGAGCGCTCCTTCACCGTAGAAATGGCCGCGATTCTGAAGCCAAGGAGGATTTTACAAAGGCCGCACAATTGGGAAGCCAGTTCGCGAGACATCAGGTGAGTCGATACACAACAGTCTAGCTGTAACAATATTAACCCTAGGATGGCACACCTATTTTTCGCATACATAAACGGCACACTGGGGTCAATTCTGACCCCAAAATTTAAATTCCTCTAATTTAAATTTAAGACAGACCTTTAAATTTATTTTTAGGTTGTAAAAATCTATTGATAGCCTGTTTGTTGAAATATATACAAAAAAAAGTTTAAACCAGGAACAAATTTCGGTTATGAATATAGTTTCGTAAAAAGTCAATAAAATTATGGAAATAACCGACATTTCTAAAATTTGAAATTATAATATAATATTTTTAATATTTACTATTTTTTTAAATATATTTTTTTAATATAATTTTTTAATATTTGATTCCAAATATTGTCAACTTGGAATGCTGATAGTGGAATCTATTTAAAAACGTCTGCCAAGTTGGGTGGGCAGTATAGCTTCCTCACTCATTGTAACATGGACGTATAGAATCAGTTGGCGAACAAATTATGATTCAAAGAGTTATTGAATACCAAAATATTGGCGATAATATGCGGGATAGGGTTGCAGGTATTAATGTTTATAATAGTGTTGTAAATAGTTGTGGTATATAAACCACTGAAATAAAAGAACGAAAGAGTGTAGGTATAAAATAAAACTACGAAGTTATGACGATAATGATTATTATTATTCAATACTAAAACTATAATAGGTGTACGTATTAGGATTATGGGTATTTATTTATACCCATTTATTTATTTTATTTTATTTATTTATTTATACCCATTTATTTATTTATTTAGCGGTCCACCGTCAAGCACCTAACCCACACAATCCCTGAAAGTTTCATCTAAATTGGTTGAATAGTTGCGGAGTTTTGGTTGTAACAATAAATTTAAAGTTCGCGCATGCGCAGCGGCTATTGCTTGACCAATTTGATTGAAACTTATAGGGTGTCTCTTAGAAGTTAGTCCCTAACTAACCTCCAAATTTGAGCAAAATCGGTTCATTAGAAACCGAGGTTCCAGGAAATTCACGTTTGCGCATGCGCACTCGCTCCTATTGGTCCGAAGGTGCTGAAATTGATAGGGGACCGTCTAGGACCTAACCCGCACAATCCCTGAAAATGTCATCAAAATCGGACCACAGGTTAGTATAGTTTTGCCCGGGACAAGGACAGACAGACAGACCGACACGGAACCAAAATTGTTCGGGAAGCTCTAAAACGCAAAAAGCAAGTGGAAATTTTGATTTTGGAGGACATTTTTTTTTCACTTCTTTCACGAATACAAAGCTTCCCTACCTTCGGTAGTGAGGAAGCAAAAAACCTTCAACAAAATATTATTTTGTAGAAGGTTTTTTTTAAATAGATTCCACTATCAGCATTCCAAGTTGACAATATTTGGAATCAAATATTTTAAAAAATCATTTAATTCTATGGAATAGTTTCGATAATAGATCAGCTCAAAGATGGCCCTTTTTTGAGTTTGACTGACTACTTTTACCAGCACTTTTATTTCTCTGCTTTTCAAAAAAATTTTATTATCACTCCTGTATTATTGTGAATTTTTATAGTATACTTGCTTTGGCTCAAAGTAGGGGCTTCTCAAGGTAAATGGAAAAACAAGAAATTTAGAAATCAATATACGTATGTATAAATCTTGGCACACCTATTTTTCGCATACATAAACGGCACACTGGGTCAATTCTGACCCCAAAATTTAAAAGGCAAAAGAATGAATAGAAAGTCACACTGGGGTCAAATAGTCCCCACACAAAAAAAGTCAACCGATTATAGCACACTGGGGTCAGATGTGGCCCATAGCATGTTTGCAAGTTAACTACACGAACTCTAGTCACGAACCTTAGTCAGTCACTCGCTAGAGTTCGTGTAGTTAACTTGCAAACATGCTATGGGCCACATCTGACCCCAGTGTGCTATAATCGGTTGACTGGGGGCTCAGAAGGAGCTACCAAGACAAAGGGGCTCAGAAGGAGTTCCAACTTTATTTACAAAATATCCCTGTTCGAAGAAAAATTTTTTTTAAAAATAGATACACGGCCAAATGTAAATTGTGGGGTCACGAATGACCTCGGTGTGTCATCCGTAGGATCCGAGGAAGAAGTATGGGGACAAAGTTTCAGGTTTTCAATAGGGATGAGCATCGTTTGGAAACTACCTATCGATAGTCACCATCGAATAAACTGTCAAAGTCAACCATCGATTGTTGAAAACCATTAGTACTAAACTGTCGATAGTTTTCGATAGTATCAATACTTCTTTGATCAAGAGTGGTAATCAAAATATTGCCTAGGATAGATCAAGTTTCTATTGTAATCGTTGCAATTTACATGCTACAAATTTCAGTGCATTTGTTTATATTTGGTTGATTTAGGTTGACCTGAACTGACTGTTATTAGAATGTTTGAAGATTTGTCCCAACACAGCTCAGTGGATGGTTGAACAGAACCGATTGCCTTCCTACCTTCTTAACCCATTTCCGGCCATTGATGCATTTTTGCATCGCCATAATAATGATTTTTTTTTAATATTGAAAAAGTGGAAAATCTTTGTAGAAGAATTGTTTAACATTCATGCTGTTCCTAAACTTTTCAAAGAAAAATGTCTTTGACGTTCGGGAGCTCAATGCAATTTGGGAATTTTTTTTTGAAGAGGAGGCCTTCTAGCCGAAAGCATGATTATGGTGGCTCAAATTTGGTCCTGGGAGAGTGAGCGTTCTGGGTAATGAGTCAATACAGATTCCGGTACATAAAAATAGATTTTTAGATTTTATATAGATTTTTTTATTTATTTTTGACAATGAAATGGATAAATCATATCTATTTGGAAAACTGAGACCTCTAAAATCCTATTAAAATGTAAAATTCATGAAATTTGGAGCATTTTTGCTCTCGATTGGTGAGCAAATAACGATATCTTATTTCGGCCGGCATTCTGTAAAATAGTTCATCCTCCTCCCACCATTACTCTGTTATTTCTAACCTCGGCCTGAAATGGGTTAACGAATAGAGGAGAATGACAACCAAACACCTGAATATTTGAATTTGAAACTGATACGATAATTTGATAACGATAAGGAAAAGATTCGACACTATCAAATGCAATTACAATGACGTAATTGTAGTGAAACATTGGTTGAAACCATCGATCGCGAAAACATCGGTTCTAAAATATCGATGATGAACACATCGGTTCCAAATCATTGATGGTAAAACATGGATAGTTCGATAGTATCGACCACTGATGCCCATTTCTAGTTTTCATTGCTTAGCCTGCACCCTGGCGGAGCGCTATTTCTACCTTTGGAAAAATATTGTTTGTTCCAATTTGCTCGTCCGACATTTTGTCCAAGATAAAAAGCTGGAAGGAAAACGTTGGAAGTAATTGCTAACTCCATTGATAACCGTAATTTGTGGTGGTCACAACAGGAGACCAAAAGGATAAATGACGCAAAGACAACTAGGATTCCTAAAGTGAATGAAGTGCATTTTGTCCAGTACAAATTTAAGTATGCACAGGGAGTCCCACGTAACAATGCATATCATTTGGAAATAGATTCTATGCACCATTTGGAACAACAAAAATGTTTCTTCAGTAAAACTAACTTGTCTTCACTTAACTAATTTTTTTTTTTAAATCTCTGAACTCAATTCTTCAAACTTGACTACAGTTTTGTAATTAGCAATAAATTTCCCCTGACTACCTACTGCATTTTTAAAATGAAATTTTATTCAAAGTACCTAAAAATAACAATAACAACTCATAGTTTTGTAGACACGTTAGTTGGTTCGATGCTAGATTGCGCTCCATAGAGGTTTTCAAGGGTTATTCTTCTTCAATTCATTCTACATCGGTTGCTAGTTTCAATCCCCCAAAAAGCTGGAAAGCTCGAATAAATCACTCGTGTGGTAGAGCCAGGAAGGCAGTGGAGGAGAAGGAGTGTCCAGTGTGAGGATATTTATGTAAAGTACAGTGAAAGTAATGATATAACGCACCGGATTATTCATCGTACCTAAACTCGTAAATAATCACAACACTTTGAAAAGCCACGGGGCAGTAAACAAAATGGTGGACCAAAATCCCTCATCAGTTTTGTTTGCCTCAAACCTCAAACTCGACAAGGAAACCTAGATTGCAGAGCTCTCTGGCGGAGGCGCAATCAATCAATTCTGCTCAACAAGAGAAAATTTCCTGCTCTCTGGTTGGTCAATCTCACGTGCCCGCCTCCCTCGAAACACGTCGCCTTCAAAACACACAGAGCAGAAAACCACTGATGCTCCTAACCACCGCTCAGTGGTCAGGAAAGAGGGAGCTCCCGCCTCTGTTTCCGAATGTAGATTTAACTAGCACAGTACCTATGATCCTGTCTTCTGTCTCTAGCCAACTTACTCTTCAAACAAAGAGGAACAAACTTTGAATTTTTTTTTTTTTTTGATTGGCTGGGGTGCACATGCGCCCTATGCGTAGCCGCCCCTGGTAAAGTAATCCATGGTAAGAGAGATTGTACTCATGTAATAAGGCAGCTCAACTCTTTTCTCTCTTTTCCAGTTGGTAGAGATGAACCCCTACGCTGCGATGTGCAACCAGATGTTGAACGATATGATGGAGAAGCTTAATAGAATAGAATGTGTAAAAGGCCTTACCAATGGAAAATAACAATGATTCCAACACACCATACCTAGTTTCCTTTTAATCAAATGAAAACAACGAAACGTTTTAATTGTACTTTTTATTTGAATAAATAAATTTACCTCTCAGTAGACCAGTAATTTCGAACACTCCGAAGTCCTACCCAACAGGTACCTATTGAAACTCCTTGATTCTCCGTGAATCTTTTATGTCCTATCCATAATTTTAACTTTACAATAGAGAGTTACAGCAATATAAGTACAAATCAAGTATAAATAAATGAATGCAAAATGAATGTGAGTACCTAATTGTGCATTTCAGTCCAACCCCTTGTCTGAGGAGTAGATTACAGACAACCGAATTCAACGAGATTGGTAGTTTATGATTGACATCAGACTAATCGTTCTTTTCATACTATATTCCAATGTTACCTTTTCGAAGTAAAATAAATACGAAGTCGGTCAAAACTGTAGAGGAAACTTGCCTTCAATGGGGAAGAAATTGAGATTGATCGTCCAACTGATGTCATTGAGATCGAACATCCACCATCCACACTTCAGACGCCGCAACAGACCAAAATGTATAAGGGAGCAATATTCACTTCAATCAATTCTTCAATCTTCAATTCACTTTACCGCAACCCCGAAGATAAAGAACTCGCAAAATATTCACCGAAACTCTTCAAAACGAAAGAAACAGAATGATCAGCTGATTGATGGCGGCCATTAGCTCAGCCACAAAAACAAGGAGTTGACCTAGTAGGTTATCTCACGTCGAAAACGCGAGAGGGCCGAGTCAACCGGCTTCTGTGAGCCTCACGTCATTCGCATTTTTGTCTCACACATTTGTACATTGTACGTTTGTTTGCGCGTTGTGCGCACGTGAGTCTCGCATTTTTGTACCTATCTTGGCCCGCTGTAACTCTCTACTATTAACAAGAAATAACGGTTCAAGTTTACAACTCAATTGACTTTATTTTTCTCAACTCATGTACCTGAAATTTACCGAAACCATGTGAATTTGGAGAGTAAAATACTGAAGTAGTCAAACGTCAAATTTAGGAAATTATTTAGAAACGACATAATTCTCGCAGTTGCGACAGTACCTACCTTAACTATGGAATTTATGTTAAGGACGAATGAATAAAACAATGAATCGTAATGAATAATTTTATTAATTAAATAACTATAAATCATGCGAGCTATAACAGATCGTAATTCACTGAAGTCAGCACAAAGCCACCATACGATTCACCTTTCAACTTCCAATCCATGAGTTTGTTCAAGTAACGAAGATTTCAGCGGAATGTACAGCGGCAGTTATGGATGATAGCCCCAGTTTTTGTAAATAAAAAATAAAATAAAAATTCATTGAAAATGCGCGTTGAGTCGAATTTTGTTCGGCCTATGGACATTGGCCTGAAATGTGAATTAAATAGCCATCTTTGAGACTAGTTGACCTCTGTTAATTTAATAAGGGCAATCATAAATAAAATAGGTAGGTAGATGAAAAATCTTCGATAAATTGCAACGAATCGACAAGAATACCTAACTTGTTACAGTAGTACACTTGGCAAATTAAATAAAAATAAAAACGCTTGATCGACAAGGAGCTTGATTGTTAGGTTCGACCACTTTCGTGCTTTCATTTGCTCTAAACTAAAGAATGTAGCTAGTGGGAGATTCAAGTTGGTTCGATTATCATTCAACCATTTTGAATCCGTATTTTCCCATATATAAGTAGTTGGATCAAAAACACCACAGAGTAATTCTCACAACAGATAACACAAAATCCATTCAATGAAATTGAGCGTTATGAATCCTTGCTCGCCACAAGTTTTTCTGCAGATACAAGCACCAAGAAACACCCAAGGTTGAGGTAAAAGTCATCTTTATAAATTCTATAAACCACATTGTACGTTCCTTCAGCACAACCTTAGTATACGAGTACACGGATAGAGTGAGTGAATGGAAGGACGAGGCCGGGGGAGGTCAATACAAAGGAAACGTCGAAAAAAATGAAATCAAACGTCTAGTCGGAGAGGGGAACTTGTCTCCTGGTCACCGGACACGTGATGCTTGTGGCAGGTCTGTCACTCCGTGGTCCCCGAGCAAGCTGAAAGAAAGTAACTTATAACTACCGGTGAATTATAGATCACATCGTGGACCAACTAATGTCTGCAGATTGAAAGAATGCGGATGGATTGGTCAGGTGTCCATGTGTATTACAATCCCAAAAACATCGTCCTTCTTCTACCTGCCACTCAAGCCAGGGAAAATGAGACCGAGGGTTGTTGACTACCGACCAATGATGAAGTGAAAGGATTGATTTATTACAGGCAAAACCAAACAAATACAGAACACTAATAAAACAGCTTCCTTAGGGGGGGGGGGGGGCGCCTGATTAAAAAAAAAAATTTAATCGAAAGTAGACCTTATCCTGAGAATTTTGACGCCAACCGCGACCTTATAGCGCGAGAAGACCTCTTTCTATGATTTTTCAAAGTTTCGAATGTTTATGACGTCACGCACCCCTCCTGCCTGGGCGGGACCCCCCAGCCCACTGTGACGTCATAAACATTCGAAACTTTGAAAAATCATAGAAAGAGGTCTTCTCGCGCTATAAGGTCGCGGTTGGCATCAAAATTCTCAGAATGAGGTCTAGTTTAGATTAAAAATAACAATAAACAGTTTTTCCGACCTACGCGCACACCCCATTAAGAGAATGTACATTCATTCATTCGAAAATAAAATCACGCTTCCAGTACCTAAAGGATGATGCTTCTTTCCAATTTTAAAGGCGACTGAAGGGTAGACAGAAGGGCAAGTGAACTCAAATTCGAGATAAAAATCCTTCCTAACAATTGGCTGAGTTAGCAGGTATACCCTTCGAAGAAATTGGCCAACCGCATTCTTTCTATCTGCGAACAGTAGTTAAATATTAATACAGGGTGAGTCAAAAGTAATACCACAACTTTGAAAATTCATTTCGCCGCAACCACACATTGTAGAGCACTACTGTTGTTATTGTGTTCGGGAAGTTTTGAATGAACTGCGGCGTATGGACGAATTTTTGGTTTATTATTTTCAATAATGAAATTTTGGAATCACCCAACAAAAAAAATGTCCCCCCCCCCTCAAAATTTGTTGGTTACCTAACGTTTCGAGGTACGTAGAATCAGAATAAAAACTCTGTGCTTCGCGTCTTGGCAGGGGGGAACCCCCACCCCAAATGCTTTCTGCTTGAAGCCAGCGGCGTAAATTATAACAATATGGAACATGTTTTAGCCAAATTCAGCGCAGAACCTTTAGTCGTAGATAGGGACGGCACGATACCACCAATATATCGGAGTATCGATACTTTTTTGGTATCGATACAGATATTTGTATCGATACTTTTCATGCAACACTCAAACAAATATATTGGTATTGATACTTTTGCCTTAAATATCGGAGGTATCGATACTGTCTTGACAATATTATCGAAAATTTTGCCAAAGTAAATTGGTGAAAAGATACCAAATAAGTAACTAGAAAATAATACCATATATTGTCTGCCACAGAATAACACTCAAAATAGTATCGATTGAAACGATATATCGCCACGATAGCCTCAAAATAGTATCAATATCCAATGTGAGTTAGGAAGGATTGTAAACCCGTTTTCCCGAACTTACAAGAAGAGGGAGGCTTGCAAAATATTAACCGTGATGGCGACATCAGTCACGTGCGAACGGCTATTTTCGAATAATAAATATTATTATTTGTGTTGTAGCTGATTTACTACTTGATCCTTTCGATTTCTAGTGAAGAAAAACATCATTTCATTGAACAGAGACTTCTTTCAAATAAGAATTGGAATTGAAATAAAATGGAATGATTATTTATTTTTATTAAATTTTAAATTAGGTATTGGCTTTTATTAATCTTTAATTGTCATTGACTTTTAGTACATATTAAATTATTGTTTAAAAAATATATATATTGCCTTTTCTTAATTTATAGGGTTTTAATTTGGAGTGAAAATTCATTGGTGGGTTAATTTGAAATATCGGTGGTATCGATACTTTGAGCCGACATTATCGAAGTATCGATATTTTATAATATCGGTATCGAAAAGATATCGGGTATCGATACTTCCTAAGAAATATCGTATCGAAAGGAGTACCGATACTTAGGAGCATCGTGCCGTCCCTAGTCGTAGGTAAGTGTAGTACAAAAGTTATAATATCCCTAGCAACATAATCTTAAACGTACTACAAAAACTCACCTCGAGAACCAGAGTGTTGAAAAAGGCGCGCGATCGGAGTGTTTAAAACGCGTGTGGCCATTCTTGGCCCCCTATCGCGTCGAAGGGTCAAAAACTTAAAAAGTTGTACTTGAATTGGAAATTCTAAAGGATTTAAAAAATTCATTAGTGCACGGCCCTTTGGAATGTAATAACTGAAACATTGACGTTGTGATCATCAAAATCGAACAATAATTGCCATAAAAATTGGGAAAACCGGTTAATTCAGTTGAGTTTTTCCCATAAAATGTAGCTAAACTTGAAATTTTCAAGGATTTTAGAAATTCATTGGTGCACGGCCCTGGGGAATTAAAAAACAGAAATATTGCCGCTGGAATCATCAAAATCGAACAATAACGGGGGGTGCGCCTTGATTTTTTTTTAGGTTTTTAATCGAAAGTAGACTATTTCCTGAGAATTTTGGCACCAACTGCGACCTTCTAGCGTGAGTAGATCTGTTTCTATGATTTTTCAAAGTTTCGACCGTTTATGACGTCACGCGCCCCTCTCGCCTGGGCGGGACCCCCCAGCCCACTGTGACGTCATAAACGGTCGAAAAATCATAGGAAAAGATTTAAACACGCTAGAAGGTCGCGGTTGGCGTCAAAATTCTCAGAATGAGGTCTACCTTAGATTAAAAATAACAATAAACAGTTTTTCCTACCCAGGCGCACACCCTATTGCCAGAGAAATATGGCAAGAACTGTTTATTCTGTAGTTTTCTTTGGCAATTATTGTTCGATTTT
Organism: Apolygus lucorum; assembly: GCA_009739505.2. Classification (NCBI taxonomy): domain Eukaryota; kingdom Metazoa; phylum Arthropoda; class Insecta; order Hemiptera; family Miridae; genus Apolygus; species Apolygus lucorum. The sequence continues at coordinate 63,474,073 of CM019180.2, forward strand.
GATGATTCCGGCGGCAAAATTTCAGTTATTCAATGAGGAATTTCAGCGAATTCTGTTTGCATTTTTCCTGAATAGTTAATGGTGTGGGATAGATGAAAATCGGGCTGATTTCGGAAAATAAGTCTCCTGTTATTTTTGGGAGACAATCAAAATTTTTGATTTCAAAACTAACCGGGAAAACAGACGTGCAGCGGGAATGCTCGCTGATTGGGCTGTTCAGATCGCCGTCTCCTCCCAGTGTTGTTCCTTGGGACGACAAAATCGTGTTTTCTAAGAGAAAAGTTATCAAACAAAAACAGGGGAAACCTAATTTTCCCCATCTCGCTTTTTCTATTTTTTTCTTCAGTTTTTCGATTTCGAACTTTACTGTTTCATGAAATTTTGCATCTGGGGACTATAGATTTCTCGATCTCAGCGCTTCAAGCGGCCATAAATGAACTATTCCAGGATGACGTCATTCTCCCGGTTTTTTAAACGTTCGTATTTTCTACACTGTTTTGTTTATTCGTAAATTAGGAAGTTCGGGCTGAAAGTTTGCCTCAGGAGGTTTTTCGAGGTGCTGAATCCGATTTTGGGGTCAAAAATAGGAAATTCCGACATGGTGATATTCCTCATTCCCCAGGGCCGTGCACTAACAAATTTTTAAAATCCTTTAAAATGTCTGATTTAAGTACAACTTTCTAAGTTTTTACCCCTTCGATCTGGCCGGCTTAAGGGTTGGACTGACGAAAAATCAGAAACACGATTGTGAATCGCGAAAGAGGCCTAACCCCGTTGAAATTTTAGCTGACCAAAATGCGATCGCTGTAGGTACTTGGTAGGCAGGTGGCAACAATGGCAAAGCCGAGTTCTTTGCAGACGAGTGATCTATACAGAAAAATAATGAACCTTTGTGTAATAATTTGCACCGTTTTTATATTTTTAATAGCTATCACTGCTTTTGAAATTGATTTAATATGAAGCTTTTCAGAGTTTATTAAAAATTCAATTTTAATTGATTACCTATGTATTTGATACATACCGGCAGAACAATGTCTGCTATACCTGGTAATATAGTAATACCATAGGAAATACCGGTATTAAGGGCGTCTCAGTTGGTCGCCGTTCGTCCCTCGTTCCGGGTTTGTGTTTCCCTTAATTACAGGACCTCAAACTTTAAAGATTGTACCTAAATTTGAAATTTTCAAGGATTTTCGAAGTTTATTATTGTTGCAGCCTTGGGAATTGACAAACTGAAATATTTCCGCTGGAATCATCAAAATCGAACAATAATTGCCAGAGAATAATGGGAAAAACTTAACTTAATGAAGCTTGGCTGCCGCAGTAATGAATTTCGAAATTCCTTTAAAATTTCAAAAACTGATTCTGACCGAACACTACGAGTACTGATCTCAAAATATCCGAAGAGCCGCGGTTCATTTTTACTGACCCGTGGTTCACTCGCTGTTCTGAAAGAGTCGGCTCAAAGAGCCGGTTCTTTATTGAGCGACCCATCTCTACCAATGACACCTAATGTCTCTCACATGATACACGATCAGCTGACTAGGACGTAGTACTCAAAGCTGCCAGGAGCGCTAGTTGTGCACCATCTAAATCCGCACAATCCCTGAAAAGTTCATCGAAATCGAAAATAACTACGTATAGTTCTGTTCGTTACAAGGATTTCATGACTAATACACACACAGACAGACAAGGAACCAAAATTGTTCCACCTAAAACGTAAAACGCGAGAGAAAATTTTGATGTTGGAGTTTTATTTCAACCTTGAATAGTGAAAATGCTTCCGTTACCTTGGTAGAGTTGGAAGCAAAAGACGAAGGTTCAAAGTTACATAGAGAGTTCAAGCATCAGTTATACGAATCAGAGGTAAAGCTCACCTTTAATGCGCTTCGACAACATCGTCCTTTTCCACCATTTCAAAATCTTTACCAGTCTGGCTTTGTTGACTGCTGCCTTCAGACTCACTGCCACTCTGATTGCTTCCTCCGTCGCCCCCATCATCTTGAGGGCTAGATTAATACGGACAAAGAATACTAATTAAATCTAAATCCACACAAATCGAAGTTTCTATTTAAACATTCCTTGGTGCATATTTCACAAGGCTGTGCGAGCGTGTAAGAAGCCTGTCGATGGAGAAGGGAATGAAAAAACAAACCATGAAAACCAAAACACACAATTTATTAGAACGTAAAAATGAAAAATATAGAATCACTTCTCGTCGATCAAACACACGCGGCAATCATCTCGATCAACACGGCCTTGTGAGATATGTCCAACACAAAGTAGAATTCTAGCATTGAGCTAGAACGAGTGAATTCCTCCTGATCATGATTCATTCGTGCCGTTCGTCTTTCTTTCTCTCAGAATATCATTTCTTATTCCTTCTCTGTAATCAATTGAGATTGAAAGGCGTTAAAATAAACAAAACTTTATTTTATGGATGGGTATCGACTTTTTTGTCTTCTAATTGTTAGACCGTTTTTGGCAAGCCCCTCGTACCTAATATTGGAACTGGACTTCCAATACTATACAGGGTGAAAAGCTGGGTTCACATAGGAGCGTAAAGTCCGTAATGCGTAATAAGAGAAGGGGGAGTGTTCCGTAATGCAGAAAAGAACAAGGCTGAATGATTACGCAGAAGCGCGCAGTAGGTTCTGCGCAGATTTGTTTCCAAACCAAAACAATGATTTGGATTGTCGTCAATAAACGAGACCGAGTCAATAAACTTTCTGTGAACAAATGAGAGAGTTTGTTACAAAGTTTGTCCGTAATGCGTAAAATATCCAATTTTTCAAAACGATACACTCTGTTCCAAAAGTCGACATCCGCAAAGATCAGTCTCGCCCCCTGAATGGGGTATTTCAGTCAATTTTTTTTATCTTTTTTTTTCAAAAGAGTAAGGCTCAGGAATAACGGTAATCGGGTCTGTTCGTCGAGAAAATGTTTTTAAAAAATCAGAGAAGCTAAGGAAAGTTGAAGATTTGAACGGTGTGACGTAGCTAGGAAGCTGAATCCAAATTTGAGGTCAAAAACCTGAATTTCCGATCCACCGAAATACCCCATTGGGTCCAGCCAATAACATCCAATGGGGGGTGCGCATTTTTTAAAAATTTTAATCGAAAGTAGACCTCATCCTGAGAATTTTTGACACCAGCCATTCTCTTTTTGGATGAGTAGACCTTTTTCTATGATTTTTCTAAGTTTCGAATGTTTATGACGTCACGCGCCCCTCCCGCCTGGGTGGGACCCCCAGCCCACTGTGACGTCATAAACATTCAAAACATCCAATGGGGGGTGCGCATTTTTTAAAATTTTAATCGAAAGTAGACCTCATCCTGAGAATTTTTGACACCAGCCATTCTCTTTTTGGATGAGTAGACCTTTTTCTATGATTTTTCTAAGTTTCGAATGTTTATGACGTCACGCGCCCCTCCCGCCTGGGTGGGACCCCCAGCCCACTGTGACGTCATAAACATTCAAAACATCCAATGGGGGGTGCGCATTTTTTAAAATTTTAATCGAAAGTAGACCTCATCCTGAGAATTTTTGACACCAGCCATTCTCTTTTTGGATGAGTAGACCTTTTTCTATGATTTTTCTAAGTTTCGAATGTATATGACGTCACGCACCCCTCCCGCCTGGGTGGGACCCCCCAGCCCACTGTGACTTCATAAACAATCGAAACTTTGAAAAATCATAGAAAAAGGTCTTCTCACGCTAGAAGGTCGCGGTTGGTGTCAAAATTCTCAGAATGAGGTGTAGTTTATATTAAAAATAACAATAAACAGTTCTTCCGACCTATGCGCACACCCCATTATGGACATTATGCACCTATGAGGACCAAGCTTTAAGCCTGACTGGTCTCCCATACTGCACGTGTCACTTCTTCAACTAATTTGCAACAAAAAGTTCCTCCTAGAAAATTTTGTTTACAGGCTTAGTTTCCAAGTTATTTCATGGGCGTATGGCGCCCTCTGGTGCGTTCATACGCCGGATCGCCAGCGACTCTTTCGTGAATCGTTTGCGTTTTTGACATTTTAGCGAATTTTCAAAGAAAATGAAGCTATTGCAATGGCCTCAAAATTTTTAGAATCGACTTTTTCGAAAAATTTTCACACTGAAATCCGTTTTGGAACATTCTGAAACGATCCCTGAAGTTTTTCCAAAAATCATATGTATATATATATATGTGTCATTCCGGACGATAACTTGAGTAATTGTTTAAAATTTTTTTTTTAGTTTTTGCCAAAATGTTTGTAACAACAAACCATAGGTCAAGTTCGTTAACCAGCAATTTTGGACAATCCAAAGTGGTCCAAAATTCAAAAAAACTCCAAAAAAATGGGTTTTTCCCGTTTTTTGAGGTTTTTACATTGAAAATCATGGTAATTTATGGTATATTCGGATTCAGCACAAAATTTCTGATATGAATGCTTTTTTCAAAAATGAAAATTGTCCAAAATTAAGAAAAGTTTGTAGCTATATATATATATAATGAATACGTGCGTATATTTGTTGTAACCAGAAATGCAGTAGCCGTGTGGGTACTCTATGAGTTCGTAGAGACGACTAGAACATGAATATGGACTCCTAAGACCTTCAAAGCATACCCAGCAATAATTTGCAGCGTGTTATTAGCGAATTTTCAAAGAAAATGAAGCTATTGCAATGGCCTCAAAATTTTTAGAATCGACTTTTTCAATGGCCTCAAAAAAAAAAAAAAAAAAAAAAAAAAAGAGTCCTCGTTCAAATTTTCAATCGACAACTGCCACCGATAGAAACGTTTAAAACCGAGTGTATTATTGAAAATCGCACGATTTTTTCGTCCATGTCGTGAATATATTTAGATGTTATTAAATTAATTACTTAGCTGCAGCAGGTAACGCACCAAGGAGAAAAATATGTGATAAACAAGGTGACTTGTTGTGTGAGGTTGGGAACAAGTGATCATGAACGCGATCTGTCGCATTCATCTTTAACTACGTCCAGGAGCTTCCACAATCAGAACGCTTCTCGGGCTCCCAGATTCAGCTTTCAGCCCAGTGATTTCACGTCTTCCGTGACGTCGATTATTGGTGTAAAAGCAAGTTAAAAAAAATATATATACATATATTTATAAACCAAGAATCGAAAAATAAACTTTCTACAACAAATTGCAACACCATTGGTCCTTTTCTTAACCACACCTTAAACTGAATGATTTCTTTGAAAATTCGCTCATTAATTCATGCTGCATGAATGGACTTTTTTATGTCTTTACTATGGCACATAAATGAAAAATCGTCACGCGGGGAGCGTTATGAGGGGAGCCTCACGCGAAGGGGAAATATGAAGGGGAAAGGGGGCGCAAAGACATAAAATGTCTCTCGTGGTTGCGTACTTGTACGAAAGCTGTAGCCACCGATTCCTTCCGATTAAGTTCTTCTAAATACTTAACTTACGAAGTTAAATTGATTTCTATATAGATCACTCTTTCTTTACCTACCAACCACAGGTACTGTACTACCTACCTAACACACCATACTGCCTTCACACCTTCATTTCATAAATTTCTATATAGTTTTCTGAATTTTTTTTCCAAATGAGAACCCCCATTTTTTATCGCAGATTCCGATTCTACGTAAAATTTACTGACAATTTGTCACCTCAATCGATTTTTTTGACCGCACGTAACCCACTTTTAACTCCTTTCTCAAAAACGTAAATGAATAGCACCAAGTGAATCAGCGTTGAAAAACAATGAAATTTCATGTGCCACACTTGGGGTTTACGGTAGACAAAATTTTTCTCGCAGTTTCAGGGTTGCGCATTTTTGCGCGCTAGTAGAGTGGGTTACGCGCGGTCAAAAAAATCGATTGAGGTGTCAAATTTTCATTAAATTTTGCGTGGAATCCGAATCTGCGATAAAAATGGGGGTTCTCATTTGAAAAAACAAAGTTGACGCGCATTTGCGCGCCTGCGCGACGCGCGAAAATATGATATTGGGTTTGGGAGGCCACATGGTGGGTGGGCCCGGGCTGGGGCAGGGCTCCCCTCTGGCCCCGCACCACTTTCTGCAGCTTTAGCGCATCATTCATCTTGTTCTTTTCATTATTGTCTTGTTTTTTCATTGAATGACCAGTTTCCTTTTTTTTCAATTATTTTTTACATTGTTACCTACTTTATGACATGTTACATTTTATATACGACTATTTTTACCATTGTTTGTTATTATAACTGTTTATTGACGATTGTTATATACATTTTATGTATAATGACAATAAAAAAGCATGTTCATGTTCAGTTTCAAATTTTGTTTCGTGATTTTCACCTTGCGTCATTACATTGGTCATAACTCCTTTAATTTGCTGTGATAAAAAATTAAAATTTTAGGATACCGTTGTAAAGAGCATTAAATTTTCTATCGGATAGATGTTTACCTTTTTTCAAGTCAAGGTTTGACACATGAAAAAACACTCAGAAAAGGAAATTTTACGTAATTTGGGAAACCTCGAATTTTTTCAATCGCAAATTGAACAACGAGAACCAATATTTTTCCAAGATGCAAGGAAAGTAGAAACTGAGCTAAAATCTCAGCTTTCCAACGGTTTAGTCATTTTTATGACGTCCCACAGTAAGACTTGGGCGTCTTTAACTTGGGGCTAATGCTTTAAAAACGTGCATTTGCGGGCATAATCTTGTAAAATCGGCCCAGGCCTCGATTTCCAACCGACTTGCGTGATTTTTTTTTGTTTGACTCAGAAAACTTCTAATCTTTCCATTTCGGCAGAGTATCAAAATTCGCAAGGCGAGGTTGCGAGTGGGGAGATAATATTCACAAAATATCCGATTTTTCAATGTTTTGGTTTCTTTATAGCTTACTAATTGTACTCACGCTTTGAAATTGAGGAAAAATTCTCATTATGCCTCCGGATTTTCATGAATTATTCTCTGTACCACCAGGGAATTAATAGTGGTGCGAACCTCGACGGACTGCCCACCAAAAATAATAGATGATAGTTCTACGTTACGACGTATTTTCGCTTTGGTGCCAGACTGACACCATTGCCCGGTGATGGGGGGGGGGGGGGACTCGAATTCGCATGTTGGGTGTCGTAGATCATGGATTTTAAAAAGCTCTTCAAATTCGAGGCTTTCATGCCGCTAGAAATGTTATGGTGGATAAGGGTGAGAGGGGGAGGAAGAAGGAGACCACTATTTCTTGCCTAAAATATTAAATAAATTACATCGTGTGAAACAGTTTTATCTCTTACCAACTGGTTTAAAATGACCTAATGCTTATCCATTGGGACGTCCCCTGGAATGCATGCATTACAACATGTTTCCTTCTGAAATCGTATGAGTTGGCTTACTTCTCCATTTCGGGTTCAGGTTCTTTCAAGCTTTTAGCAATGTCAGCCTCTTCTTCATTGTCACTTAGTTTTTCTTTCTTCTTCTTTTTCTTCTTGGAAGTACCTGATTCGCCTCCTTTATATTCATACTGAAAAAAAGTATAATTAATGGGACGGATGAAAAAGTTTGATTCCAAATCAGAATTTCATGCGTCTTGGTTTGAGTGCTCGGGTATTCGGATTGAGTGTGAAAGTGGAGCACACCTGGAACTTCCACCACCAGACATACGAGTAGAGAAGCGTCGAAAAAGAAAAGATGGCGACCGAGGACAAAATGGAGGTTATTGGTCGTAGCGTTGACGTGAAATACAAAAGAATGCACTACGTTGGTATCGATTCAACTTATTTAGAGAGATTTATTTATTACAGGCTAGCCAGGTTTAAAATTTCACACAATTATGTCGGTATGACATTCCACCGTATGTCACTGAACAAATAACATTAAAGAGGTAAATAAAAAAGAGTTGAAAATACTTAAAGGAATAGAGGACGAGATTTGTTTTTTTTTTAGAGTGGAAAAGGAGGAATCAAAGTCTGGAGCCGAAATAAAGAAAGATTTGCACTGCGTGGAAGTCGACATAGTGGCTGGTCTCTCGCAAATTGGTGGATAAAATGGGATGATGAGCAGTAAAGTCGAGTGGGACCCGATGCGAGGAGCCTGTAGGCCAAACCTCGACAGGATAGCAAGGCAATCACTCTGGCCGTTTAGTATTTTAACATGCATCCGATCGCGTAGGCGGCAAACTGCCGCCTGTGGCTGTCAGTACATGTTCAAAGTTTGAGTGACTAAGTTCGGCGGTGAAATGTAAGTACATTCTTTACTTCAATCAGCCTCGTTATGAGTAGCTATGTCTGTTTCGGAAGAAATGCCGATAAAAACCTGAGTTTCATTTATCCTCTTTCATTTTTCTTTATCCTCTCTATTTATTCTCTCTTCCCCTTTCACTGCCACCTCTGGAATCACACAGGGTAGCCACTTGGGTCCTTTGTGCTTCCTGATTCTTATAAATAGCGTTGTGGACTTCATTGAGGCCGATGGCGTGCGTGTTTTGCTCTTTGCAGATGACCTCAAACTACTACGGCACATTGGATCTCTGGATGATTCCGGGATATTGCAGGGGGCGGTTGCTCGTTTGGAGGATCGGTGTGAGGCGAATCATCTCTACCTCAATCATTCCAAATGCACAGTGGTGTCTTACCATCGTCTGTCTCAACCAGTCGTACACGATTACATCCTCTGCGGCAAATCACTTCGAAGGACAACTGAAGTCGTCGACCTCCCACCTTTGTGATGAGCGGTTGATTTTCTCCAGTCATATAGAGGGGCTGGCTGCAAGAGCGATGAGGGCCCTTGGTTTCATTAAAAGAAAGGGGAGTTTTCTAGTATTGTGGCCATTGTGTCTCTCTACAAAGCCCTAGTGTTGCCCTTGCTAGAATATGCCTCTACAGTGTGGTCTCCTCTATACGCGGTTCACAAATATCGCCTTGAGCGTGTTCAAAAGAGGTTTTTGCGCTGTGTTGCTTATAAGATGGGGATCCCTTCTGAGGACATCAATGAGGTCGTACTGCAGAGATGCCGCCTGAATACCCTCGAGAGAAGACGGAGTTCCGCGGACCTCGCGCTCCTCTACAAACTGCTCAACAATGCCATGGACTGCCCCTCGTTGCTCCAGAAGCTGAATCTTGCCGCCACCTGTACATCCACTTTATTCCATGTAACATTTTCTGCCACAAACTACGACCAACACCGTCCCCTAAACCGGCTACCCCGCAGTGCTAATCTCTTTCTCACCACCTATCCACATTTTGATTTCTTCCATAGTCCCTTATCATCACTTAAATCCTTAATTTCTTCTTCACCCATCCTCGTCAGTTAAACTCGCTTTTCCTTTCATTGTAATTATATTTTCTCGATCCTACCTTCAATTATAATATTTTCTGTTATTTTATATGAACAATGTATTAAGTTGAATACAACTGTATTATGCCGATTATAAATTGGGCTTGTCCGTAAATAAATAAATAAATATCCTTTTGTGATGTTTGGTTTGATACTCACTCGTATTGCTACAGAGTCTATTAGGGTAGCGAATCATTGTTTTTACTTTCCTTTTTACTTTTTCATTCTAAATAATGTGTATGAACTTAAAAGTTGGCCAATCCAAATCCACGTCGTTATCGAGTTGAAGTACCAAAAAAACCATTGAAATAGGGAAAAATGTGACGGATAATAGCCGCCTCACGATCGCTAAAGTTACTCAAGAGAGCGCGTGCTGATGAAGGTTCAATAGCAAAACGAGATCAGCGCTGCAACAGCGTCTTTTCAAAGTGTCAAAGGCATCTGGCGCGAAGGGACTCGTAGTAAATTTCAGGTGTCCTCAACTTGAATGCAGGAAATTGCTTTCTACCAGCTCCAGCCGGATATGGATTTCTTAGGAGGGAGACCAGATGGTGGAGGGAGACCAGATGGTAGAGGCATACTCCAATAACGGCAGTAAGAGTGCCATATAAAGGATTACCATTGCTGAAATATTCATGAATTCTCTGATATTTCTCTTCAAAAAGCCATGAGCGCGCATTGGTTGTCCCGCTAGTTTTCAATATGACCCTCAAATTCAGCCTGCTTGTCACATTTTACCATCTGCAGCTTAATGAATTGTTTTATTTGTTGTATAACACGTAGTGCATTAAAAATAGTTAACATATAATGGACAATGGCTAACAAATGAATGGAACAAGTGATAATACTAGGACGGGTAAAGTAGGTAATAAAAAGAGAGGGGGAGGGGGAAGAAAGGTAATAAGAAACCTCCAAGCCACAAAAGCAGCGGAGCCCGGCAGGGGGTACCCAGCCCGGACCCACCCACCATGGCGGCTCCCAGACTGAATACCCAATAGGGCTACGGCCAAGTTTGGTACTAATTACAAACAAGGCAAATCCACCAAGGGAATAGTGAAAGATGAGTGGAGTGGTTTTCCAATGATACTCATTACAGAGAAATTTGCAAAGTTCAGAAACAGGTGGTTTAATGAACACCAATCCTTCAGACGGACCATTGCATCTTGCAAAAAAATCCTGATCTGACGAAGTCTCGACGTGGGAGAAGAATTTGAGGTCGTCAGTGTCGAGCAAGCAATGTACTTTTTGATCAAAAGTCTTTGCAACACTGTTGATCATGAGCAAGAAGCACGGAGGATTAAGGTGGCTGCCCTGCGGGATTTCCGAGGATGCAACGAAAGAAGGGGAGAGAGTGGTCGTCACACGGATGATGAGCAGGCGATTTGTCGAATAAATTCCCATGCATTTCAAGAAGGAACCAAGATTCAATCCATTTCAAGGAGTTACAAGGATTTAATCGATACCAACATGGTTAGTAGTGTGAGATGTTGAAGTTTCAGAAGTGCTGCACTTTGGCGCCCAATCCGAATACCCGAGAGCTCAAGTCAAAATAGGTTAATTGGAAGGTTCACTTACGTGATACAGCGGCCAAAACGAAGCAAAGAATCCAACATCTTCCGTCAGGTTGGGGAATAGCCAGAGGTGGTGTGAGCCAAGAGTGAGGATCCAAATGGCGCAGAACACGATGAACCGGATGACAGCCAGAGCGATCACAAACACGAGGAATCCAGCAGCAGCTATACTCAAGTAGTACACACCCATCCTACAGCAAACAAAGTTGCAGGTACTTTCACATAGGCAAGGAATCGCAAGCTATCTACTCAAGAAACAGCCCATGCCTCAAACATGAACCAAATATTCGTATAATAGTCCAGTCGCCAGTAAGTGACGATTCGATGTACCTTTCGATGCGATATTTAACATCGAAACAATATCGATAATGATAAAATAGCGGAAGAAAAATATCGATATCACTAATATCGAAAGAAAAATACTGATTCCACTGATATTGAATATGTTTTTGCATATTTTTTTATTTTTATTAATATCGGTGATCGAAAGAACAATATTGATTTCACTGATATCGAAATTGTTTGGCTTTTTTTTAATGAATATTAGTGATATCGATAGAATATCGAAAGAAATAATACTGATTCCACCATGGACCTAGTATCCCACTAGGATACACTTAGAGATCACTGAGATCGAATATGTTTTTGCATATTTTTTCTTTTTTTTATCAGTAAGTATCGAAGATATTGATAGAATATCGAAAGATAATAGCTGATTTTACTGATACCTATCGAATATGTTTTTGCATCTTTTTTTAAATCAATATCAGTGATCACGATAAATTATCGAAAGAAAAATATTGACTTCACTGATATCGAATGTATGTTTTTGCATCGTTTTTTTAATCAATATCTTCTAACATACTTAATGCCAGTTCAAATTTTACTCGTAAAAAGTTGTATCAATACATAATATATAATACATTAATACAAAACAGAAATGGCGAACGCGAAATCGAAACGAGAAGATGCGATGACGATGTCTCGTCCCCCATCCCATATCTAGCATGAGGACTCAGTGTTGCCAACAAGCGGCTACCAAAACCCCCTGAGCCAACCTCGAAAAACCCCCAAATCTCCCCAAAAAATAAAAACCCTAAAAGTTTAGGATGAAATAAAAATATCAATGAATACAATGCAATTTTCTTTTTTTTTTTTTTTTTAGTAGTAGATTGTAATTTATTAATGATTTGAGGGCGGAGTGGATCTTGATGACAATGCAATTATTGTATTAGCGATATATGTTTCAGGTCATAAAGGTTTTAAAAAAAAAATTTTTAAAAATAAACTAGTTTCTTCAGGTAGGGTACTTTTTTGTACAAAAAATCAAAATGTCAAACAGTGAGGTCGCATTCGACCCCCATCTCCAAAACCTTCTCAATTTCTTCAAAACTTCAAGTTTGCTAATAGTAACGAGCGTGAACGGACGAATAAACTTCAAGAATTTATCAAAGTGTGTGCTTGCGAAAGATCAAAGATCGAAAAAAGTTTGTCCTCCAAAATTATAGTCCCATTGAGCCCACGATAGACATTGGTAAATTCGGTGAAGTTTTTCACTCCATTGAACATATATATTACCTGCTGCTATTTTAATTGCTGATTCATTTTTATTGTACCCAAATCCCCCCGACTCGTCGGTAAAAACCCCCAAAAAAAAACCAAAAGATTTCTCCCCCCAAAATCCCCCCGTCAAGAAAAAAAAAACCCAAATTTGGGGGGAAACCCCCAACTTGGCAACACTGTGAGGACTGTACCTATGTCGGACATGGTGGGTTGTCATGTTATTTCAACATCTATGTGTTGCGTTCATCTTCCTTTTCTATTCATTTTGATTTTTATTATTTTTATAATTTTAGGGGAAATTGATGAATTAAAGTGAGAAGGAATATAACCATCACAACCGTTAATTTTTTTCTTTCGATATCAATATTTTCCTTTTGATATTGATAATATCGCAAGAAAAATATTGATACAAATATCGGAAATATCGAAACAAAATATCGATATCAATATAATCGAATATATTATATCGAATCGTCACTAGTCGCCGGTTAATATTAAACTCCTTCAGTTAATGCAATTTCGGGGTGTTGTTTGGACATGTTTAGGGAAGTCAAATCAAAGTAAAACAGGCGAAATAACGAACTCAAAACATAAAATGGAATTCCAAAAATTATCTTCAGAAGCGACCAACAAGTTGGGTCAGTAATATTTATTGTATTATAATAAACTTTTCAAGTTTTACCGCAAAGTCTAGAGTACTTGAGGGTTCAATTTGAACGCTTGAAGAAATCGAAGCTATGAATTTGAATAGTAAGTAATCCTGCACAGTAGAAATATAGTAAATTGTTTTTACCGAACTGAAGGCGGCCAAAGGGGGAACAGGCAGATCCCGATACCAGCAAGAACGACGAGAAATCCAAACAGCCAGTAGTAGAGAGGGATGGGGTCGTAGATCCAAACATAAGCGTCGAGATTGTCTTCAAAATATTGCTTGAAGTGCATTTCAAGGCGTACCTTCTTCTTCTTCTTTTTCCTTTCTTCTTCTTCGGACAACTGTTACAGATAAGTCGATAGTATCAGACAGGATGAGGGCGGCACACATCTATAAATTCATGGGGCTGAATAAACATCTTTACTGATAGCCAAGCAAGCATATAAGTCCTTCAAAATCTCATCACCACCTCAAAACTGGTATGGGAAACGAAAAGGTCAATAAATAACTTGTTCTTGGTAACAACAAAATTTCAATAAAATGGATACCCACGCATACCAACCAGCTTGGGAATGAACAAGCCGATATTTTGGCAAAATAGGGTTCGAAGAAGGAATTCATAGGACCTTCTTGGCAATTGGCATCTCAATAAATGCATGCAAAGAAAAGGTCAAAAAATGGGAATCCTTAAAAGACCTTAACATACTATGGTCCAAAGGAACTGATAAATATTTTTTTCTTCTGAAACTCCCCTGAAAGACGCAGGGGGCACGCCATAAATAAAAATAAATAAATAAAACAAATATAATGGGGAGGACGCCCAGGACTCACCCGACGTCGGCCCTAGGGATGAGGGAAGATGAGGAAGGTGGGGGTGGGAGAGAGGGATGAAGGGAAGTGCCTCTGTAAAAAAAACCACCAGTTTAAATATGAGCCAAGCAGGATGCGGGTGGTGATACCATGGAGTACGCCTACCGAGATGCCCAACTCGCGCAACTCCGTGGCACTTTTCCCGCACCACACTCTGCGCCATGACAAGGTCGCAGCCATCACCCTGATGTTGTTGGGTGCCACTCCTTTTAGCTCTGACACTGCTTGCCGTAAATCATCTCCATCATACTTTCTTATCTTAGCCCGCCAAGTCTGCTCCACGTCCGAGCTGTCATTGACAACTTGGACATCCATGACATATCAGAATGCTTATTGCCTCATATGATCCCATTCTTATGGCTGACCTCCAAAAGTCGAAATACCATCAGGCTAACGATAGGCATTCTAAGGGGGCATTACAACTTTCGTAGAATGCTAAACATCATGGACAATCGAATTTCACCAATGTACTCATTTGAACAGGAAGAGGACTCCGCTTAACACTTTCTATGCAGACGCAACCGCTTCTGGAGATCTAGAATGGCAGCATTTAGTCACCACATTGTGGAACGCGCATCTTCGCACGAAATTTCCTGGAAAAGGATAAAAAAATTCGCAGATCTAAGCGGACGATTTACTGACTCTAACATGTGGTAGCCGGTGGAATTCTCTTTATAAAATAAAGGGGCCTCGAAAGAGGTAGAGTATAAGCCATCAGTGCCTGAAAGTCTTTTTCCAATGGCAACCCCAGGCAGTGAGTGAGTTCTTATCAATGAACTCAGGGAGTGAGGCAATGATTATGTTAGGTACAGTCGCACAAATGTATCAATCCGAGCTTGTAAGGTTTTGATTGAATGATTGAATGGTTTTTGAAATCAAGTTGTTACCTCTTGGCCTTTGCCTTCAGCATGACTGCTCTCAGCAACTTCCTCCTCCTTCTTTTCTTTCTTGTCTTTCTCGTCACTAGACTTGGAAGCATCCCTCTTCTTTTTCGCCTTCAACAACTCTTCCGATACAGGGACTTTCTTGGCTCGGTGAAAAAACTTGTGCCTCAACATACTAGAACGAGAAAAATTATATTGCTAATTTGTCGATTTAACGTAATAGGTACGTATGAATAATAATAATATAGTCTTCATTCGTAATCCTTTTACAAGGCAAGAATGCGTCATAATATACTGCATAGACTACCAAGTAAGGTAGCTCATGTCTCACATGACATGTTCGGGTAGGAGGCCAATAGGCGTTTTACAAAAAGCGCCCCTTGTGCCCTGAGTTTCCTGTGAAATGCCCTCTTCTCAATAAAAAATATACAACTTTTTTCTCAAAGGGTCTAATGTGAATGGGCTCAGCTAGATAAAGCAAGAAAACACGAGGCGCTTTTACAAATTCCAAAGTTTTTTTTTTGGTGATTTTACGTCTTTCTCCCTATATTATTGGTTGGATCCGATTCAGTTCTTAGTTCCATCGATAGTACACTAAATTCTCAACAGAATGCGAAAAAAATTAAAAATCTAGCTAAAATATTAGTGACACAATTGAGTTGGGAAAAAAGTAAAATCTTCAAGCGTGTTATTACTCGTAATTTTAAAACGTTGATAAGCACCTCTTGTACCCAAAAGCGCCCCTAGAGAACTCACAGTGCGATGTATAGGCACAGGGTGTCCGAGAAAGATACGGCCAAAGGGGTGGATTCTACAAGTAATTTGCAACAAAAAGTGCCTCGCAGAAATGTTTTTTAGATGCTTCGTTTTCGAGTTATTCCACTTTTAAAGATTTTTTCGTATCTTGAACCTTGTCTGACTAAAATTAGTATAGCTCCCTTATTTTTCATGCAAATTCAAATATCATTACACCGTTGAAAAGAGCATTAAATTTCCCATAAGACGACTTATTTTTAACCTCCCATCCAGTTAGATTTTGTCTAGTCCAAGCTTAAAACTTTGCAATTGTCGAGTTTTTTGACGAAATTCTCAAGAGATTTTCACCCATTCCCTGTAGAGGAAAATCAATGCTATTTTCAGCAAAAATATCTTCAAAATCTTAGCTTTCTAACGGTATAATTAAAAAATATTTTGCAATCGAATTTAGAGGAGAAATTTGGGTTTGATTGCGGAAAATCGGGGATTTTTTTAAAAATCAAAAATCGACGTTTTGACGGGGGGGGGGGGGGACTCCTCCTCCGCTGCTCCTCCCAAGCACTAAGTCCTCTCCCCCACAAAACGTAGATTTCGTTGAAAAAATTCACGTTTTCCCATGTTCAAACACAAATTTCATCCCCAAGTTCTAACGTAAAACATTTTAACACGGGGTCATGTTATTGCCCTAGGGTAACAATCCGAAAAAAGTCACGCGAAAGGGTCACGCGCGTTTCATACACTCTGATCTTTCGCCTTTTCCACTACCTACCATATTTTTACCTTCACAATCAAGTTTAGAATTAGAAATAGGGAGTTGCGGGTGCCTTCATTAGGAAATTTGAACACTGGTTGCTAAGAACGCAAACCTGAGTACAACTCGAAGAAACGAACAGCGATTACATTTTGGTCAGTTAAAATTTGAAAGGAGATTAGGCCTCTTGTGCGATTCACACTCGTGTTTATTATATATCGTAAGACCAACCCTAAGTTCTCACAGGGAGCGAACGGTTGGTCCATCAGAGCTCTGCGTGGTCTCATTCGATTCTAAAAATTCAATACTATTTTAAATTGAAGAAATAACAATGCCATACTGTCGAAATTATTTAAGCTAGGGCGTTTTGAACATTTCAGCATTCATTTTTCAACCCTTATTGATACTAATATTGATATTTTATTATTCATACTGTAGGTACATATATGTATATTGTATAAGTCGATACAAATATTGCTACTTAACTTACTATCTAAATCTAACATGTAGGGCAAGGCATCAACAACAATTATAATTAGGCAAAAAAGTTAACAATGAAGAGCTACAACTATAAAAAACGATGAAGAACAGGAACTAAGAGTAATAGGAACTAGTGTGATCGGTACTCCCAGGAATAAGGTGTGTGTGGGGCGCTACCGTGCCGGCTTGGGCGTCCCAGCCGGCCCGGACCCACTCACCATGGCGGCTCCCGGGGAAGTGATCTACATCAACCAAAAGCTTCGGGGCGCAACTAGACTCCAAATGGAGCCCACACAACAAATTTCATCAAAATCGGTCCATGGGAACTAAGGAAAGTGCCGCGGACGGCCAAATTTGTATTCGATTTTTGGATTCTACGTACCTTGAAAGGTAAACCTACAAATTTTGAGGGGGGTTAGAAAAAATTTTCTTGGCCGATTCCAAAGGTTCATTGTTGAAAATAATAAACCAAAAAACCTTTTCGCTTGAAAAATGCTTTTCGCCAAGAGCCTACGACTAACATTAACACGTTCAGTGCGTATCACGCATACGGTGCGTGAATCCGGTTGGGTCAGCTAGGCGTATCACACACATGGTGCGTGATGACTTGCTGCTATTTCAAACTTTTCTTGGAAATCGACGACCGGTGCAAAAGTCTTTGTTTTTTTATCCGCCCTGAGCAGGTACTATGAACAACCGATAGAATGCGCCGTCTGCAGTTTGGAGATGTATTTCACTCGGAAAATACTGTTTTACAGACGCTCCAAATCGGAGTTTTGCTTTCGATTGTTGTGCGTTCTGGAGTTCTCGTGTGGCTATTTCTTCTCTCATTCAAGGTAAGATCAATAATACATTAATAATTACTTCATAATGCATGATTACAAACGGGCAGTGACTAAATAAACGTTGTTTTTGGCACCAATATGTAGAGCACCATCCCTGATTTCTTTTCTCTTCCTAACATTTTGCCCCGCATTTTGGTACAGTATGATGCTTATGATTAGTTCTCTTTATCAAGTATTTTTTACCCACGGTATTATTTGTATTGGTATATTTTAGATGTCTGATGACGCACAATCAGACCGAAAAATCCCTCGCTTGGCTAAGGAGAAAAAGAACATTGATTGTGATTGATATTTTGAGATTCATATTTTCTGTATTGATATATTCTTTTGATTTTATATTTCCTTTATTGAAATTTGATTGTGATTGATATTTTCTTGTATGTGATAGACATATATTATTGGACTGATAATTACCATAAATATAGTCATTGATACATATTTTCTTCCGACAAGGTAGGTTTACCTATCTCTTACAAGAGATAGGCCTACCTATGGTATGAGCCATGACGTGTACTTTTGCTGATGGATTAGATATTTATGGAACCAACCCAATAAAAATGCTGATACCAACATTTCTTGTTTCTATTTCTATGGATATTTTCCAAACGAACCTTATAATACACGATTTTCCTATTAGACCCAAGCCTCAGAAAATCTGTGATCCTTCTCACCAGGCGTATCACGCACATGGTGCGTGATGAGCAAAATTTAATCAAATTCGACTATTAAGATTATTTACCTATAAAATACTAATATTGGAATCATTTTGGTCAGATTTATGAAAAAAAAACCAATCCGCCTGGTGGGGTGGGTTGGTTTTATTCATACGCACTGAACGTGTTAAAAAAAACATGGAACATGCTTTAGCCGCGCTATCTTATTCTGTTTAATTTAATTTTTTTATTTTGAAGAATGAGATCAAACCTATTTTGCTATTTCGATAGCCTTTTAAAAATCATTCTTCAGATAGGAAGGTATTTTAAATTTGTATTGACATTACAACATTATTTTAACAACCCTATCGTATAGGTTACACCACATTGCACGATCATTAGTTCTGTATCAACGACTAAAAGTAATATTTCGTGACTAGACACCGTTCCTAGTTACCGTTGCCGAAAAACGGAACACTTTTTGCCAGTTAGGTCAAGGCTAAAGCACGTTCCATGCTAAAACTTCAAAAGGCACTTTTTGTGGCAAATTAGTAGTAGAATTGAAGGAAAGAGGTCTGTTTTGTAGACACCCTGTATAATATGCAATGTGTGATAAGAATACATTCAAATTCGTGGCAATCAATATGAGGTAGTTCCGCAAGAATACTACGATTGTTGAAAGGGGACCGAACCTAGTTCAGATAATTCTTCAAAAATACGTATATCTCGGCTATGGACATGAATGAACTCTTACTAAAACCATATCTATATTTTGGACCAATCAATTGAAAAATAACATTTTCCTTTCACCGTTTCTAAGTATGCCAGTTTTTCGAATCTTTATCGGTCATTTTTTTGGCTTAGAGGCATCAGCTATTGACATTAAAAATAATTTTCCTAACAATTGAAGACCCAAGGGGAAGAATGCACTAAGTCCAATTTTTTTCGAAACTGAGATTTAGATGCCATCTGTTAGACGTGGACTTTTGTTTTAACTAAAACATAATTTATAAACGTTATATGAATCGAATTATATCATACAATTGAAGGAAAAAAGAAAAGGAAAGAAAATTAATTGCAAAAAACTTTGTTTTTCTAATTCTGGAAAAATTTTCAAATTGGACTTAGTGCGTTCTTCCCCTTGGGTCTTCAATTGGGTATATTTTTTAGGGTTGATAAAAATCAAAGGATTTCTACTTGTAGCACTTCCAGCGGTTACTTGGGGAAGTTTAAAAGCCGTTCATTGGTCCATAATGCCATCGGCATTCCCAAATCCCTCTTTAGGGTGACCATAAACCGGTGGGTCACCGATGAAACCTTTAGTAGATGGTCAAACCTTGGAAGGCATGCTCTAAGTAAGCGCATGGTGGCCAAACGTAACCCCAGCACCACAGAAGTGCTGCTGCGGCTAAAGCTGCCCACACACGGTCCAACACGTTTGGAGTGGGGGAAGCCAAAACTTTGCCCCACTGCCTTTCAGGACCGAAAGAGAGGAGAGCACACACGTACCGACTGTTGGGTTCATGGATATTACTTTTTAACCGGTGTGTAATATCCATGTTTACCTTATTCTATCTTGCTCTCAACTTTCCGTGCTTTCAATCGTTTGTTTTTCAAATCTTATAGCGCAATGGCTTCAATTTTTAGTAAATGCCAAACATGTGGGTTTCATTATCAATCATTGAGTCTTGATGACTAAAAAGACGCCGTACCACCAAGAAAAAGAGTTGAAGGATGAAGAGTTGGTTGGAGATGAGAGGCACGTGAAATGAGTGCATACCTACCTCAAAATTACAAAACATTTAATGTTTAATTTAATAATTAGTATTTTAGTTAATTAGGTAGGTACTTAGCTACCTATCGTTTGGGTATCTCGAGAGGGCTTTGGTCAATTTCTGTTTGAGGTGATTTGGGTGTGAAATTTTCCCTGTTTTCCTTTATTGGAGCATTATTGTTGTCATTCAGTTTTTTTAAGAAAAATTGGAAGACAATTTATCAGAGATGGCTAAGTACTCCATTCATTGAAAAAAGTTAAGTACAAAAATAAATGTTTTTATTTATTTATTGGTTTGTTTTGATTTTTTTCTGTACGTATCACTTATCTACTTTTAGGTACCTTGTTTCAAGTTACTAATCAGTATTTTTTATTTCAAGTTTATGAATATTGGTATTTCAAGTTTACCAATAAATTATGGAAAATAGAGGCCAACTGGTGTCTATGTATTTTTCTTTCTTTTCCAATCAATTTGATCCAACAATCAATGCACCAGTCATTTATAATGCTCATCATTCATCGAAATAGGCGTAGGTATCTACTAACATGGAAATAAGTGTCAATGAAATACGTAGGTAGGTACACCAACTTCTTGAGTCATAATGGAACAAACAGGAGACACAACAAACATAAACTGCTAAGAAGACAACGTTTTGAATCAAAACTCGGTCAAATAACGAGTAAAACACCTAGAATATGACAATTAATAAACGCAGCAGGGAAAAAATCCTTCCTGTCTGATTGAAAAAATTCGAAAACAGCGTGAAAACGCAGGAGCTGGTCGTACAACAGCACCACACACGAGTAAGGATGCAAGGAGGGGGTACCCAGCCGGACCTGGTCGTGATGTTCGACTATCCCAACATCCGGATGGTCGTCAAGGCCTCCACACACTGCCCGACGGCGCCCCAATCAGAGGAGGGAGACGCCTTTCGGTTACCCCCTCTCTGGAAGTCCTTGGTCGGGTCAGGCCGTGTGTGGGCAGCTAAAGCAGCAAGCAAGTCAGGTGAGTGGTTGGCCTGGTAACAGGCTTTACTCCACTCCGATTCCATCTCAACCGCATTGGGGTAAATCAGAATACAATCCTCTGCAGGCTGTGTGGAGCCTCCCACATAATATTCGATTGCGAAATGCTATCAAATCGCAGGTTTCACCTCCTCGGGTCACCTACACCCATGGAGGCTTTTCCCAGCACAAAACCTAGCCAAACCGCTACTGGCCCTTACCAAAGGGCTAGGACTCTTTGACTAGGAACAGAATCCGCGGAGTAGCACAATAAGCCACCAGGGCGCTTTGGGCTCCCATCACCCTGATCCGCGGATTCATCTACAATCTACAAGTTTAACCCTTAATATCCTGAAGTATCTTTTTGGAAGTCCGATTTTTACCTGCAACACTTTATCGACTTATAAGTGTTTTTTAAAACAGTTCTCCTCTTAATTTGAGGAAAACTAGATATTTTTGGACACCTCAGGAGGATAGGTACTACAGAAGAGGGGAGGGGGGATCCGCTACCGTTATTTAAAAATTAAGCTGCTTAGAATACGTTCTATCCAATTTTGGCTTGCCGGAACCAGCAGCTTTTTATTCTAAAACAAATAAATTAACGAAATAGTACTAATAAAACTGTTAGTCCAGTAAGAACTCCCCCTTCAGGAGTATTTAAATGGAATATTGATGCAGTGGCCCCACATCCTGAGGTTTCCAGTAATACATCTGCTCTGCTCCTAAGGTCTCCAGAAGTCACCATTGAAAAACCTAAATTTTCTCTTATTCTTGGATATTACCAACCACAACAATGGGGTATTTCGGTGGGTCGGAAATTCAGGTTTTTGACCTCAAATTTGGATTCAGCACCCTTGAAAACCTCTATACTCCAACTTTTAGCCCAATGATACTATAACATGTGGTAGAAAAATTAATTGAAGAGATCACACGTTTGAATAAGGCAGGCCGCTATAAATGCACACACACTAGGCAATGACTACGCCGCGCGCGTGTGTGAGTAGTATTTTGTAGTATCCAAGATGTCCTCCAGTGGTTTCTGTGCATGGATACTTTTTTCAAAGACAGTTGGCTAGCTACGTCATGATTGGCTAGCTACGTCACACCATTCAAATCTTCAACTTTCCTTAGCTTCTCTGATTTTTTAAAAACATTTTCTCGACAAACAGACCCGATTACCGTTATTCCTGAGCCCTACTCTTCTGAAAAAAAAAAAAAAAAAAAAAATTTGACTGAAATACCTCATTGTTTCCTCAACATCTCGGTTTTTTCTGCAAGAATCCAAATTAAATTTGGTAGAATAGTTGTTATAATAAGGTTCCTAAACTAATTCATGAAACTACCCTTTACTGTTCTCCGGTTCAAGGTAGAAGTGGGTCTGATCTTAATACGATGTTATCTCAGGGATCGATGGTTTTACCGGTTTTTTTTAACACGATCGGTGTTGGCTTCAAAGTGGTTGAACCGTGTTGAAGAATGCTTAAAAAATCGTACATCCGAAAAGATACTTCAGGACATTATGGGTTAACAGCTAACAAATAGTTTGAAACAAGATGTCGGAAACCCGCGCTATTAGTAACTTTCAAAAAAGTGTGGTCTCTAAGAGCATAAATGAACTTCTTACTCGTCAAGAAAGGCTACGCAATCCTCTCGGGTTTTGAAAAGAGGTTCCTCCCCTTCTTTGGCTGCGGTGCCCCACTTGGATTCCATGAGCGCCTCAACTGCCTTCGAACCTGTAAATCCCAACAGCAAAGAGGGAAGTATCAAAATAGCCACAATTTGACAATTACTTTGAATAATAAGAAAGTAGATTCTTCTGACCATCTTCTACCAGTAGGTAATGGAGAAGATTGTTATCACTACAGGTCTATCACAGAAAGTCTTCATCAGCGTGGCTCCCTCTAAGTGGTGGATCCGCGACCTAAAGGCCGAGTCTTCCTTCCAATGGTGAAACCTTGGCAGGGAAATTGGACTGGTGCGAAATTGTATGTTCATGTGGTGGCTGCACAGCAGGCGAAATCCACGAATTTCAGAAGGACCAGCATGCTCAACACCTCGTTCGACTCAAAACAGGCCAATACTACAACATTTACTTTCAAATAATTGACTTTTGCCACTTTCAAAAATTTTTTTTTAATGGTTGTTTAACCCTAATTGGACTATGGTGTCACCAGTGTCACCGAAAACATCTCAGGAACTCCACAACTGCCCCAAGGTGAAACCAGATTGACTAACTAGATTTAAATTGAATTTTAAAAATGAATGGACAGAGCTGAATTTTTGAACCATTTCATGTAAGTCATTAAACATCAAAAAAGTCTGCCAAGTGGGTGTGGCACATAGCTTCCTCGTATCCATAACCCGATGCATAGTAGTTAATCTCAAAACATCAAAACAAGTTAATCTGTAACATCCCTGAAAATTTCATTGAAATCGGATGGAAAATGTAGAAATTATGGCTGGAAGTACTACTACTACCCTCATAGGGGACCATCTGCACGCTAATCTGGACAATCCTAGAAAATTTCATCAAATTCGGATGAAAAATGTGGAAGTTATGGCCGTTACAAGGAAATTAACGTCTGCGCATGCGCAGTGGCTACTATCAGTCCAAAGGTGGTGATTTTCATAGGGGACCGTCTAAATACTAACCTGTAACATCCCTGAAAATTTCATAGATATCGGGCTATAACTTCGTATAGTTATGCCCGTTACGAATATTATGTATCATATAGTTATGTATTGTATAGTTAAGCCCGAAGGATTTCATGACACACACACAGACAGACAGACACGGAACCAAAATTGTTCAGAAAGGTCTAACTTTTAGACCTTTCTGAACAATTTTGGTTCCGTGTCTGAGTGGTTTTGCATTTAATGCAAAACGCTAGTGAAAATTTTGATTTTGGAATTTTTTTTTTTTTCATCCTTGAAAAGTGAGAACAAAGCTTCCGTAGACTTGGAAGCAAAAATGTGGAAAATTTTTGTCATCGGTTTCTTTGGCATAACTCTATTTTGTGACTTTCAATACCTCACAAAAAATTCTGCTATCCTTCAAATTTAAAATTTCAACTTAATTTTGGTTTCTCCGGGACCCCTAGGGACAGCTATTTTCGGTGACATTAGTGACACCATGGTCCAATTAGGGTTAACACTCATCGAGCAGACGCCCTCTCCCCAGAGTGTGGGGATCATTTCTCTATCAAACGAGATTTGAACGCTTTCATCCTCTTTGGTAAACTCGGAAATAAAATGAAAGTGGTTCATTATTAAATAAAAGTTCGTACCAGTGAAGTATTGGACATTGTGGTTCAAAAACTTGGTCTTTTTGGCTGGAACATTGTTCTTTATCCAGTTTGCAACATTGTACTCGTCTTTGGATGGTTTCTCAGGCTTCTCTTCCACATCACTGTACTCCTATAACCAAAACATAGATAAAATTAGTCAAATCAAACGTTTTCACGCGATGTTTGCGTTACAATGAATAATGCGACATATTAGGGAGAAAAATCACGTCAACTCGATAAGGTTCCCAGTCTGTTGTAAGTTTTAGACTTGAAATGAACTCAGCTTCTACTTGTATCTTCCCTTGTGATAGAAATAATCAACCCAGTGACGCAATGGGGTATTTCGGTGGGTCGGAAATTCAGGTTTTCGACCTCAAATTTGGATTCAGCACCCTTGAAAACCTATATACTCCAACTTTTAGCCCAATGATACTATAACATGTGGTAGAAAAATGAATTAAAGAGATCACACGTTTGAAAAAGGCGGGCCGCTATAAATGCACACACACTAGGCAAGGACTACGCCGCGCGCGTGTGTGAGTGATATTTTGTAGTATCCAAGACGTCTTCCAAGGGTTTCTGTGCATGGATACTTTTTTCAAAGACAGTTGGCTAGCTACGTCACACCATTCAAATCTTCAACTTTCCTTAGCTTCTCTGATTTTTTAAAAACATTTTCTCGACGAGCAGACCCGATTACCGTTATTCCCGAGCCTTACTCTTTTGAAAAAAAAAAAAATAATAAATAAAAAAAATTGACTGAAATACCCCATTCACGCTTTCTCTTGAAGGGTGGATACTGTCCAAATAAACGGATAAAATAAAGTTGGGAGTAGTATTGGTTATTCAATTGAGCCGATCAATTATTGCGCATAGTGAAGAGAAACAACAATGATGAGCACTGATGCGCGAGCGTCGGCCATCTTGGAACAGCTCTCATCGCATGCCTAAGGTTTGTTCAGAGAAATAGTCCTGAACGGTTCGGAGAGATTTGGAGAAGCCCAGAAGAGTCCAAGTGCCACCATCCCCTCCCCTTTCCAGTTCCGGTTTGGTTCTGAACTGGTTCCGAACTGCTCCTCCGAACAGACCACTAGTGTTCATGCATTAGGTTTGTTCCAAGCGAGCTGAACTCATGAACCAGTTCGGCGGCGCAGTGGCCACGCGCAGGGATGGGGCAGGTGAAATGTGTTCCAAGTGGTTGAGTTCATGTACCTAACTTTTACTTTCTACTCGGACTGTACACTGAACCGTGTTCCAAGCCCGATGGGTTCATGAAATTTCTGCACCGAGGTCACGAAAATTCCAAACTATCTGAGAAGCTCTGGGTTTGGGTGCAGAAATAAACATCCATTTTTGTTTGTGGCGCAAAATTGAAGTTAACCGTTCTAAATCGTTGTTTGTTCGTTCCAAGCGTTTTGTTCTGATTTTTTCTCCCCAATTTTTTTTTTATTTCGAAATTGTAGAACTCTCATCGAGAATAATGGATGTGAATAATTTAATGTATTCTTTATTATTCGATGAGGATAGCCTTCCACTGGAACAAATCCTCAGGACAGAAGAGGAAATTGCTGCTGCGGTCTACGACCGGATTTGTTATAAAAATGAAGATTATTTGAAAACAGTGATATTATACTAACATTTCCAATTTATAGAGCATTTTAGATTATTTAAAAAGATCGCCCAGAAAATCGCGGAGGGGATCAACCTTCGGAGTTTTACCACTCTGATACCGGGCCGTTTGCTTCCAATTGAGCAATTACGTACATTTTAGCGAATTATTTAAGGTATTTTTATTCATCAAGTGAATAATTTAGACAATTATTTAGAAGAGATTCGCCAGGGTTTAAATTTCAAAAATGCCGAAAACACTCCTAAAACTCGCTAGCCCATACAGTCCAAAACAACCCGTCTAAATTTGCCAAGCAATGATCCAAAAAATCGAAGATAGGTATGTACCATAATATGGAGTGTCATTTTCCAGGTATTTACCCACGCTAGGTCGAATGTGAGCGGTCTCACATCACCAGCACTAGTAAAGAGTTCGTTTCAAAGAAGGAAATCTGGCAATTATTCGAAATTTCTGCCTTGATGGGAAAAACAATAGATCATGGATATGTCTAGGCAGTATTTTGTTCTCCATCAAGGGAGAAATTAGATGGAGGTTACCGACTTTATACTCGAAATGAACGGAGGAATATGCGGGCAGGAAAAGAAAAAAAAAACTTTTGTTCCACTTTTCGTGTTCCAAGCGATGAGTACACGAACTGAGAAATTTCTGCACCCACTCCTCAATGAACTCACGAGAACCCGAACCTGCACTGCACCTGAAATCGCCTCGCATGGAACAACCCTATTCACACCTTGTTTTAAGGGTCTCTTCCAATATTTTACGACGGAAAAACCATCCTTGCCCATGTAAAGGACATTTCTCTCTGTCGATGACCTAAAAAAGAGCATCTAGTAATCAATTTTGGTAAAATAATAATCTTTTTTCCATGAATAATCGAATAATAACAGTTTGAACTGTATAGAATTACATCACCATTCCGTGTTTAATCGCTAGGATCAATATCATCTGAAATAGGGATCCATATCTAATACATTCCAACATCGAGTGTGTCCTACATTTTAGCCTGTGCCCTCCTATCTCCTTAAATGTCTACCATATTGTCAAACTTTTTGGAACAACAATGAGAAATACCTAACTAGCAAAATTTAAATTAAAATTGTGAATTACAAACAAATTCAGGAAATTTCCATCTACATACCTAGTTATCATTTTGTCAAAATGTTTTCTTCTTGATATATTTTCGAAGTCCTACATGAGCTTTTCGATTTTCAGCAACAATGAGACGGGAGCTCTTGAAGTAAAGCTGTGCACGTTATGATTCCTCATTTTGACGTCTCCTATTCTCATTTAATTCCATTCGCCTATTTTATATTAATACTGCAATAAAACCAGTCCAAATATAACTTTGGATACCTAATGAAGCATTTTCCAACCACGTTCACGTAACTTTCCTGAAATGCAACCACTGAGCTGTTATTGAGTGGTCCATCACGGCCAACAACCGAAAGAGGCCAATACATCGACTATACAGGGTGTAAGCCTAACTGGTCTGCCATACGGTACCAGTCGATTCTGCAACTAATTTGCAACAAAAATGTCTCTTAACAATTGTTTTTAAAACCCTTCGTTTTCGAGTTATTTTAACTTTAAACTTTTTTTTCGTGATTTTGACCTCATGTCATTAAATTGGTCATAACTCCGTTAATTAGAAGTCAGTCAGTATTAGTCTTACTCCGTTAAGTTACAATTTGAGGATACCGTTGGAAAGAGCATTAAATTTCCTATCGGATAGATGCCTTAACTTTTTTTTTAGTCGAGGTTTGAGACATGAAAACGTCCTCTAAAAAGAGAATTTTACGTAATTTTGGAAACCTCGCATTCTTTCAATCTCAAATTGAACTACAAGAACCCATACTTTTTCAAGATGCAAGAACAGTGAAAACTGCGCCAGAATCTCAGTTTTCCAAAGGTATAATCAAAACATATTCCACAACCGTATTTAGGGGTGAAATTCGGGTTTGAACGCGGAAAAACGTGCAAATTATCAACGACATCGGCGCTCCGCCTAGTCGATCTGAGGGGTCGGACGATGGGAGTGGGTGGGTGGGCGCCGCAGTAGACCGCGAGGCCTCCGGAAACAGGAGGCCAGAGCGCTGATTTTGTTGAAAAAATGGACGTTTTTCCGCGTTCAAACTCGAATTTCTCCCCTAAATTTGGTTGTAGAATATGTTTTGAATATACCGTTGGAAAGCTGAGATTCTGGCACAGTTTTCACTGTTCTTGCATCTTGAGAAAGTATGGGTTCTCGTAGTTCAATTTGAGATTGAAAGAATGCGAGGTTTCCAAAATTACGTAAAATTCTCCTTTTAGAGGACGTTTTAATGTCTCAAACCTTGACTAAAAACGCTGCAAATCATTGCTCAAAGGTTTATTATTTTCTGTATAGATCACTGGTTCTCCATCAATAGCACCTACCACCATCTGTATTCTCCCTTGACCTTCCCTCTCAAATTTCAGCTTCCTGCGTTCAATAGGATTGAAAATGGCTTCGGAGCTCACTCAGCTGATCAGTGATCTGAGGAGTGAAGAAGATCTCCTCGAATGCTGGAGACGCCTGGAAGAGCACTTCCATTCAATAGGATTGAAAATGGCTTCGGAGCTCACTCAGCTGATCAGTGATCTGAAGAATGAAGAAGCTTTTGAGCAATGATTTGCAGCGTTTTTTACCCACCAACATTTTTTTTACCCACCAACATTTTTTTTACCTACCAGCTAGGTACTACCTACCACACCATACTGGCTTCACACCTTTACAATCAAGTTTATTAGAAAGAACTAAACGCTTCACACTCGATTGGAAAAATAGAAAGCTCGATATTGAAATTTGATTACTGGTTACGCAGAAGGCAAAACTGTATACAAATCGAAGAAATGAACAGCGATGGCATTTTAGTCCGATAAAATTTGAATGGAGATTAGACCTCTTTTGCGATTCACACTCATGATTCTGTTTTATCGAAGGAAAACCTTCAAGTACTCGTAGGGACCGAACGGTTTGTCCTACAGAGCTCCGGGTGGTCTCAAAAATGTTTAAAAATTCAATACTATTTAAAATTGGTGAAAAAACGATAGGTACCTTTATTTCGAGAGTTTTCGAGCTAGGGCACTCTTGAAAATTTCAACCCTTAATTTTCACCCCTTAGAAGTGACCTACATCAACCAAAAGCTTCGCGGCACAACTAGACCCCAAATGGAGCCCATATACCAAATTTGAACCAAATCGGTCCAGTGTTGCTAAGAAAAGTGCCGCGGACGGCGGACGGGGGACGGACATTGCAAATTTGGATTCTACGCACCTTGAAACGTAAAGTGACAAAGTTTGAGGGGGGGTTATAAAATTTTTTTGCGATACGATCACAGAGGCTTATTATTAGAAATAATAAACCAAAAAAAGGGCATCTATCCGATAGGAAATTTAATGCTCTTTCCAACGGTATCCTCAAATGAGGAATTTCACCATGTCGGAATTTCCTATTTTTGACCCCAAAATCGGATTCAGCCTCTAAAAACCCCCTAAGGCAAACTTTCAGCCCGAACTTCCTAATTTACGAATAAACAAAACAGTGTAGAAAATACGAATGTTTAAAAAAAACCGGGAAAAGGACGTCATGCTGGAATAGTTCATTTATGGCCACTTGAAGCGCTGAGATCGAGAAATCCATAGTCCCCAGATGCAAAATTTCATGAAACAGTAAAGTTCGAAATCGAAAAACTGAAGAAAAAAAAAAGAAAAAGCGAGATGGGGAAAATTAGGTTTCCTCTGTTTTTGTTTGATAACTTTTCTCTTAGAAAACACGATTTCGTCGTCCCAATGGGCAACACTGGGAGAAGACGGCGATCCGAACAGCCCAATCAGCGAGCGTTCCCGCTGGACGTCTGTTTTCCCGGTTAGTTTTGAAATCAAAAATTTTGATTGTCTCCCAAAAATAACAGGAGACTTATTTTCCGAAATCAGCCCGATTTTCATCTATCTCACACCATTAACTATTCAGGAAAAATGCAAACAGAAATCGGTGAAATTCCTCATTGTAATTTACACAGCAAATTGAAGGAGTCATGACCGCTTTAATGACATAGGGTCAAAATCACGGGAAAAAAGTTTAAAGTTAAAATAACTCGAAAACGAAGGGTTAAAAAAATTGCTAAGGGACATTTTTTGTTGCAAATTAGTTGTAGAATCGACTGGTACCGTATGGCAGACCAGTTAGGCTTACACCCTGTATAGTCGATTATTTAAAGAATGACATTAGTCTATGACGTCACGATGGAACAACCGATAAGCATAGAAATAAGCGAGGAGGTAGGTAAGAGTATAACAATCATGCATTACCATGATTTTCGAACTCGGTTTCTTCCAATGAATTTGTTGAACATGAGCACTTCCATAAGGGAATCCACCTCATAGGACGTAAATAACAATATATAACGACCAACGAGTAAACGAAATCGTGATTGACTGTGCAGATGCAAGTGGTGAGTAGATGACAGGGTATTTATATTACCTATTCATGACGGACGATGTAAGTACCACCAACTCATGTAAAATTCATCTACATGACCACGATTGTGTCCAAGTACATAAAGTAAATGATAATCCGCATAACAGACATCTCCAGTAAGAAGATACTGAGAGGATACGGCGCTCCCGTATCAAGAAATGAGTGATGAAAAGAGCCAAAAAAATGATAAATGAAAATGAGATCGAAATACGGTGGGTCTGTATAACGGGGAAGTCAGCTAACGTGGCATTTGACCAACGTCACAAGCAGGAGGGATATAAACAGACTTTCAAACTAACGATTATCATGTTCAATCAAGACGTAGACACCGAGAGAAACTCCTGCTAGCGTCAACAGATCTCACAAATTTGGTGTTAACGAACGATAATCCAAAAACAGGCAAATTTTAGTGAAAGTAACAGGTGAAATAGGAATTCCAAGAGGAGACCCGATTCCAATCGGAAGCGGTGGACGACGAATTCTAGCAGATCATTTGAGCTGACGACAACTGCGAGACCTTTCAAACATATCGGAACTAGACGTGTACGCACAGAGTAATCAATAATTATGCATGAACTGTGAAATTAATAATTATTTTCACCTCTTTTCTCCGTTTTGTCTTTTTCCTGTCAGCCATGTTGACATACGACGAAACGAGCACAGATCACCACTGAGATCTGAAGACTGAAGAAAGAAACAAGAGAAACGCAAATCCATGACGTAGGAATCACCACACAACCAGATACTACTCTGTGATTCTCACTCAAATTAAAGTTTTTTGTTTGTGATTTTACGTAAAAACCATTGAAACACAGAGTCCCAAATTTCCAATTTTAGGAATATTAGGTAAATTGAAAATATGATGAATCAATCATGACATCAAGAGAAAATAAAAATCACACTCTGGTTTGGTGGACGACGCATCCATGAGGGAGGTGCAACAACTTATTCCATGTTTATGGATCCTACGCTCCATGTCCGTCATGGATGTCAGCATGGATACTCCCCTGTTGTCAGTCTGAGACATTTCAACATGGAACAATTGTTTGTGAACATTTTTACATTCTAGAACGTTTATTTCTTGAGTAAGCAGTTTCCTAACACAGTAGATTGGTTTTATAAATAATAGTTCATCAGTGACTTTAGCTTTTTCCACAAAATTTAAGGGGAAAACATTTTAATTTGTCCTCAATGCGTGGGATATTTCGTGTTTTTGGTTTATGCTACTTTTGACGGACTTGTTTCTTATCAGTGTTACCTACTTTTCTCTTATCACCGATATTCGATATGGATGGTTTTGTAGTTTCAGGAACAGGGTTAAATTAACTATTGAACGATTTGAAGAATGTCCCAAGATGAGGATACCTGGGAACAATTGGAGGAATCCGGGGTAAGGAAAAAGATTGCAATCTATATCGATTTCACTTCAATTGTCCAAGAAACTGTTTGCACTTTTCTCACCATCTGTACAGGCTCAAGTTGATTCGAAAATTAGAAAGTTGTTGGTTGTGAAAGTGTACCAACCTTCTCGACAAATTGGTTTCTGTCAAATTTCCGATTTTAAACCGTCAAGAGACATTCGCAATCTGTTAATTAGTGTTAATTTTTATTTATGCACCTGCCTACTTGAGATTTCATCTCTTACTTGAATGCGGCTCCCCAGTTTCTATAAATTGCAGTTCGTATAATTCCATTTTATTTATCCGTAATCTGAGTGAATACAGAGTGGTTCCTGTCCCCGAAGTGCCCCGTTTTTATGGTTTTTTAGTGGAAAACTACTGTTGCTGGTTGGTGGGTTTAGTTTGCACTTGGAAAAAATTATCAAATTCTTTTACAAACATTCTGACTTTGACTTCCCAACGCTCTAGCATGCTACCTAGTGCAAACGTATTGGTGTTTGTAATGTCGAGGTTACCTGTCTCAAGTCCAGGAAGGTAAGTTACCAATAAGTACCTGGATTTTCTGGTAGCTGACGGTCTCCGCAGGCTGAAATGTAAAAAGGCCTGAAGGGAAACAAGTAGCGTGCTTTCCACTGTCAACAATGGGGAACAAGCACTGCGTGGTATCAATTCAAACTATCTACTTAGTTCTTTGTTCGCCTTCTTTAATGTCAGTGTGTATGGCTTTGTGATTAGCAGGTGCAACGCAATTGAAAACAAAAGATTCCGTTTCACAACAAGTTTATTGAACACTAATGAGATCGAATGGTTTAGGTAGGTGTATGGGACAAGTAGTGAAGTAGTAGAGAGTTCCTAAAGATGATTTTGGCATAACGGCAAAGCTAACGGCGACCGTAGATCACCTTCTGCGCATGCGCAGAAAATTATTGCGATCAAATAACGTCCGAGCAAATAGAGAGTTCCTAAAGATGATTTTGGCATAACGGCGAAGCTAACGGCGACCGTAGATCACCTTCTGCGCATGCGCAGAAAATTACGGCGATCAAATAACGTCCGAGCAAATAACGGCGAACGTTCTGGCCGCTAACTTACGGCCATCCTGCTAACGTCCATGTGACTAACGGGCTGCCGTTAGAGCAGAGTGAACCTGACATGCTGGTAACAGTTTTGCAACCACCAACATCAATTTCAAAACAAAGCAAATAAATTTAAGAAAATTTTAGATATTTTTTGTACTCTGTTAACAGAATCTGATGATGCATGTCAGTGGGGACTTAGGTGTGAAATTAAACGTACCTTGGTAGCTTGCAAGAAGATGACATCTTCGCACACATGTGTGGTCTGGTACCCGTCCTGCAGTTTTCATCAAATACCTGCCTATCCACATTAGTGTTCCCCCCCTCCCCTCCTATGACCCATGACGTCTTCAAATCGTCATCATCATCGTGCACCCCTGTGAGTGCGTGAAGTAAACACGACCTACGGAATGCTGCTGTAGGTTTCCGGCAGATTGGCCTTTCGATTTGAAATTTATACTGATGTGTTCCTCAAGGAAAGAAAAACGTCTCCACAAAGTTTCTTCAAATGCCCTACCTGAGAGGCTCTGTAATTACACTTATCACAGGCATGGGGTAACCCCATGGGGTTTCATCCCGGTGTGTGTCATGTGACTCTTCGAATGCCCTAACTGAGAGGCTCTGTAATCACACTTGTCACAGGCAGTAAGAACACACAGAATCGGTTTAGTTTGGCAGCAGCGAGCTTAGGGAACTACAAAATTTGTGTTTGGACTGCTGGCTAAGTGGGTGTGGTACATAGCTTCCTCGTATCCATCACACGGAAGTCCGAAATTTCGTCCAGCGAGAAACTCCCATACTCCGAGAGCCGCCGTCTTCGTGGAACGTTTTTGACGTACGTCTCCAGCACGGTGATCATATCTTCAGCGGAAAGTAGACCCGCAACGTAAAAATTCATAAAATGATCCATCTCGAACAAACACCTTGACAAGATGTACTTGAAATAGCGAACAACGAACTTGAAAAACAAAGACAGTCAACAATAGAGAACTGAGGATCTAACGGCGAAGCCAGAAATTCTTGTCACTTTAACTTTTGCGTCACTTTTGTCATCGCCGTAAAATTGTTCAGCATCGCCGTTATTTTCGCTAACGTTCATCTAGGATTAGCATCCGATTTGACTCGGCCTAGACAGATTCACAACGGCGATGCCTGTAACGTTTGCCGTTAAGCAAGATGCAGTTTAAGGCCCATTTACACCAAACGAGCACTGTTTGCGAACGTTCGCAAACGTTTGCGAACGTTCGCAAACACGCAAACGAGCTCCCGTTCACACTGCCTGAGCACGCCCGCACGAGCAGTTGTTCTCGAGCATTCGAGAAAGTTCCCGATAATATCTTTTGAATATGGCACCCGCCATATAGAATAGATTGATTTTATCAAGTCATACCGATTTTTTTAAAAGTTAAATTTGTTGTACACTTGAATCGTAGCCGTTGTCCTGACGCCTTTCAATTCGGTTGAAAAGTTTCCTTTGACTCAGTGAAAATTGGAAAAATGAGTGTTTGGTCAAATTTATAAGGGATTTTTTTAAAATAGGATGAGAGATTAATAGGTACAACAATAATTTTGAATCATTCAATTTTAAACTTTAAAAATCCCGTTAAATGTAAATGGAGGCTTCAAGAACTTCAAAAAATACAACATACTTACTTTAAACTTTACTAAACATACCTACCTACTTACAAAACTGAAAATCAAAATTAGTTCTTTATAAACATTTTCGACAGCTAATGGAGTCGTTGTCCAACTTTTATACTCCTAAAATGTTCAATAAATTAATGATTTTCTCTCTCTTGACAAAGTTCTTTAAAAACATTGACTTCCCTAATACAACTAGAGTTTGTTGAACAAGAGTTGAAAATGCAGAATAGAGAATACAATATTTATTCCCTATATTGGATAAACGAGAGAATGCTGAACTGCGAATACGGATCATTAATAAAATTTATTAAGTTTTGAAAAAATGCAGTCCTACCACTGGCCGCTCGTTCTCTCGCCGATATGCCGTTTACACCGGACGCGCAACGAACACGAATCCCTTTGATGATTCGTCGGTTTACCGACAAGAGGCGGAACGCGCTCGAACGTTCGAGAACGTTCGCGAACAGGGTTTGCGAACTCTGTTCGGCGAGGGTGAGTGTTCACACCGCCCGAGCATCTTGCTCGCGATTGTTTGCGAACAGTGTTCGCCAATAATGCTCGTTTGGTGTAAACGGGCCTTTAGGAACTCTCTAGTGTATGAACTGCTGTATGTGTGTATGAATGCACTTGTACAATTCTATAAGTAAAAACTTGTACCTAAATTTAAAATTTACAAGGATTTTTGAAGTTCATCAGTGCATCTTCCTAGGGAATTAAAAAACTAAAAGATTGCCGCTGGAATAGGTAATCAAAATCGAACAATATTTGCCAGAGAAAAAGGGGGAAAATCGTCTATTCACTGACTGAGATTCCCTTAAGAACTGTTATCGAGACTATTTTCTGCAGTCCTGGCGCTGCCCTACCGACACACTCCAGAGGCAGTTTTCTGGAGAAATGCTTGCATTCTGGAGTGCGACATGAATGGTCAGTTGACCTCTAGCACATTAAAAAATACGAATCGATGATATTTTCAAATTTCTCTGGCATATCTCCTCTGTGGGAGCCAA
Organism: Apolygus lucorum; assembly: GCA_009739505.2. Classification (NCBI taxonomy): domain Eukaryota; kingdom Metazoa; phylum Arthropoda; class Insecta; order Hemiptera; family Miridae; genus Apolygus; species Apolygus lucorum. The sequence continues at coordinate 63,509,711 of CM019180.2, forward strand.
TTGTGGGAAATGGCGCCTTGTAGCGATGGATCAAGATGTACATTTAATTTGTTTGTTTTTCTTTCAGGAACTTGACAAACAAATCGAAAAAATCAAAGTTTCTTCTCCTGCACAAAATGGGCTCTCCAGGTAAGTTATATTGGTATTTTGAAAAAGTTTCTTTTACTTGATACTCCTCATAATAATTATCATATCCTAACGTACTGTGGAAATATGTTGAAAACACCTGTAAAATATTGTTTGGAATTTGAATCTTTTCATTTTCAACCCCAAATGTGGATTAAGTATGCTTGAAAATACCCAGATTACCTACTGTAGCCAAATTATTGTGTAACTTGGTGGGAAACAAGATGAAAATATTGTCAATGAAAATGTGGGTCCATCTTAAACATTGTTTGTCCAAATCCAACAGCTCAAGTCAATTTTTTTTTCTTCAAAATACGATGGGTCAGGAACAACGTTAGTTGGGTCTGTTCGTCGAGAAAATGTTTAGAAGAAATTAGGGAAGCCAATGAAAGTTGAAGATTTGAATGATGTGACGTAGTAAGTTGTTGTGATATATTAACTTGCTGACCTTGGATCGAGACATTCCACTAATCCTGTGCGGTCTCGAATGCCTCGTGGCCTTGGATACTATAAAATACTACTCATACATGCCCGCGGTGTAGTGAGTGTGCGTTCATGGAGGCCCGCCTTTAGGAGAGTCCAGCCCCCAGAAAGTGTTGTCGGGTTTCAGCGCTACCTACCGCCACTTCAATGAACTACCATTTCTGATATCTTATCAGGTGATCATGCTCGTGACTGCATTACCATCGCTCCTCTAACTCGCAGTTATCCCAAGATTATAAACTTGCAGTTATCTCCACTATTATAATGCATTCTGCTTGATTCGTCACTCCAAAACACAAAAATGCAATAACAAGTTCCTTTTCCTCGCAATTTAAAAAGGCAGGGAAGTAGAGCCGCCAAACTTTTAGAAATGAGCTGTAAAACCTAGGTAAGCATACTTTTCAGAAATGCCGCTTGACCACGCTCACATCGAGCTGATAAGGATGGTAGTTCGCTGAAGTGGCGGTAAGTAGCGCTGAAACCCGACAACACTTTCTGGGGGCTAGACTCTCCTCTCGCCTTTTTTTCAAACGTGTGATCTCTATTTTATTTTTCTACCACATGTTATAGTATCAATGGGCAAAAAGTTGGAGTATATAGGTTTTCAATGGTGCAATCCAAATTTGAGGTCAAAAACCTGAATTTCCGACCCACTGAAATACCCCATTCAAACCGAACCTCAACGCTTTATGGGTCCTGCTTTCTTTTCAATCTCCTAATTTCTATTGGCTTCTCCAATAATTCCTAATTATTATTCTGACAAGGAATACTAACTGGTAATCTACGTTGTGGTTTTGGACGTTTTCTTTTTTTTCCAAATAGAGAGTTTGCTGCAAACGAATGGCCGCTAGGTCGTTGACGGGCTAAGGGCTTCGTACGGAGGAAACGACCTATCTAGCCCGTGACGTAGGTTCTTGCCAGCCCACGTTTACAAGCTGAGACTAGCTCGGTACAGCCTTACCCTGCGTTAACCTACTATGTAGGAAATGTCACTGCATTCTTAGACTGGGAGCCAAGGCCAAAAACTGCGACATAAGTACGAGTCGAAAGGTTCACCAACACGAACTAAGAAGTTATCATCCACACATTTTTCCATAGACGCTTAACCCATTTTTCGTTAACTCGTCAACGCGCTAGTGACCAAACTTTTGCAGAAACTCTCTAATAATTGTTTTTTTTTTTACAATGAAAGTCCTTTGTCGTTTCCAATAACTTTAATGTTGGACAGCTTTCGACAACCCTCTGGTTGTAATTTTCAATCTTAGATAACAGAATGGAAAGAATGAAACAATGGTAACAATGGAAAGAAGTAGATAACGATGGTAACAGGTATTTTGACGTTTTGAAAGATGAGAAATGGTTTTTCTAAACAATGGTTATGGATGAAGAGAAGATTCAGTACTTACCAACAGATAGAGTATGAGATTTCTGTTCTGAGCACAAGTAGCCAATACTGCAAGCAACCAACAAAATGGAGGTTTATTGTCACCTGCAGGGTCGCCCTCATCAGTGATTGGAAACGACGAAGGACTTTCATTGTCAAAAAAACTCCCACTGACTGGTAATCTTTACTAATGTGACAATAAAATATTCCTGTATCTTAAACTGTTGTTGATGGTTTTGTTCTTCAGTAATTCGTCTATCATCATCCTTCCTGAAGAGCTGAGGTCAAAGTTCATGCCGTCAGAACCTACAGTGAAAATACTGCAGCGCCCCAGCCAGACTCAAAACGGATGCAAGTGCCCCAACGGTGATGCCAAGCCCAAAGCTCCTTTCAAAACTCTTCAGCAGGTAAATTAGTATGGAGTTATTAAGTGGGAAAGCGGTGCTTGTCTGGAGCAGAATTTGTTCGCCAAGTTGCTTGAGTACTTTGCTGCTCGCTCAATAGCGCTGCTTTGCGTTGACATACATTGGAGACCATTCATAGACAGAGACTAGAACTCAACACATCTTGGCTGGAACAGTAAAATTTCGAATGTTCGTCTACAAATAACCTAGCGAACTCATCAATCTCAAATCACAGTCTGAAAATGACAACTCAGCATCGAGCCGAACTGCAACATCCAAATACCCCATTGGCCCAACAGGATAGCACCCTGTATTGTATAGACACGCTCATCATTCAAGAACTCAGCAATGAGCTCATCCTTTTTGATTTATTATTTATCGAACAAGAAAAAGTCTACACCCCCCTCATAATTTGTTTGTTTACGTTTCAAGCTACGTAGAATCCTAAAATCGAATGAAAATTTTGCCGTCCGTTCGTACGCGGCACTTTCTTTAGTTACCATGGACAGATTTTCATGAGATTTGGTATGTAGGCTCCATTTGGGGTCTAGTTGTGCCCCGGAGCTTTTGGTTGATGTCAGTAACACTTCTAAGGGTTAAAAAATAAGAGCTTAAATTTTCAAAACCCCCTAGCTCAAAAACTTTCGATATAAAGGTAGTTTTTTCATAAATTTAAAATAGTATCGAATTCAACACCCAGCGTCTAACCCATAATGGATGGCCCACGGCTGCCTTGCCCAAATCCGCTGGCCTCACAGTATGATCAAGCTGGGGTTATATGGGATTTCTTGACTGAGCTGAGCTCGCTCGCATCTCCTCAGTTCATGCTGTCCAAACAGACTCTACTACGAATAAAATCACTCGCGATGAGATTGTGGAAAACCATTTTAATAAAAACGGAGTTGAGTAGAATGTTGTCTATTTCCACGAAAATAATGAGTTACAAATTAAATCGATTTCGACGGTTAGGTCATCATTAGTAACCAACAATAACTGAAGGTACATCACAAAGAGCATAGCTTATATAGGCACAAGTGAAAGGGAGCTAGAATCCCATTGGTCGAGAAAGTGAAAGTCATACCCAATCAGATAAGTGAAAGTCATACCCAATCAGATAAGTGAAAGTCATACCCAATCAGATAAGTGAAAGTCATACCCAATCAGATAAGTGAAAGTCATACCCAATCAGATAAGTGAAAGTCATACCCAATCAGATAAGTGAAAGTCATACCCAATCAGATAAGTGAAAGTCATACCCAATCAGATAAGTGAAAGTCATACCCAATCAGATAAGTGATAAGCCAATAGTGTGATCAGATAAGCCAATAGGATTCTCCTTTCACTTATCTGATTGGGTATGACTTTCACTTTCTCGACCAATGGGATTCTAGCTCCCTTTCACTTGTGCCTATATAAGCTATGCTCTTTGTGATGTACCTTCAGTTATTGTTGGTTACTGATGATGACCTACGTCGAAATCGATTTAACTTGTAATTAATTATTTTCGTGGAAATAGACAACATTCTACTCAACTCCGTTTTTTTTTTTTTTTTAGACTCTACTAGCTCTTCCACTTGCTGTCGCCATGATGCCAACTCTGCCATGCCTCCCACAAAAGTGCAATGGGGTGTGCGAATGGGTCGGAAAAACTGTTTATTGTTACTTTTAATCTAAACTTGACCTCATCCTGAGAATTTGGACACCAACTGCGACCTTCTAGCGTGAAAAGACCTTTTTCTATGATTTTTCAAAGTTTCGAATGTTTATGACGTGACAGTGGGCCTGGTCCACGTCACTGATGGGGGGTGCTGCCCAGGCAATCCGGGCCCAGAGACGCGTGACATCATAAACATTCGAAACTTTGAAAAATCATAGAAAAAGATCTACTCATCTAAAAAGAGAACGGCTGGTGTCAAAATTCTCAAGATGAGGTCTACTTTCAATTAAAAATTTTAAAAAATCAGGCGGCACCCCCCATTGCAACGTGCTACAAACTCTCTCAATGCTTTGTACTATTGTGATCAGCTACCTCTTCTCATTTCTCTCCATTCACTTCCGTAGCTCAGTGGTAGCGAGCTCCGACTCAGAAGTATAAATATGGTTTAGTCGGAAAGATAGGAGATCGATCCCCGGTTGTGGGAAGTTAATTTTTGATGACTCAACAAAATTTGTTGTAATTTTTGATAACCCCACAGTACCACGATACATTCCTATGGACGACTTCGTAGGCCACAATACACGGAAAGATGTGTTCTGGCATATTCAAAGCTTGAAAGATGTATCCACAGGCTTTCTTATCTTCGACGCTTGCGTTGCCCCCTGTGCTTTGTTCAACTCCTCCATTCAACACAGAAGAGGCGTGCGAAAATTGACATACCTTAACAATATCGTGTCAACTTTACCCTCCAGTTGTAAAAACCCTATTTTATGGATGAGCTCCGAATATCTGTTAGTATTGGCCTTCATGCAGTGATTGACGTTCTTGAATTTGACTTTGTAACAGAGAGAGCTTGAGTATGCTGAAGCCAGACTTAGAATCTTGGGGGAAGCAAGGAGTCCAGAGGAAGCTCAAAGTCCCACAGGCGTTTCCCCATTAGACGACAGGTAATGAATTGAATGATTCCTAATTGCGTAATACGAAATATACCTAGTACTGATTTCTAATTTGACTGACTTAAAAACCACCATAGGTGCGAAGGAGGAGTTACTCTTTTCGGTGAGTCATGGGACGACGATTTTAAAAAGCATGGAACAAGCTTTAGCCTTGGACTATCAACCCAAAACTACGACACATGGGAGGGGATGCGAAAGTTTCATGCGGAGGGGAGGTTATTCTCCTCCCGTCCACCCCATCCCTACTCCGGCAATAAGTGCGGCTTAGGCATGTTCCATGTTTATTGAATTTTAGCTAAAAGCTCTAAGCAGTACATAAGGCGAGTTTTTTCTGTATGTTTGGACACCTTGCATTTTTTTTTTTGGTTTTTGACACCTTTTTGAAATGTGTTCTACCAGTTTCCGTGGTGGTCCAGTTTCAAACGGATTTCATTTTGCTCCGTTGAAAGTGTCAAAAATGAGTAAAAATAGTTGAAAAACGTGGTTTTTGATCACAGGAAGATTTGTCATATTCACGTAACTTCCCCTGTAACCCCCGACTGAGTGAATAGAAAGTTCCTAGTTTGTTAGGTTCGGCTAGTAATATTGCGGTGGAATCCGGCGCCGGATCGGATATGGCGTGTTCTTATCACAATATGGCGCCGGATTAAGAAAAGGTCACGCCGCATCTATGCCGAGCCAAACCTACTAGGAACTCTCTATTGACGGAACTTTTGTGTATATTCAAATTAAAAGTCCGATTGTAAGCTTTAAAATGAGATGCACGTGGATGCAGTGGGTGTAGCACATTCGGCTTCCAAAACTTCTTGCAACGAGCAAACTATACGAAGTTGTCCGACTTCGAAGAAATTTTCAGGAATGGGGTAGTTGCATGATATTTTTTTTGTATTTTTTCTGTGTAGAGAATCTCTATTGAAGTACGAATCTGCAAATTAAACTCCCAGAAACGCTTCCTAAAAATTTAGAGATTTTTTCAAAGAACGGGATTCTCGGATTCAGGCGGGAAAACCTACACACAGCTAGGACGCTGCAGGGTGGGGGCTACGTCACGGGTGTGAAGGGGGCCAAGAGACCCCTACACCACTGTTACCCTCACGCAAGGTTATCAACAGGGGGTACTGTGCCAGAGGGATCCTTTGCCCGGGGGGTCCTTTGATAGCAATCCTCTGTTTGTTTACGTTCGTTTGAGGTGCTATCATACTGAATTTTGCTAGCAGCGCAATCGAAACATGTTGCATCTAAGATTTCGTTTCCTTCTGGCATTCCCTCCACTGTAACTGAAACCTTACATGGTTGTGAAGAAACGCGGTGTTCTGGTGATACTCGAGCCACAACCTCGCTAGATTCTTCCAAGTTGGACATAACCAACATCCTTTTATTTAACAATTTACAAACACTCATTGGTACTACGTTGTACAGGATAATGACGCTACGATGAAACTTCCAATAAATGAGCTACTGCAACCATTTTGATGAAGAAGTACTACACTCAAGAAAACAACTGATCCTTTACTTTCTACAAAAGTGTCAACTTACCTTCATTCTTGGCTCCTCTTATTTCGGCGCTGACGAACTTGTTGTTATTGACGTAAAAGTCGTGCAACATGCCAATATCAATATACGGAATGTTTTCCAGGGAAGCCACCTCGAAACTCTAGTCCATGGCTCTCCTTTTTGGCATATTGACATTTTATTTCAATACTTTGGCACATAAACGAAAAAAGTTACGGTTGGTTTTCTGATGATTTCTACTTACAACCATGTCGTTCCTACCAAACTTTATCTTTGTCATTCGTGTTCGTAGAAAAATCGTTCACCATTCGTTGGAAAGCCCTAAACATTTGCATAAATTATATGCTGCCGAAACCGCTGTACTTACGGAAGAAACTGAGATATACCCCTGAGTTAAAAGAACTGTCAACAACATTCGAAAGCAGATTGGGTAGGTAGCGGGAAAAAATGAAGACATGTGTTGCAGACTCGTATGCAAGCGTTTATTAAAAGCTTCTTGAAACTTTACAGAGAACATTATCTTTTCCAAACCAATCAACTAATAAATTATGGTAGGCAAATACCGGTATAAACTATGTAACGAACTCAGACCGCACTCAACTCAGACCGCACCACCAGAAATGTGTCCACTGATAACGTGATAACATGACCGTAAAAGTAACGCGAGGTTTCAGCGCCAACGCAACAACAAGAAAAATAACCAAAATATGCTTCAAAACTTTCAATTTAAACGATTAATTCAAACATGTAAAGCTTGGAAAATATATTTCAAAGTTTTTTTAATCATCACTATCATTTTGCAAGTATATTTCAATGTTTCTGACTCGAATTGTCCTCGATTGCAGTGATCTCAATGCACTCTATCGTGAGATTCTCGTTTAGGGATGACGTAAGAGGAGTGGCCCGCCAACACTTAAAAGCACGGTACTTCTTTATTGAAATACGGCTAAACTAAATGGAATTTCTAACTGAAAACAGGTACTGATACGTTTTTAAGTGCGCTAAATTCGAATCTGAAGTCAAAAACACGAAATTCCGACCCATGCAACTACCCCATTGTGCGGATTGGGGTTCCCTATGAAAATTATCGGACTGATGATAGCCACTTAGAATACATGTTAAGCTACCTTTACCTGATAATCAACAAGGTTTCTGTAGTGAAAGTCCGGTTTTGGGGGAAAAAACAATTTAGATATTCGATACCGTTTTAATTTATTATTCTCAATAATGAACCTTTGGAATCGACCAAGAAAAGAATTTAAAGCCCTCATAGTTTGTTGATTTACGTTTTAAGGTACTTAGAATCCAAAAATCGAATAAAAAATTTTGCCGCCCGTCCACGGCACTTTCCTTAGTTACTACGTATCGATTTTGATGAAATTTGGTATAATATACCAAATTATACCATATTATGGGGCTTTTGGTTGATGTCAATCGTTTCTAAGGTTTGAAAAATACGCTCAAACACTTTCGATATAAAAGTATCGTTTTTTTCGTTCATTTAAAGTAATATTGAGCCTTTAGAATCGAATGAGACCACCCAGAGCTCTGATGGACCAACCGTTCGCTCCCCGTAAAAACTTAGGGTTGACTTACTATAATTCAGAAACTCGAGTGTGAATCGCACAAGAGGCCTAATCTCCGTTCAAATTTTAACTGAGCAAAATGCGATCGGTGTTCGTTTCTTTGAGTTGTACTCAGTTTTGCGTCCTTAGCAACCAGTAATCAATTTTCCTAATGAAGGCGCGAGTTGAGTGCGAAGCGGAAATATGATTGGTAGGTAGTGACAATGGCAAGTTCTTTGCAGGCGAGTGATCTATACAAGAAAAATAAACCTTTGTGTTATAATTTGCAGCGTTTTGATTTGTCATTCACACTTGTTCGTCAAATTGTTTCAGCCCTGACCTCACCTGCTGCTCCTGAATCTTTGCCTTCTTCCTCTATTCCCTATTTTCACTACCCTTTTTTCACCTTCAGATTGACTTTTGATTTCCCCCTCTACATTTTATTCTCCAACAATACAGCCCTTCTGAAAACAATATGGTCTTTTTCTTGAGTGTCACAGTAGATGTAAGAACTAGATTAAAAGGTCCTTTATTTCATAACGTGTTAAGGGGTCCGGTACAGCCGCGATCGCTCGGGGTTCTTTAGATGCGAGACACGAACTGACTACTGCGGGAGGTCGTGCGTTCAAATCTCGGTCCTGGGAGTGTTTTCGATCAGGGCTCGCCGCCGCCCTCGTCCCGACCGGGTGGTGAGGCAATGGGAAGCCATGAGCGAAATCATCAGAACAAATTATGAAATGGTTGTTTATTTTACTTTACTTACAGTAGACATAAGCATATTTCGTCGGAGTCTTGTGGTTGTGGGCGCTGAGGCGCGCGTTCTTGGTTGGGGTTCGGATCGAATTTTGCGGGGGTTGTGGGCTCGAGTCTTGCTGCTGGCGCGTGCTATCGTGCGTCCAGGGCGTTGAGACAATGGGAAGCAATTACTGAAATCATCAGAACAAATTTATTATGATCTTCCCTTTGGAAGGCAGCTGATGACGTCTGCAATAGTGATGTGCCCAAAGTATCGATATTTAAATGTATCGATACTTGTTAAAAAAAGGTATCGATACATATCGATACTTTTTTCCTGATATATACTGTAGTATCGATACTTTTTTTCTAGTATCGGAGGCGTTAGGTACTTTTTTATCTCTCACATTTAACCTGTTTCAATATTTACGACATGAAAGTACCTACTTGACAGTACCTCGGTCTCTACGTAGATTTTTGGGAGACCAACCACTTCAACTATGATAACCTGCTGTCATCCATCATCTAGGAAGGACCACCAAAATGTTAACCAACCAAGTGCAGTACAAAAAAGTGCCTAAACAAAAAAAGTTTTAAATAAAATGAGTGATTTATTGTTTTGTTCATTCTATATTAATTATTATCCTCGCGATAGAGAGATGTCACACAGATAGAGTGAAACATAAATGACATTTTACCCATTTTTGTGAAAGTATAGAAAAGTATCGATACCTCGAAATATCGATACTTTTTGAAAGTATCATATCGATACTTTTTGAAACTTTCTAGATGTATCGATACGATATTATAGCATTTCCAAACCAAATGAAACCTTTTCCAAGTCAAATGAAACCTATTGGGAAAATGAGTGAAATGAGGTACCTAGATAGGTAGATACGCTGCAAATTTCAGATCGATTGTACAAAGAAGTTGCCAAAATGAAAATTCAATGAATTTTAGACATAGGATTATCGAAGTAGATCTCACCTTAGTAGAATAGGAAACAAGTAAGTTTGATAAATTTCTGTCTGTTGAATGTGAGTGGGTACCTACTCGCCACGCCCGCACGGAGAAACCGATAATTAAGGGGACTCACCAATACTTACATTGACTGATTGAACTTCTAAGACTGAATTTCTGAAATTTTGCTATATACTATTCATCTAAGATTGTTTACTTTACAGAAATACACTATGTTTGGAAAATGTTTCATTTGACTTGGAAATGCTATATATCGATACTTTTGAAGTGTCGGACATCCCTAGTCTGCCATGCCACGAAAATTCAACCTGAAATGGTTGTTTATTTTACTTTACTTTACTTACAGTAGATATAAGCATACTTCTTCGGGGTCCAGTGTGGTTTTGGGTGCTGGGGCGTGCTTTCTTAGGTAAGATTCTGACCAATATTTGCGGGGGTCGTGGGTTCGAGTCTCACCACCGGCGCATGCTAAATGTGCGTCCAGGGCGGTGAGACAAAGGGAAGCCATGAGCGAAATCATGAGAACAAATTTATCATGATCTTCCTTTTGGAAGGCAGCTGCTGACGTCCGCGACGCCAGGAATGGCAGTCGGACGAAAATCCAACCTGAAATGTAGTTTACTTTATTCACATGGATAATATCCATATTATGTCTTTTGGCTGGGGGTTGAAGGCATTTTACGCAACGCTTTGTTTTGCCACAAAAAATGCAATGCGGATACCAGTAAACAAAATCATTGCTACATGCTCTAAAATACTGCGATTATTTTTACGTGCAATCGGAGAATTTTTTTTTTTTAGAAAAAAAAATCTGTTTATTCATTGAAAAATTATTCATAAAATATCGTGTGTGTATTTTATTTCATCAGTTCAATTTTCAAATTACACCTACAACAATGGACATATTCCATGATCTATTGTTTTCCCTCTAAGGGAGAAATTACTTCGTTTACTTACGAGAGTTTCATTCATTCATTTACGGAGGTAATTTGGTTTGGAAGTCTTTCACGTAAGAGCGGTATAGATCTGATGGTTGGTGATACATAGGTATCTACAGAGGTATCTTTGTCGTCTTTTTTAAAAAGGTTTATTTTTACTTTAAGCGTACTTCTTGACAGAGATGGGCGAATTCTTATTCATAAATACGATTATGAATACAAATCATATCTGCAATTTCATGATAATGAATACGAATACAGGTATGAATATGAATACGAATACCGAATTGTATTCACACTTTGAATACGATTTTCTCCCGCATTCGTATTTTGAATACGATTTTATGATTTTTTCTATAATTTCCCTAAAAATCAAATTTTTTTACGATTTTCCCTGAAAATCATACTTTTTTAAAATGATTTTCTCCCGAACTCTGGACATATTCATTACCTAACTTTGTCAAAATAATCAATCAAAACTCGAAACGCTCGCCAATTCTTATAGGATTTTTCACGCAGAATCGAATGAGACCAATCCCAGGTCGCCACGACCAACCATATAGAAACTGCGACGTAATGAGGAATTTCACCATGTCGGAATTTCCTATTTTTGACCCCAAAATCGGATTCAGCACCTCGAAAAACCCCTAAGGCAAACTTTTAGCCCGAACTCCCTAATTTACGAATAAACAAAACAGTGTAGAAAATACGAATGTTTAAAAAAACCGGGAAAATTACGTCATCCTGGAATAGTTCATTTATGGCCGCTTGAAGCGCTGAGATCGAGAAATCCATAGTCCCCACATGCAAAATTTCACGAAACAGTAAAGTTCGAAATCAAAAAACTGAAGAAAAAAATAGAAAAAGCAAGATGGGGAAAATTAGGTTTCCTCTGTTTTTGTTTGATAACTTTTCTCTTAGAAAACACGATTTCGTCGTCCCAATGGGCAACACTGGGAGGAGACGGCGATCCGAACAGCCCAATCAGCGAGCGTTCCCGCTGCACGTCTGTTTTCCCGGTTAGTTTTGAAATTAAAAATTTTGACTGTCTCCCAAAAATAACAGGAGACTTATTTTCCGAAATCTGCCCGATTTTCACCATTAACTATTCAGGAAAAATGCAAACAGAATTCGGTGAAATTCCTCATTTCTACTGAATTTTTTGTAATCATGTTTTTAGCGTTAAGAACGTTCGGTGAAAGTTGTATTAAAACAAAAAATTTCATCGAAAATCATGATTACAAAAAATTCAGTAGAAATTACGTCGTAGTTCCAATACGGTTGGTCGTGGCGACCTGGGGTTGGTCTCATTCGATTCTGTGTGAAAAATACTATGAGAATTGGCGAGCGTTTCGAATTTTGATTGATTATTTTGGCAAAGTTAGGTCATAAATCTGCGACCCCGGTGAATAAGTGGTCAAGTCAAATTTGCCCATTTTACAGGGGAGCATTATTAAAATTTGAAAGTTCACCTAAAATCCGGATTTTGTCGTAGAAGGTTGAAATTAGGAATGAATGATGTAGTCATTCTACACTACTGAATGACTACATCATTCATTCCTAATTTCAACCTTCTACGACAAAATCCGGATTTTAGGTGAACTTTCAAATTTTAATAATGCTCCCCTGTAAAATGGGCAAATTTGACTTGACCACTTATTCACCGGGGTCGCAGAAATATGTCCAGAGTTCGGGAGAAAATCATAAACAAAGTATGATTTTCAGGGAAAATTGTAAAAAAAATTCGATTTTTAGGGAAATTATAGAAAAAATTATAAAATCGTATTCAAAATACAAATACGGGGGAAAATCATATTCAAAGTGTGAATACGATTGTATTCGTATTAATATTCATATTCATACCTGTATTCGTATTCATAATCGTATTTATGAATAAGAATTAGCCCATCTCTGCCTCTTGATATCACGTTGTTATTCAAATCGGCCTCCCCGCCTGTTCTGCAGAATACCCAGAATCCAGGGGAAAACAGAGATCCCGAAAGCCGACAACTGCGCTGGAATCATCCGCCTGCCCAAAGGGCCCGACGGCACGCCTGGTTTCACCCTTCGCAGGTAGTACACCGGCGACCCCCACCTCCTCCACCGATCAAGGTCTTCTTAGCTGTACATATTAACTCAATATTCAGTTTGACTTGTGTCTTAACTCTAATTTATTATCAATCTTGGTTCGAATACTATTTTTATAGGCAAAACTCGTGTATATCGTAGGTGGTAGCGATTTGAATGTCAGCGGTACGACGAGTGCTCCTCGACTCCACTTCATCAGTCGTTGAAGTAGGTTTTCATAGACAACTTCATAATGGAAATCTCGAAAAACGATAGTCCGTACTTACCCTCTCGTCTGCCGCCTTCAAGCCGCCATTAGGGATTATTGCTGAACAATGATGAGACGGTTTATTTAGAACAAATTACAATACTACGGTGCATTCACCACTGAGTGGAAAACGTCCTAAAATTCGTGAGAGAATCACGTTTAATGTAAAATGTCGGGATAACCGTTTTTATTACAGTAGATAAGTAAGACCTGGGGTTTTCGTTTTTGACTAAAATCCCTAGAACGCGCTTAGACAATTTATTACATAAGTCTATAATTACGTAGCAGGAAAATTGTGTTTTCATGACCGCTTGCGCGTAGTCTAGTTTATAGAGTTCACTGGTTTGTTATATTTTTTTTAGATTATTTACTTGAGTTTTGATTGCTCTGTCAATTCAGCAGCGTGCTCGTATATTTTGGTTCAATTTGTTTTGGTTTTCTATTATTTGGTAGGTTTGTACAATAAGATTGAACACTATTGAATCTATTATATGTTAAGGAAAGTAATGAATCGGTGAGTTCGCGAACAAAATAAGTTCAATTCAGCAGATTTAGTTGGTGTACTAGTTCTCCGATAATAATTGACCTTTTGCGCATCAAAAACTTGATAATTGAACTGGTTTGTTTTCGTTCTCACCGCTTCAATTACGACAACGTGATCTAAATTAGGTTTGACTTCGAGGAAGGCTCCCTCAGCTAATTTTGATTGGCATTAAATTAATTTTTACGATTCAGGTTTTTCTCGTAAGTTAGGAGGAGAAGGGGAGGGGGTTATGACTGAAGGCTGAGTGCTCTCACAATTTGCGGAGAAAAACGTGTTGATGGCGGTGTAAGCTGGGGTTTAGTAACGTGATGTGACGCGGAGTGAGGTGTTGATGTGATCAGCAGCCTCTTCGCGTTGCTGTCCATTCACTTCCTTGGCTCAGTGGCAGAGAGCCCGAGTTTAGGTGGAAAGTCCGGAGATTGATCACCTGGCGTGGGGAGTAAGTTTTTGATGGCACAACTTCTGTGGGCAGCTTACCCAAGGCCGTATCCACGACCAGGTTGAAGAGGAGTGGTGATAGGGGATCCCCCTGGTGTACCCCACGCCCGATCACTATATCCCCTGACACCTCACCTCCTGCCTCTAGCACCGTCACGCCTTCATGGTACAAACAGGCCACATAATTAATCGAGATGGGGCCCCAACACCACGAAGACAATCTGTCAGGGCAAGGTGACTGACAGTGTCAAAGGCCTTAGCGACGTCCAGAGCAGCGAGATGTAATTGCCGGCGTTTAATACTGGCCAGTGAGATGACAGTTTGGAGAACTGCAAGGTCCTCCGCTGTGCCACTGGCCAAAACGCTCTCTGGACATCACCAATGACACCAGCCACCCGGAGGCGAGATGCCAGTACTTTCTGGAAGTGGCGGAAGACTACCGAGTACACAGAGATTGGTCGATAGCCTCCAGGCCCAATTCCCCCTTTCTTTGGGATGAACACTGTTCAGGCATGGGTTAACGCTTTCGGGGGTCTTCCCGCAAGGAGGAGTAGGTTGTGGATGAGCAGCTTAATCGTCTTAGGTGCTTTATTCCAACGATTGCCTCTTTGCATTGCTGTCCATTCACTTCCTTGGCTCAGTGGCAGAGAGCTCGAGTTTCGGTGGAAAGTCTGGAGATCGATCAACAGTCGTGGGGAGTAAGTTTTTGATGGCACAACTAAGTGGCGCAGTCAATACAGACCCAAAATGGCTCCTCAGCATTCTTTGAGGACAATTGTAATGTCATAAAAAGATAGCTCTCTCAAGACACGAGTCAGGCAGCTGCCGATACAGACAAACTGTGGAGGTCAGCAGATCTCCTGTCCTGTTCAATAAGGAATAACAACTAACTCCGAAACCAGCAAAATGGCGGAGAAATGTTGAGATCAGATACCTCTTCGCATTGCTGTCCATTCACTTCCTTGGCTCAGTGGCAGAGAGCCCGAGTTCAGGTGGAAAGTCCGGAGATTGATCACCAGGTTTTGATGACCCAACAGTGTTAATACAATCTAAAAAATAAAGTGTTGATAATTACCTGGACGATCTGATAGCAGTTGTCTCGGCAGTGCGAGGCGTTTCCCAAGCTGAAATACATAGAAAGCCTGGAGGGCGAGAGCTTCGTCAACAGAGGGATGCAAGCATTTCAGTTAACTACCTAGAACCCTGCTGACTGTTTTTATCCGTCAGTTCCTGAATTGAGAAGGCAGGTGCAACACGACAAACAACAAAAGGGTTGGGATTCACAACAGGTATGTTAGATAAGAAGGAGGCCTTCAAGAGTCTCCTGAAACGTGTCAGGAAAACCCCCACTTAATAACTACTTGGACATATCAACACTAAGCAGGGATACAAGCCTATACGCCATGATGGTCAAAATTGAGTTATGCGCATAGTTTTTTTCGTTCTGCGACCCTCCACAAGATGGATAAATAACGCAGTTTTGTGGCTGCAGAGTACTGGAAACCGGAGCTGCATAGTATGTCATTACACTAACAAAATGGCGGCCTCCATACTCAACTGTTGTCCAAACAACCAATCACATTGCGTTCCGTCTTTCTGCCCGATGTGACTCCAGCTTGATTGCTCCACTCCCTCGTCCTTTCCACCCCGACTATATTCTGCTTCTCCGTTTGTCTCTCCCAACTTTCCTGTGCTGGGTAACTTAGGAATAATTATTGTACAGTGGAAATTATATTCCTTCGCTAATAATAATAATATTAATTTAATTATAATGTCGATTAGGAGATAGCAGATATGTACCGCAAAAAATGAGTCTTTGTCATCCATCCAGTGAATTTATCTGTAGAATTTATCTGTCAAAAGTTCTGTGAACAGGAATTATTGAAACATTGTAACCAATAGCGGAAATAATCTTGTTACAAATTGAGACTATTGTCTCAAGGCAGGCAGATATTTATTTAAGAAAAACAGTCCTTACGTATCAGGGCCTTGATAGTGCCTTTCAGAGTCCCTAAGATGAAGTCTAACGATGATTATTTTTCTTTTATGTACCTGCGTGATGATCTACAGTTAATTCTGGTCCCCATGTTTGTGAACTGTAGATACTGCACTGAAAGGGGCGTTTGGGCCCACGTAGGGTGAACAGCCATTGAAATGACCTTGGCTTTGGGCTCTGGCGGGAGGAGGCTGTTTCGGTGTAGTTCTACAGTCCTTACCTCAATATCCACGCGGTCTTTTCAATCACCAAGGGAATTCAGTCGAAAAGAGCCATGAACATTGAGAGCGTGAAAAGAAGAATGGGTCAACTGGAATCAACTCCTTCTTTCCCGAGCTTTCGGTAAATTTATTATCTTCTTCAGGACTCAAAGCCTTTATATTTATTTATTATATTTAGCTAATAAATTGTTCCCCAAAAGCTGGTTTTTTGTTCATTTCTTCATAAAATTTAATAACATAGAATTTTGGTTTTCAATAATTATGGGGGCGTCTCCACCATCTCATTTCATGTTGACGCTTGGTCTGCTCTTTGAGTAAAACGTCCTTTGAGCCCTGAAGAAGGTAATAAATTTACCGAAAGCTCGGCAAAGGAGTTGAATTCCAATTGACCCCAGTTCCAATCAGTTGACGTAGTGTGTTTTGTTGGGTCGATCTATTTACATAGTGTGCCGCGAAGAGAGAGGTACCTATTATGTCCCTCTAATAGCCAGAGGACCCACTTGAAATTTGCAGAGGAATCAACGAACAACGGAACAAGGCTGGACGTTCAAACAGCTATGGGTGGGACATTATTGACAAATCACGCCTGTGATGCACGAAATCTGTGGTTTTCCAAACCCGTTGCGTCTTCAAAATCCGATGGGCCCAAAACCGTCGTCCTGCGGCCCCCAAATCAGTCGCGGTTTCAGACTTTCGGGCCCAAACCCCATTGAAAGTAACCATCGCTGGTAATGTGGGTCCACAGACTGGCCCGTAACTGTCATAATGTTGTGTCTGCGTGTATTCGAGTGAGGGCGATGGTCCTCTCGATGCGCTGATTTGTGAACTAGCCTGAACCCTACTCAACGAGAGAGATTGATCCCTAAGCCTGCAGCTTTGGCACTACATCCGCAGCGCCGCTTGGCCTACCGTTTGGAGTAGTGCTTGAATTCTCTATCCGCGAACCTCGGCGTCTGGACCCAGACCAACCGGCGGGAAGCGGAGCATTTACCTAATGAAGCCTAGTTGTACTGCTGAGGTCCCTAAAGGGGAGATAGAGGTTCGGCGCCTTTATGGGGCAAACCATTCCCTCTGCGGAACTTGGCCGTAGGTAAGGTGAAGGCGAAAAGAAATGAGTTCGATTGACTAGGTACGAATGGATGTAGGAAGTCCCCTGAGTACGGCTTGTATACTCTAGCTATTATGGTGAGGGGAGAGTGGAAAAGAGGTGACGTCAGATGACGTGTTCTTTCCCTTCCTCACCTCATCCGTGTTGGTGATGACTCATGCCACTCTGGGTTTTCCTACACCTTACTTTATTGCAGAACTAACGAACATAGATGTATGACATTGCACATAATTCCAGGGAATGTGGTAATTTATCGAGGGGGATTCAAGGTAGTTTGCGTCTCTTTCTAGGATACGATGGCTTTACCATGATTTCAAATGAACTCTGTGCTATTTGAGCAATGTTTTCACGCACCTACTGCACAGTAGTTGAGGTGATACATCTCAGTTCCAATATCCATCCAGAAACAGTTTCCACCCTTCATGGATCATGTTTACTATCATAGCATCGAGGTAAGCACAAGTAGTATAGAGCCTATCGCCAGTCGAAGGCTCTTCTTCTCCATAGAAATCCTCAGAACTTTCAAACTTGGCACAAAGACTATCATGCCCTGCCCAATCTCGAGCAAGGAGTTTGCCAAGCCTCTGGTTATTGGGTACATGTATTGGGTTAGTAGAGGGGGTAAAGGGCACACAACCACAAGTCCCACTCTACATGTTCTTATCTCGATGGTCTAAAGAATCGTTAATCGCAAGATCTGAGTCATCTTCCCTTCCTACTGTAGTTACCTAAGAAAATCTAAGTTACACGCCAACATCAATCACAATAACTGGCTTATTTACGCAGGGTGTTTGGGGTAAGACGAAACTTTGGGATCGATTCTACAACTAATTTGCAACTTACAACATTTTATCATGGAACATGCTTTAGCATTGGACTAACCACTTGAATACATTACGCAGGAGTGGTGGTGTGAAAGTGTCGGTGGGGGGGGAGGGAGTTATTCTCCACCCATTCCTCCCCAAAAAGCGCGGCGGGAGCATGTTCCATGTTTCTTGAATTTCAGCCAAAGGCTCTAAGCAGTAAGACGAGGACTGAGTTTTCTTGCCAAAACAACTTTCTAGTGTAGTTAGAAGTCGTTATAGAGCAAAAGTTGTTTCAAACTAGTTGCAGTATCAATCCCTGCAGTTTCGTTGTTCTTTTATTGAACACCCTGCATGAAAACTTGTATAGATATTACTGTCATGAGCAAAGCGAGCCTCAACTAGTTAACCTTTTAGCGCCGAGGTCCGCGTATATGCGGAGCTACCCAGGCGAATGTGACAGCCGGGCTCCGCATATATGTGGACTGACCATGGATCACCTCCCTGCCGGGCTCCGCATATATCCAGTTTCGTTTTTGTTTTGTTATGACGCCCCTCCATTCATTTTTCCTCCCTTCATTCATGGTTTTTAGGACTCTGAGCAGTAGTTGGAAGACTTTGGACTTCGTTTACATTGAACATTCGACAAGGGGGTATTTCAGTCAATTTTTTTAACTTTTTTTTCAAAAGAGTATGGCTCAGGAATAACGGTAATCGGGTCTGTTCGTCAAGAAAATGTTTTTAAAAATAAAAAATCAGAGAAGCTAAGGAAAGTTGAAGATTTGAACAGTGTGACGTAGCTAGCCAATCGTGACGTAGCTAGCCAACTGTCTTTGAAAAAAGTATCCATGCACAGAGAAGCGATGAAACCCTTGGAGGACCTCTTGGATACTACAAAATACTACTCACACACGCACGCAGCATAAGTGTGTGTGCTTTAAGGGAGGCCCGCCTTTTTTTCAAACGTTTGATCTCTTTAATTAATTTTTCTACCACATATTATAGTATCATTGGGCTTAAAGTTGGAGTTTATAGGTTTTCAAGGGTGCTGAATCCAAATTTGAGGTCAAAAACCTGAATTTCCGACCCACCGAAATACCCCATTTTTGGCGAGGGGAGGAGGGGTTTACATTTCTCCTTCCAGGTGGTTCAGTTACCGCTTGCCCTTTCTAACGAGAGTGTCATTCTTTTGATTTATTTTCTGTTGTGTGCCAACTATTTTACTTTTCCTCCTTTTAAATTACCTTTCCCTGGGTCAAGTCGAAGTTTGTGTTCAAGTTGGAATATTTTGATTTTTACCTCATTTGTGGAACAAAACTGTTTAGAAAAACGGTTGAATATGAAAAAATTCAGGATATTTTTACATGAATAAAAACTATACATTTTAACAAACATTAGCTCAAAATTTGGTGGAATTTGAACGAATTTTGAATCTGTAACGCTTCTTTGAAGATAGGCGGAATGGAAGAGTGCGAAAATGAAAAATAAGTCAGGACAGGGGAGTTGTCTCAGTCCGAGCGGCCCCTTTAAATCCGGGACTGGGCATTTAAAAGTCAGGCGCTAAAAGGTTAATGGATTGTATTTTTCTCAACAATAATGATTGCTTCACGTGCAAATATTCTTCTTCTGTTTCTGTACTAGGTTGAAAGTAATTGTCATCTTAGTTACATCTCGGGGTACTGTGTACTCACAATGTTAAGGTGCTAACACGTGGTACTCGGCTAGTACCGAACACTTGCCAAGTACCGAGTAGACTTGTGTATATTCGACCAGTGCCGAATATTCGTCCTTCAGTACCCTGGTCACGTGCGGAGTTGGCCGAGAAGCGAGTACAGCCCCGAGCATTGACGAAGAGTAAGAAATCGAAAATAGTGTATGTAGAGAAATGGACAGAAACGTCCTACATTGAAAATATGTATCACAGAATTAACTGAAAGGCGGTTCCATCAATTTGTCTATAGGTCTATCACAGAAACTTTGCATCCGTGTGGCGCCCCCTAGGTGGCAGATCCGCGAACTATATTGATCGAGTCAACCTTCCATGGTGAAACCTTGACATGGAAATTGGAGCCGTGAGAAATTGGATACGAATAAAATCACTCGCGATGAGATTGTGGAAAACCATTTTAATAAAAACGGAGTTGAGTAGGATGTTGTCTATTTCCACGAAAATGATGAGTTACAAGTTAAATCGATTTCGACGGTTAGGTCATCATCAGTAACAAACAATAACTGAAGGTACATCACAAAGAGCATAGCTTATATAGTCACAAGTGAAAGGGAGCTTGAATCCCATTGGTCAAGAAAGTGAAAGTCATACCCAATCAGATAAGTGAAAGGAGAATCCTATTGGCTCAGATCACTTATCTAATTGGGTATGACTTTCACTTTCTCGACCGAAGGGATTCAAGCTCCCTTTCACTTGTGCCTATATAAGCTATGCTCTTTGTGATGTACCTTCAGTTATTGTTTGTTACTAATGATGACCTAACCGTCGAAATCGATTTAACTTGTAACTCATTATTTTCGTGAAAAAAGACAACATCCTACTCAACTCCGTTTTTATTAGAAATTGGATGTTCGTGTAGTGCCACGGAATTTTAATTTTGGAAATGCTCGAACTTCAATCTGCAGTAGGAGAGGAATCAAGTCACTTTTAAGGGGATAAATTCGCGAAAAATTACTGTATGCGCGGGAATTTGCTTGATGATAAGAGATAATTAGTTCCAGAAGAATGCGCCAAAGGGATGCAAAGTTTCTCTGGTAGACCTATAGTTAAGATCCGTAAAACTTCCCCATGTCAATCACGAATTATACTCGGACAAATTTGTAGTTGACTTGACCAAAATACCGCCTCCGAGGTATGTTTTAGTACTGAGTATACCCAAATACTCGGTACTCGCTGATTCACGAGTACGCATCCTCCTGGCTTCACATGCAGGAAATCGACGAGCACTTGCTCGTTACTCGCCGAGTACCGCATGTGTATCTGCACCATTAGTAATAATCCATGGACGAAGTAGAGCTTAATGTGCTGTTAGTTACGTACTTACTTGAATAGGAATGTGACATATTTGAAAAACTTTCTCCAAACTTGTACTTTCGTAAGTATTTTCAAGACATGAAAATAGAAGTATTATTTTATTTAAAAGCTACGCTGATTTCATCCTAACCCTCTCCCAAACGGCAGAAGTCACTATTAGGTATGTCGATGGCATCATAATATGATGCCTAAAATTTGGCCAAAAATTGCGATACGAGGTTATCATATTATGATAACCTCGTATCTCAATTTTTGGCCAAAATGGTTTTTTTGGATTCTCTGAATGAAAACCTCGTATCTCACCCACCTGTAATTCAATTTTTAGCGGGAATTGCATTTTCTGCTCTCTAGCGCCCTAAATGATAACCTCAGTTTTGATCAAGAGGGCTGAGCGTCACTGATAACCATGGTTTCTTATCGCTAAAAATTGAATTACAGGTGGGTGAGATACGAGGTTATCATGTGATGCCATCGATGTGAAAGAATGTATGGAGAGTTTTTGCTGCCAAAATATGTTGGGTCCAGTGAGGAGGAGACTAGCGCGAGCAACGACGATGCTACCCATTTGAAGGAGCAGACCCTGGTAATTGACTGCGTTGGAGGGGGGGGGGGTGTTAGTGCATGGGAGACTGTCAGGGGAACTCTTTTATCGTCGCGTACTGTTGACAGGAGGCAAATCCACAGGCCTGAGCTTTGTGAAGAGGTTCCACAGGCCCCGGTAGTGGCGTGCAAAAACTCTCTTCCATTTACAGGGTGGCTGAAAACGGACGCCCACTTTTTAAAATGACGCCAAATTTTTAATTTTGGAGATATCAGTTTGAAATAAATTCCAAAATGTTCATTAGGATTGGAAGTTTATTGTATAGTAAGAAAAAATCAGTTATGGAATATTGTGCTAAGTTGATGGCGCCCTTGCTGATTAATGCACTGTTCAAGCCTTTCGGCGAAGTTGCTCATGACGTTATCCAACATTTCCATCGGGATGGCGGCATTTCACGTGTGATCGCATCTTTGAGGTTGCTTGTGCAACTTCACACACGGCGAGAATTTCCATGGATATTGTCCGCCAAACATTTCCCAGAAAGTTGATTTCGCGACACAGTGACATTCTATGGCCTCCGCGCTCGCCCGATCTCTCTCCCTGTGATTTCTTTTTATGGGGCTACCTGAAGTCCAAGGTTTATATGGATAAACCACGAACTCTTCAAGACCTCAAAGATGCGATCACACGTGAAATTGCCGCCATCCCGATGGAAATGTTGGATAACGTCATGAGCAACTTCGACGAAAAGGCTTGAACAGTGCATTAATCAGCAAGGGCGCCATCTACTTGACACAATACTCCTTAACTGATTTTTTTTTACTGTACAATAAACTTCAAATCCTAACGAACATTTTGGAATTTATTTCAACCTGATATCTCCAAAATTAAAAATTCGGCATCATTTTAAAAAGTGGGCGTCCATTTTCAGCCACCCTGTATATTTGGCTCACATGAGGCTTTGGTCTTCCGACCATCAGGGGAAGTTCATTTTCGAAGACGAATTTTACCATCAGTGAACTAATCTGATACAAAACAATTTATCATACAAAAAGTTCATTAAAATCATTGCCCCCAGACTGATAGTAGCCACTGCGCATGCGCAAAGATTTCGATGACATTTTCAGGTATCATACGGGTTGGAGTGGAGATGGTCCCCTACAAAATTCATGGCCCCGAAGTTGAAAGTATTTTGATCGCAAGAGTGAAATCCTTCCAACAGCCGTAACTTCTACACTTCCCATCCGTTTCGAAGAAATATTCAGAGATAGTGCGAGTTGATGTACAGATGGTCCCCTATGAGGGTAGTGGAAGGTACCTATGCTCACTTTCACCAAACATTCGAAACGAGTTTAAACCAACAGTGCCAAGAGATAATCGACGTTTAGCAATAAACGTCTTTCACCAGAGCGATTTACGAGTTTAAACTCCATCTCGAGGGGTTCGAGTTTAAACGGTCGAAAGTCGGCCGAATAAACTCGGTATGCCCGTTTAACTACAAATTCAATATAGCCGCGCACTGAAAATTTTTTTATTGTTGAGAGATTTTATGGGTGTTCTCGGAAGTGTTTTGTGTTTGGAAATGGATATGCCATTACAAATAATTTATGACTCGTCTGACGACGACGACGTCTCCAGGAGACATCCGAGGTGAATCCTTCAATGTGTTCCACACTACCAAGCCCACAGTCATCAGTCCTAAATTTGATTGATACTCGGCTAGAGTTCCCGACGAAATACCTTGTAAACCGGGAACATGTCGAACAAAAGAAAGGTCGTCCTTAACTTACGTATCTTTATTAATGCGAATTATTAACTAATAAAATATTAAAAGAACCGATATTGTATCAGAAGTAGGTGATTGGCAATAAAGAAATCAAAATGACTCGCGACGAACTCGTATCACTGAACATCACTGATGAAGGCGAGAATCTACTGATAGCAAGTGCGGGAGTGGTTGTTGTTCAATGCTTCTATTGCCCCAAATGCGTCATATTGTCCAACTTTCGTTCATTCACTTGACATTTCAAGGTTAGCTAAGCTCGATCATCTCAATCGCCGTTTAACTTTGATTTGGGTTGGTGAAAGACGCTCGCCATCTTGCCGGGTTTATTCCTACAGATTAACAATCAAGGCTTTCAGTTAAACGCGATTTGAACAACTTTTGGTGAAAGTGGGCCTCAGTGATTGATGTTTTGAGATTAACTCCTACGCATCGGATCATCTATAGGTCTACCACAGAAACTTTGCATCCGTGTGGCGCCCCCTAGGTGGCGGATCCGCGAACTATATCGATCGAGTCAACCTTCCATGGTGAAACCTTGACACAGAAATTGGAGCCATGAGAAATTTGAAGTTCGTGTAGATCCAAGGAATTTCAATTTCGGAAATGCTCGAACCTAAATTTGCAGTAGGAGGGAAATCATGTCACTTTCAAGTGGAGAAATTCGCGAAAAATTATTGTACGCGCGGGAATTTGCTTGATGATAAGAGGTAAGTAGTTCTATGTTCTCCAGAAGAATGCGCCAAAGGGATGCAAAGTTTCTCTTGCAGATCTATACAGGGTGTCACCCTAACTCAAGGACCAAACTTCAAGGATCGATTCTACAACTAATTTGCAAACTTTTTTGTCTCTTGACATTTTTTTTTTAAACGCTTTAAAATTATACTTTTTTCACTTTTAAGATTTTGTTCGTGTTTTCGACCTTGAGCCATTAAAACGGCCATAACTCCCTCAATTTACTGGATAAACTCAAATATGAGTATACCGTTGGAAAGAACGTTGAATTTCCTATCAGTTCATCAGGACACAAAAGCTTTTTAAGCCTTTCGTATAAGTGAATAAATTGGTCAAAGTCAGAAATTTAAAACTTTCTCGAAAATCACCATTTTTCAGGCTGACTCATCTTATGTAATAAACAGCCGTATCGGCGGGCACTCAACGAAAAAAACTTGCCCAGAATCTCAGCTTTCCAACGGTCTATCAATTTTTCTTTTTAACATTCAAATTAGAAGAGTAAATGAAGTTTGAATGCCCGAAAACGTGTGTTTTACAAGCAAATCCAGTGTTTTAAGCGGTTTCTGGTCCCCCTCGACCTCAAGATGGCTTGACGATTTTGGTATCATTTCCTATGTAATTTTCTACGCTGAATCAAATAGTGATACTTCCGAATGGTTCCGACTGCTAGACAGTGGATTTTTCGAAGAAAACCTTCGTTTTTCGTACATAAAATACGCATTATTCTTAAATGTGGTAGTGAGCATGATGTAACACCTTTGAACTCAACAAAAACTTCAATCAACTAGAAATTCGGTGTTTTTATTGAGTTCAAAGGTGTTACATCATGCTCACTACCACATTTAAGAATAATGCGTATTTTATGTACGAAAAACGAAGGTTTTCTTCGAAAAATCCACTTTCTAGCAGTCGGAACCATTCGGAAGTATCACTATTTGATTCAGCGTAGAAAATTACATAGGAAATGATACCAAAATCGTCAAGCCATCTTGAGGTCGAGGGGGACCAGAAACCGCTTAAAACACTGGATTTGCTTGTAAAACACACGTTTTCGGGCATTCAAACTTCATTTACTCTTCTAATTTGAATGTTAAAAAGAAAAATTGATAGACCGTTGGAAAGCTGAGATTCTGGGCAAGTTTTTTTCGTTGAGTGCCCGCCGATACGGCTGTTTATTACATAAGATGAGTCAGCCTGAAAAATGGTGATTTTCGAGAAAGTTTTAAATTTCTGACTTTGACCAATTTATTCACTTATACGAAAGGCTTAAAAAGCTTTTGTGTCCTGATGAACTGATAGGAAATTCAACGTTCTTTCCAACGGTATACTCATATTTGAGTTTATCCAGTAAATTGAGGGAGTTATGGCCGTTTTAATGGCTCAAGGTCGAAAACACGAACAAAATCTTAAAAGTGAAAAAAGTATAATTTTAAAGCGTTTAAAAAAAAATGTCACGAGACAAAAAAGTTTGCAAATTAGTTGTAGAATCGATCCTTGAAGTTTGGTCCTCGAGTTAGGGTGACACCCTGTATACAACCTGGTTATGGATACGAGGAAGCTATGTGCCTCACCCACTCATTTTTCAAGTTATTACTCTTGGTAGGTGTTATATTGTCTTACGATGCAAAAAATAGAAGATAATTTCACAATTTTCAGCTACAACTAAGATTTGGACCATCTCTGCTGAATGAATGTTGCAGAATCAGAAAGGCAGACTTCCAACTACCTACTAGACAAATAAATTCTAGCCATCAACTCATAAGTCAATTTTTCGGTGCTAAATTTCATTCTATTTCTGCTCTACGAACGAAGCGTTTCCAAGATGGCGGATTGTATTTCATTGTCTTACTGGAGCAGGTGGCAGATCATTTTGCAATATCCAGCCTTCAACTTATTAGTCCATTTTTGGACCAAAATATGACCAATTTGGACCATCTCTGCTGAATGAATGACGAGGAATCAAAAAGACAGCTCTTCAAGTGGCAGAATCACCAAACACAAGAACTAGAGGGTTTTGGAGGATCGAATTTCAAGAAATGTCAACCCGAGAAATCTGCGGGGATCATTTACATCACAGAAGTACGAGAAACGTCTTCTTTATTGAATCGAATTAAATTTTTACATCGCGAACAAAAAACTTACAGATATTCGAGTAATTATTCAAGCTCGGAACTTCTTGAAGAGGGGGTGCTTGATGAGGGAGTTACTCCTCTTATACTCCATGTAAACAGCGTCGTCGGCACCAGACATGGAGCCGATGTGGCCGGCAGTCCTTCTGGCACCAGGTCGAGGACCTTCGCCAGGAATCCGTTCCTCGTCGGCGTCCAAGTCCGAAGCTGCAAGAACCTGCTGGAGCAGCAACGCCTGCTCTTCTCTCGTCTTGTAAAATATGTCTGGATCCTGAATCCGAAGAAAAATTGTCAAAATCAATTATTATTCGATAGTGGGTTCGTAAGAGCTTTCTCGTAGTATTATCCATCTCAATTATTCAATTTTGGATACGAGTTTCTATTTTTATTTTTTCCTGCTAAAAACAAAAATTTTTTCTCCAAAAGCCCTCAAAAACTTAAGGAGGTCTAAGTAGGTCGCCTTTCGTTCCGGGTAAATATTTCCCTCGATTACCGGCACCCAAAATTTGAAAGTTGTACCGAAATTTTCGAAATTCATTAGTGCATCTACCTAGGGAATTGAAAAACTAAAAGATTGCCGCTGGAATCATCAAAATCGAACAATAATTTTCGGAGAAAAAAAGGGAAAAACCTAACTGAAAAAAGATTTTTGGGGTTGCAAATTTGGGGATAAACTACTCTCAGGGGTCCTAACAACATGATATAATAGAGCATGGTCTGCCTTGGATAGCCAGCTGTCTTCTAGTGGCAGAATCAAATTTAAAATCGGTGTCTACAGCTTTCGTACAAGTACGCAACCACGAGAGACATTTTATGTAAGCGAAAATCATCAGAAATATCCGCGTAACGCCCCCCCTCGTGACGCTCCCCGCGTGACGATTTTTCATTTATGTGCCATAGTAAAGACATAACATGTCAAAAATCACGTCAATGTATTTAGAGATTGGTGTTTTGAGATTAACTACTATGCAATGAATCATTTATACAATCGGGTTATGGATACGAAACAACGGTGGCTACAGCTTTCGTACAAGTACGCAACCACGAGAGACATTTTATGTCTGCGCCCCCTTTCCCCTTCGCGTAAAGCTCCCCTCATAACGCTCCCCGCGTGACGATTTTTCATTTATGTGCCATAGTAAAGACATAAAATGTCAATAAACGATTTTTCGCCGAGAATTATTGTTCGATTTTGATGATTCCAGCGGCAATCTTTTAGTTTTTCAATTCCCTAGGCAGATGCACTAATAGATTTCGAAAGTCCTTGAAAAATTCCGCTTTTGAGCTCCGTTTCTTGAGAGAAATACTAACCCGGAACGAGGAAAGAACAGCGACCGACTGGAGACCCCTTTAACCTATTAACGCCCAGTGTTGCCATATAGCAACATAGAGGGCCCTTCTGTTTGGAGGCTACTGGTCACCTTCCTGAGTAATTGAGAAGACTTTGATCCTGCAATCCTTTTCTCTAGATCTGTCTGATCATAGTGATTAATTTTTTCATCTCCAGCCATGAGGATGTGGCACATAGCGCGAAGCTTCATCTAGAACTGGATTGGGTACATGACCTGATTGGATGTCAGAATTATCGATTATTTCACCAAATACGCGGTAAATCGGAGTGTTCTGACAAGTGGGTGTTGCACTTGGCTCATTGGATGTCATCTTCAAGCTGACTGGATACTTGACCTGGCTAGAGGTTGTAAGAAATAACAAGTACCCTACCAAATACCCATTTTGTCATCATCAGGGCAACGATACTCTACAGCCCCCTTCAGTGGTATTTTTTGACGAATTATGGACTTGAAAATGGGGTAGTTGCATGGGTCGGAATTTCGTGTTTTTGACTTCAGATTCGAATTTAGCGCACTTAAAAACGAATATGGACCAGTTTTCAGTTCGAAATTCCATTTAGTTTAGCCGTATTTCAATAAAGAAGTACCATCCTTTTTAGTGTTGGCGGGCCACTCCTCTTACGTCATCCCTAAACGAGAATCTCACGATAGAGTGCGTTGAGATCACTGCAATCGAGGACAATTCGAGTCAGAAACATTGAAATGTACCTGCAAAATGATGGTGATGATTAAAAAAACTTTGAAATATATTTTTCAGGTTTTTTATGTTTGAATTAATCGTTTAAATTGAAAATTTTGAAGCATAATTTTGGCTGTTTTGCCGATGCCCGGGGGGTACATCGGCGCGGGGTACTTCGATTAACCCCGTTGCTTTAACCGTCATAGTTATCACGTTAACAGTTTTTCGGGTGGGCCTTTCTCGTAGTGCGGTCCGAGTTGTTACAGTTGTTAGTTGTTATAGTTTACACCAGTATTTACCATAATTTATTAGTTGATTGGTTTGGAAAAGATAATGTTCACTGTAAAGTTTCAAGAAGCTTTTAATAAACGCTTGCATACGAGTCTGCAACACATGTCTTCACTTTTCCCGCTACCCAATAATCTGCTTTCGAATGTTGTTGATAGTTATTTTAACTCAGGGGTATAAGTATTTCATTTTCTTCCGTAAGTACAACGGTTTGGCAGTATATCATTTATGCGTAAATGTAGGGCTTTCCAACGAATGGTGAACGATTTTTCTACGAACGCGAATGACGAAGATAAAGTTCGATAGGAACAACTTGGCTGTAAGTAGAAATCATCAGAAAAACAACCGTAACTTTTTTTTCGTTTATTTGCCAAAGTATTGAAATAAAATGTCAATATGCCAAAAAGGAGAGCCATCGACTAGAGTTTCGAGGTAGCTTCCCTGGAAAATATTCTGTACATAAATATTGGCATGTTGTACGATTTTTACGTCAATAACAACAAGTTCGTCAGCGCCGAAATAAAAGGAGCCAATAATGTGAAGTAAGTTGACACTTTTATAGCAAAAGGTCAGTTGTAATTGTGATTTCTTGTGTGTAGTACTTCTTCATCCAAATGGTTGCTCATTTATTGGAAGTTTCATTGTAGTGTCATTATCCTGTACAACGTAGTACCAATGAGTGTTTGTAAATTGTTGAATAAAACGATGTTGGTTATGTCCAACTTAGAAGAATCTAGCAAATTTGTGGCTCGAGTAACACCAGAACACCGCATTTCTTCACAACCATATGAGGTTTAAGTTACAGTGGAGGGAATGCCAGTAGGAAACAAAATCTTTGATGCAACATGTTTCGATTGCACAGCTAGCAAATTCAGTATGAAAGCACCACAAAGTGTGAGTGATTTTCCAATTTTATTGCCACAAACGAACGTAAACAAACCCAACAGAGGGTTGCTATCAAAGGACCCCCCCGGGCAAAGGAAGGGGTCTCTTGGCCCCCTTCACACCCGTGACGTGGCCCCCACCCCGCAGTGTCCAAGCCGTGTGTAGGTTTTCCCGCCTGAATCCGAAATCCCGTTTTTCGAAAAAATCTCTAAATTTTTTGGAAGCAGTTCCGGGAGTTTTATTTGCAGATTCGTACTTCAATAGAGATTCTCTACACAGAAAAAATACAAAAAAATATCATGCAACTACCCCATTAGTTGATGGATTACTCACTTAATATGGGACGAATCCCACATCAAATATTCCAAGAAATTTCCTAGTAGATCCAGTGAGATCATGATACAGTCTACGAAAATCTGCAAATCAGTTCTTGCGATATGGCGACATAAACCCATGAAATTCGACAAGGAGATTTTTGTAATTTTTTTCCCGTGTTCTTAAGACTATTTTGGGTCGAAATGTCAGATTTACTTTCAAAATATATACAGAAAAAAGTTTTGGGCGTTAATGGGTTAAAACACGCTCCGTTTCATCGTCTTCCCATTTTCTAGGGTTACTATTAAATTTGAGGGGGAAAGTGGGGTTTGAATGCAAAAAAACGGCTTATGGCGGAGTTTTATTTATTCTTTCATTTTCGCGGTCCAGTTTATAGAATAAGTGTATTCAAGTAACCCATTTATGTACTGACGTGATAATTTCCAACTATCTTAGTGTTTGTCTAATTGAGAGTTATTGTTTCTCCATCTTCGTTCTTTGTTATGTATAATTGCTTATCGACGTTTTTCATGCAATATTGTGAACAACAAATAAAATCTCTCTCTCTCCAGGATGAGACTCTGTGATTTGTTAAGGGTAAGGTGCCGTGGAGCAGTAGATAGACCTCCCCCCCCCCCAGTATATAACCCCGTTCGTCTCTTGCTGAAAAGCTACTTTAATTTTTTTTTCTAAACTCACGTTTTTTTCGCTTTCAAACACCAATTTTCCTTTCAAATGTCGTAGTAATCCTAAAAATACCCTACTGCTGGAAAACTAATGCAATAGAGCATGTTTTAAGCTTTCGAGGGCCTCTGAAGAAAACCTTGTTTAGCAGAGGAAAATGACCAAAATGTTTTTTAAAAACAGAACGAAATGAACAACTTTTTAAGTTAGGAGCTTGAAAGACTAATGTACAGTTTTTCTGAATGGTCAACAGCTCATCATTTGAGAAATTTAACGCTTTTTCCTACGGTTTTATCAGATTTGAATGTGCATCGAAAATGGTGAAGTTATGACCATCTTAGGGCCCACAAAGGTTAAAAATACGAGAAAAATTTCAAAGTGAAAAAAAGTGGCACTTTGAGCGGGTTGAAAAAAAGTTGTAAATTAGTTGAAGAATCGATTCCTTAAGTATTTTTCATTCGTTCTGTGACACCCTGTGTACTATAAAGACAAAGTACCTTTAGGGAGGAGAGAGAGTTTCTGAGCAAAACTGGGTACTTACATTTTCAATGCCAGCCAATTTTGTTACAACTTTGTAACTGTAGCCTTGGTTGACGAGAAACCGTTGACGCTTCCTCGAGTAGGCCATTTCCATAGTATCTTGAGACACGAGTGTGTAGAAGAAAGCGTTGTACTCCTCAGCCACAGCACCTGGTCAGTAAAACTTGAAGTGAGAATCCGATTCAACTCTTATCATGAACAGAATCTACATAAACACTTGACTGGTGCTACCATAGAGGTAGAGAGGAAGCAACCTTTGTTCGACTCTGGTCGGCCGGTGAAAGGGAGTTTCCTCTAGGAGGTATCTATGTGTTTCTTATCGGACATAGGAATGTCTACTACCCTCCTTCCAAGAGGAAGTCGATTTAAGGAGTCCTCGGAAATTCCTTTTGGTCTCCCCCCTGGTTGCAAGCAACCAGGGCGATTCACTCCAGAGAGTCGATTGTTCACACAATCAGTGTCCCAGCTAACAGCAGGTCCCTGTTATAACCTACAGGTGGAGGCGCACGTTCTAGCTCGGGCTTCCGACTCTGCAGGTCGGCGCCCGAGTTTTTGACAATCCGCAAAACTCACATGCCAGGATCCAAGGCACAGGGGCCCCGAGGGCCCTGGTTCCCGGATCCCTACCCAGAGACTGCAGAAGGGGACTGCAGCCCTGGGTGATTTAAACCACGACCCCCGTGAATCCAAACCTCAACTGGGGGGTAGGCTGGTGACACTTTGACAACTGTCGTTGTGCCGGTAGCCTAGGGCATCCCCCCGCCCGCGGTACCAGTTTTGGTTATTAACCATATACCCACCATGAGATGGGCACAGTCAACTTCCCAGAGGCCATGACTGGTCACAGGCCCGACACACAGCATTTGTACCTGTGTCTACCGCTTTACCAACACCTGCAGTAAGCCTGCAGCTCGAGCGTTACGAGAGCGTGTGGGAGGGACACAGTGCCCTTTCTTATCGGACATTGAATGTCATTCCTCTTCCCAATGTGGGAATCGGTTGAGGAGAACTGAGGCCAAGCCTTATGCTCTCCCCCTCTACTGCAAGCAGCAAAGGAAAAGCTCCTCCGGAGAGGGATTGTTCACACAATCAGAGTCGATGCATAATTGCATCTCCCTGTTACTTCTTACAGGTGGAAGCCGCATGTCCTAGCTCATGCTTCCAGACTTTGCAGGTCTGGCGCCCGAGTTTTTGATAATTCGCAAAACTCACATGCCGGGATCCGATTGCCAGGCCAATGATATGGCCATGGCCCTCGGATCCCTACCCGGCACTGCAGAACCCGCACTGCAGCCTGGGTTTTGTTAACCACGGCCCCCGCGAATTTCTTATCGGACAGCTCGACCCTTTCACTCCACGTTCCAAAAAATTCACGTTTTTCTACGTTCAAACAAGAATTTGTTTAAGGGGGTCTCAGTGAGTCGCCGTTAGTTCCGGGTAAGTATTTCTGGCTCCGTCCAAATGCGATTTTTTCTAGTGGAGACTCCTTAAGGCACGGGTGTACACCTTGTGGGTACAAGCCACGAAACCTCCAGGAATTGAAGGAAGCTATTCGCCAGGAAACTGCCAGAATCAGCCGACAAATCGAGGTGGCCAATTAATGTCCCCAAATCGGGAAATCACTCGACCTGGGAAGTGACGGCGGATGACATCCATTGAGTTGTTTGCAGTGTGGGCTGTTGCCCCGTCTTGCTGGAACCAAACACGACGGACCGGTATCCTTTTCCTTCGAAACTCAAGCAAGAAGATGTTAATGATCATGTCAACATAGCGCTCCGAGTTAACGGTAACACCAGCGCCGCCCCGTCACTTTCCAGGTCGGGTGATTTGGGGACATTAATTGGCCAACTCGATCCCCGGATCGGTCCAAATGCGATTTTGGTTTATTATTTTCAATAATTACCCTTTGGAATGGACTAAGAAAAAAATATTGTTAACATCCCCTCAAAATGTTTA
The DNA here is from genome assembly GCA_009739505.2 of Apolygus lucorum. Taxonomy (NCBI): domain Eukaryota; kingdom Metazoa; phylum Arthropoda; class Insecta; order Hemiptera; family Miridae; genus Apolygus; species Apolygus lucorum. Next base: position 63,542,827 of record CM019180.2, read on the forward strand.
CGTTTCAAGGTACGTAGAATCCAAAAATCTAATAAAACGCTTCGAATTATGACACAACGGTTTATTGTTTTTCTATGTAGATCACTCGTCTACAAAGCCACCAACCATCCAATATGAAGAAAAACATCGATCGCATTTCGGTCAGCCAACATTTGAACGAAGATTAGGCCTCTTTTGCGATTCACACTCGTGTTTCTGATTTATCGTACGTCCAACCCTTAAATTCTCGTAGGGAGCGAACGTTTTGTCCTACAGGGCTTCGCGTGGTCTCAAAAAATTCTATAGAATCTTAAATTGAAGGAAAAACAATACCTTTATATCAAAATTTTTTGAGTTAGGGCGTTTTCAAAAATCCAAACCTTATTTTTCATCCCTTAGAAGTGACCTACATCAACCAAAATCTTTGGGGCACAACTAGACCCCAAATGGAGCCTACATACCAATTTTCATCAAAATCGGTCAATGCTAAGTGGGAAAAATGCCGCGTATGGCGGACAGACGGCCAAATTTTTATTCGATTTTTGGATTCTAAGTATACCTTGACACGTAAACCATCAAATTTTGAGGGGGTGTTAAAAAAAAATGTCTTGGTCGATTTCAAAGGTTCATTATCTAATAATATAAAACGCCAACCGTACGTACATACGTACGTATGCACGGAGGGGTCGTGGGAGTGGGGAGAGTCGGCAGAATCGGTGACGGGAGGAGTGAGTGGAGGAGTCGGAATGGTTAGGGGCGGGAGGAGTCGGAGGGAGTGGGTGGAGGGGAGAGTCGGAGGAATCGTTTTTGCCTACTTTTAGTAGGCTTTTCAGCTAGTTGAAAATAATTAACCAAAATGTGGCCCACCGTAGGCGGCACCTTCCCCACTTATCATTGACCCATTTTGATATGTGGGCTCCATTTGGGGTCTAGTTGTGCCCCGAAGATTGCAGTTGATGTAGGTCACTTCTAAGGGATGAAAAATAAGGATTGAAATTTTGAAAACGCCCTAACTCAAAAAATTTTGATATAAAGGTATTGTTTTCCGTCAATTTAAGGCAGTATAGAATTTTTTGAGACCACGCGGAGCCCTGTAGGACAAACCGTTCGCTCCCTACGAGAATTTAAGGGTTTTACGTACGATAAATCATAAACACGAGTGAGAATCGCAAAAGAGGCCTAATCCCCGTTCAAATTAAAGCTGACCGAAATGCGATCGATGTTTTTCTTCAAGTTGGTTGGTGGTAACTATGGCAAAGCCGTGTTCTTTGCAGACGGGTGATCTATATAGAAAAATAATGAACCTTTGTGTAATAATTTGCAGCGTTTTTCTTGGGGCATAACACAACCAAATGGAGACGGTATACCAAATTTGATCAAATTTTTTATTCGATTTACGGATTTACGTACCTTGAAATGAAAACCAACTAATTATAGGGGGGGGGGGGGGGGGTTAATTTTTTTGTCGATTCCGAAGGTTCATCTATGAAAATAATGAGGAATTTCACCATGTCGGAATTTCTATAGTAAAATCTATAGTCCCGAGATGAAACATTTCACAAAACCAGTAAAGATCGAAATCGAAAAACTGAAGAAAAATTGAAAAAGCAGGATGGGGAAAATCAGGTTTCCCCTGTTTTTGTTTGATAACTTTCCTCTTAGAAAACACGATTTCGTCATACCATCGGGCAACACAGGGAGGAGACGGTGATCCGAACAGCCAATCAGCGAGCGTTTCCGCTTCACGTTGAAAAAGTCCGTTTTCCCGGTTATTTTTTGAAATCATAAATTTTGACTGTCTCCCAAAAATAACAGGAACGTATTTTCCGAAATCAACCCGATTTTCATCTGTCCCACACCATTAACTATTCAGGAAAAATGCAAACAGAATTCGGTCAAATTCCTCATTGTTGTGTTATGCTCGAGAGAGTAGAAGCCAACTAAGTAGAACGACTTGAACGCTACATCGCTGCACAGGGTCACCACATAACAAACGCCATTTTCCACACTCAAGATTCTGAAATGCTTTGACCTAGATTCTGGAAATGCCAATAATTTTTTTAAAATGATTCTCAACTCTTGAAGGGTCCAGGGGAAAAACCGACAAAGTCACCTTTTTTCACAAATCGAGTTTTTTATATCGTTGAACTCAGAAAATGATGCTCTTCATTTTAGTTACCAGAAAAATATGAAAAATCGACGTAGAGTTCTGGTTTACAGGGGAAGAACCGACGAAGACTTCGCGTTCAGGGGAAGAACCGACGATGCTACTGTTCCTTGACTGAACCCTGTACAGGGCAGGTGGTCCCCACCACCTTGCCTCTGGGATGCACAAGATTTCTTATCAGTTCCGTATAGTTCTCTGGAGTGTGTTCTAGGTTCTAGAAATAATTCCATTGTGTTTTTGACATTTTATGTCTTTGCTCTGGCACATAACTCGAAAACCGTTACCAAAATTCGTTACCAAATAATTGTGATGATTTTCACTTACAACAAATATGTAACTAGGGAAAAGTATCTTCAGCAATTTTCATCGCACAAAAATCGTACACCACTCGTTGGAAAGCTCTCAATTTATCCCTAAATACCATGATGTTCATTTGTATGCACATTGACCCCCTTCGTTGTAGAGCACGTTAACATTCCGTCAGTTTGTTTACTAATATGTGAATTTCGACTCCGTCACGAAAAGATTCTCCGTTGGCATGTGAACTCGAAAAGTATTATAAATTCCTCACAATTATACACTAGGGATACACTTGCGTCTCGGTGCACCGCCCCGAGGGATTCCGAATGCACTCTGACGGGAGTTTTGTGAATCGGGACTTTGATAACAGTGATAACTGTTTGATTATTAATTTTTGTTGTCGTCCGTTTTTGATTTGTGTTGTCCCGTTTCAAATAATTCTGCCTTCCCATTGCTTTATTTCATCCGGCTCGTTCTTTGATTTCTTTCTGGCTCGCTGTTCTGTGCAAGTGAAATAAGGGTCACTTATTGCTCGGCATGTCAGAGACACTTTTAGCTCGGCATGAGTCGTAGAATCTCAACTTCAGTCGTAGAATATCAACTAATTTAAATGTTGTGATATTATACTTTGGAGACTACCTAGTAAAATCACTAAAAATAAAGACACTTTTTTTATATTGCTTGTGTATTTTTATTATTCGTTTTCCTACATTCTTCTAACTGTCGCTTTGCAATAATGTTATTGATGCGCGGGAGCAAATAAGGTTTGGTGTAGGTATTTATATTATCTTGTATCCTATAGTACAAGACAGTGGATTGGATATTTTTGTCTTTAATAATTAGGTCTCTTCTAGCAGTAGCTCAGTTAGGAAGAGCTCTCTGAATACATTCTATTGATCTGAATCGGTAATATGAAGTGATAATTAGGCTATTACATCTATTTTAGAACGAGGGAAATAAAGAGACGTTGGGGTTACAGAGAAGAAATTTAGACAAACTTGCAGAAATTTCAAAACATTTTGAAAAGAAGGAAATTAATATTTATGTCGTTTTTGCCGTTACTTTCCACCTACTCTCTTTTTGACATCTATTTGAGCCAGAATGAATCTTCGTGATCAAATATTAGGACCGGTATTTGAGACCTTGAGTTGGGCTTTTTTTTCTCTACCATTGATAAAATAATGATTGGACTAGGAAATAATCCATTCTTTCGGTGCCTCATGGGAAAAATTTATTCACCTTATTGTAATCATTGCCACAATATTCAAGGGGTAGATGATGTGAACGAAACATTCCCCACAACGGAGAGTATTGCTTGTAGATTATAGAAACCATCCTGAGCCATCTCAAAATCAATTTCGATTGTACCGTAATGGAAAAGCTATATCAGTTTGCTAAGGATTACCAATTGTCATTCCGACCCCTATCACTCTCAAACCTCTTAAACATTTACACACATCTCATTCCTTTACTCACACCTAGTAATTCCCGCAAATCACAAAAGATTATGATTGATTTTTCTATCACATCGTAAATAATACAGAAGTTATAACTTCTGTATTATTTACGATGTGATAGAAAAATCAATCATAGTTGATAAATCAACTTTGACTTTCGCAACATCATCCACTACTTCACCAAAGTAATCATTGAATGTCTGGAATGGCTCCTCCAAAGATATTAAAATAGAAGAGTTTGAGTTGAGGAAAACTTCCTCGCAGTCCCGCAAGAGTGCATTCGGAATCCCTCAGGGCGGTGCACCGAGACGTACTACGTGTACTTTGGATACACGTAGTTTCGGTATCCAAGAAACATATTTCCAATCGAGTGTGAAGCGTTTAGTTCTTTCTAATAAACTTGATTGTGAAGGTGTGAAGCCAGTATGGTGTGGTAGGTAGTACCTAGCTGGTAGGTAAAAAACGCTGCAAATCATTGCTCAAAGGTTTATTATTTTCTGTATAGATCACCCTTCTGTATAGATCACTGGTTCTCCATCAATAGCACCTACCACCACCTTCTCCCTTGACCTTCCCTCTAAAATTTCAGCTTCCTGCGTTCAACAGGAGAGAAAATGGCCTTGGAGCTCACTCAGCTGATCAGTGACCTCTCATGCGCCTTCAGCATTCTCCATTGACCCGCCCTCTCAAATTTCAGGTTCCTGCGTTCAACAGGAGAGGATATGGCTTTGGAGCTCACTCAGCTGATCAGTGACCACTCATGCGCCTTCAGCATTCTCCATTGACCCGCCCTCTCAAATTTCAGGTTCCAGCGTTCAACAGGAGAGGAAATGGCCTTGGAGCTAACTCAGCTGATCAGTGACCACTCAGGCGCCTTCAGCATTCTCAATTGACCCGCCCTCTCAAATTTCAGGTTCCTGCGTTCAACAGGAGAGGAAATGGCCTTGGAGCTCACTCAGCTGATCAGTGACCACTCAGGCTCCTTCAGCATTCTCAATTGACCCGCCCTCTCAAATTTCAGGTTCCTGCGTTGAACAGGAGAGGAAATGGCCTTGGAGCTCACTCAGCTGATCAGTGACCACTCAGGCGCCTTCAGTATTCTCCATTGACTTTTGATTATGGAAATTTGATTACTGGTTGGTTACGCAGAAGGCAAAACTGTATACAAATCGAAGAAATGAACAGCGATCGCATTTTAATCAGAAAAAATTTCAACGGAGATTAGACCTCTTTTGCGATTCACACTCATGATTCTGTTTTATCGAAGGAAAAGCTTCAAGTACTCGTAGGGACCGAACGGTTTGCCCTACAGAGCTCCGGGTGGTCTCAAAAATTTTTAAAAATTCAGTACTATTTAAAATTAGTGAAAAAACGATACCTTTATTTCGAGAGTTTTCGAGCTAGGGCACTCTTGAAAATTTCAACCCTTAATTTTCACCCCTTAGAAGTGACCTACATCAACCAAAAGCTTCGGCGCACAACTAGACCCCAAATGGAGCCCATATACCAAATTTCATCAAAATCGGTCCATGGTAACTAAGAAAAGTGCCGCGTACGGCGTACGGCGGACGGACGGAAATTTTTTTATTCGATTTTCGTATTCTACGTACCTTGAAACGTAAAACATCAAATTTTGAGGGGGGGTTAAAATTTTTTTTTTCTTGCTCGATTCCAAAGGCTTATTATTGAAAATAATAAACCAAAAAAGTTGGTAGGTAAAAAAATGTTGATGGGTAGAAAACGCTGCAAATCATTGCTCAAAGGCTTCTTCACTCTTCAGATCACTGATCAGCTGAGTGAGCTCCGAAGCCATTTTCAATACTATTGAATGGAAGTTCTCTTCCAGGCATCTCCAGCATTCGAGGAGATCTTCTTCACTCCTCAGATCACTGATCAGCTGAGTGAGCTCCAAAGCCATTTTCAATCCTATTGAATGGAAGTGCTCTTCCAGGCGTCTCCAGCATTCGAGAAGATCTTCTTCACTCTTCAGATCACTGATCAGCTGAGTGAGCTCCGAAGCCATTTTCAATCCTATTGAATGGAAGTGCTCTTCCAGGCGTCTCCAGCATTCGAGGAGATCTTCTTCACACCTCAGATCACTGTTCAGCTGAGTGAGCTCCAAAGCCATTTTCAATCCTATTGAATGGAAGTGCTCTTCCAGGCGTCTCCAGCATTCGAGAAGATCTTCTTCACTCTTCAGATCACTGATCAGCTGAGTGAGCTCCGAAGCCATTTTCAATCCTATTGAATGGAAGTGCTCTTCCAGGCGTCTCCAGCATTCGAGGAGATCTTCTTCACACCTCAGATCACTGATCAGCTGAGTGAGCTCCGAAGCCATTTTTAATCCTATTGAACGCAGGAAGCTGAAATTTGAGAGGGAAGGTCAAGGGAGAATACAGATGGTGGTAGGTGCTAGTGATCTATACAGAAGGGTGATCTATACAGAAAATAATAAACCTTTGAGCAATGATTTGCAGCGTTTTTTTTTTACAGATGCAACTTTTCACGTACAACCAATCGTTCCTAGGGAAAACTAACTTCCTCATTTTCCACCCCACAAAAATCGTTCACCACTCATTGGAAAGCTCTCAATTTATTAAATATAAGACATAAAATGTCTCTCGTGGTTGCGTACTTGTACGAAAGCTGTATCCACCGTTTGTGTTTTATCATTTCATTTGTCGTCATGTTACCATGAACACAGTTTCAAAACTGTACGCTCTGTTTTACGTAGTTTAAATTTATTTTTAGAAAATAACTATTATTATGTCTACCAGTGGTTCCGACAGTGTTAAAGAACAGTGCACTAGAAGGTAAGCATCGTTTGATTGTACAATACAGAAATAATACAGATTGACTTTCGTAGTTCTACTTTTCAGGTTTCCTATCAGTCTCATTAGCCAAGAATCGTGAAATGAGCCTCCTCGAATTTAGTGGTCCATCTGCGGTGAAAATTTTCTCAAAACTCTCATCAATCACTCACTTCCAAAAAATGATGTACATTATTTTGTGAATCCTCAAAAATTAAATCGATGCCTAATGAGTGGGAATGGTTTTCTTTTGCTTCAGATGGTGAAAACAGTTTAAAAGGCCTTTCAGGAAAAAAGACTACCTCCACAAATGTTCTTCAAAATTTAAAATTACATTTTACCTTGTTTTTTTAATTGTTTTACCATTATAAAATAATTTCCATTATTCTCCATTGGATGAGAATTGACATCGTCGGTTTTCCATCCCGTTTTTTTTTTTTGGGGGGGGGGGGGGTTTGCTCATTTTTTTAATTTTCTAAGTAGTAATTGGTATAATAAGCGTTAAAATTTTATGGAACACTTCAATAGATGTTTCTAAGCATAATAGGATATATTTAAATTTTTATTTGCGTCTAGCCAAACACAATCGAATTTCAAACTTTTAAAATGATTTTTTTCTCGTTTTCAAGAAAAGTGACTTAGTCGGTTTTTCCCCTGGACCCTTCACTTATGAATTTTTGAAAAAGTCCGTCCTTTTTTCCTCACCCTGTAGAAACAATTACCGATTTTGAAGACGTGACGCATTTCCCATTATTTGGACGTACGAGTATAAACTCGGAGATTCGGAAACGTATTGTGAGCTGCCGCTCAGTGGAAAGCCTCTCCAGTAGGGCGGGGCTGGGTCAGACCAACGACCCCCTTCGGCCTGACTCGTAGGTGACGTCAACGAGAGCCAATCAAAAGGCGCCAAATAACACCTTGCGCGCCCTCCCCCCTCTGGCCGGAGAAGCGTCAAGAGCTTCTCCCCCACCATCACCGCCGCCCCCGCCAACACCACCTCACGGGGCGGAGGGGGAAGAAGACAGAACCTCGAGTCAGGCCTGGACGACACTACTCCCCTCCCGACCTCTGCTACGTTAACAACCACCGAGAGCTCCGTGCCCTGGAGTTAGTTCAACACCCCCAGTATCCCCCCACGCCGCCACGCTGTACGACCCTATTTGGACATCAGCCGCCACGGATCCTACCTCGCCACACAACATCGAAAGGTTACCTACGGGCCCCAACGTGAGTGCACAAACTAATTATACTTTATTTCCATTGGCCAATGACTAGGAGTGACGTGTAGTCATAAGAGTAAACTTTACAAAGTCTTGATTAACATTTCGCCACGATTTTCAACTGAACAGTTTAACTTAGAGAAGATAGTAAATTCACTGATTGATCCCTTGATATTCTGACCTCGCAATGAAATTGATACACACAAAGGAATAAATGAATGTATTGACGATTAGGAAACTCATACTTGTTTTATGCTCATAAGAACATTCATACTTACCATATTTTCGCCTTCTGCAAATATCATCACCGCTGAGTGGACAATTGTTCCTATTAATCTAATAAAAGTGCCATTTATTGTATTTAGTTTACCTATTCTGTCCGAGTATACCTGGTTTCCAGACTTCTAGTTCGAGGCAAGTGCATCGCCACACCTCAAGGTTTTGATAAGTCCCTTCAGGACCGCCACGTCAGCCCATAAGGCAGGAGCACATTTGTGTATCCATTTTACATTTGGCCCTTCAGGCTTTTACTTTTCAGGAATAAATCGCCACGAGACGCTCAAGGTCACCACGCATTTTCGCCACGTATTTTCGCCACGCATTTTTCAACTTATAAATTCTTCACAGGTAAATACCTTTTGTTATATTTTATCTGTGTTTCGACTTTTTGCCTTGTTTCTTTTTCAGCTAAATTCTCTCTCAAAATAACCCCCCAACTCGTGCGATAGTTTGGGTTGTCGAGTTCATTAACCTAGTTGGTGAGCCCGACCACCCAAGCGCCTAGTTCACTAGGACAAAACAAAAGTACCTGCGAATTGATAGCAGAGGTGAACCTTTTCCTTCCCCGCTGGTACCCAATTTGCCAGGTACAAACAACTTACAGTATAAAAGCAAGCGCACAAAACCACAGACACCTTGCACGAGGTGTCTCACTCTCATCAGGTCTCTGATACCTGCACTCCAAGAGGAAGATTTCATACCTTTTTTAGCTCGAAGAATTCTTCCAAGACGCTGGGCTTCTTGCCTTCGAGAACCTCCTTGTGACGAGATTTGGATCAGCACATTGGCTTCTGGCAAATCAAAAGATGTATCGGCTACTTTGCTCACGAAAATAGTGTTTACTTTGGGGTTGAATTTGAAGTTTTGTAGGATTTGGATTCTTTCATTCTAAAAAAGCAAAAGGTGAACTGGTGAGTAACTACGTATTATGTGAAGGCAAAAAAAAACATTCAACAGACACATAGGGTAAATGCACCAGACACTCTCATGACACTCTTAATAAAAAAATTTCGTTTTTCTGGCTGCAATGCGTTAATTTTTATTGTAATGGTTTTCTGTCAATTTATTTTACTAAAATAACTCTTCCTTTACGTAAATACCTTTCAAAATGTCACTGTAAGTTTATATTAAAACGTTTTTTCGTTAATTTCCGGAGACAGGTTTTTGCACCAGTAGATGCCACCAGTTTGCCTGAAGTAGACAGGGTTATGCACCACTAGTAGACAGTTCTCTTTAATGCTAACTTTGTATTTCATAAATCATTAAAAACGAACCCAGCTTTAATCACAGCTTTGTAATTATTGTTTAGGAATCTCATTTCAGTCTTTAATTACTCATCTACCTTCTTTTCATACTAATATAAAACAAACTACTTGCCTAGGTATATTTTGGACCAGAAAATACATCATGGTGGTAGTTGGTACCTATTTTAGACAAAACAAACTAGGTACTTAGGCAGGTACTATTTATTTAAAACTAAAACAACGCGTCATGGTGCTAACTACTATGGTTGTTAGGTAACTAGTAGTAGACACCCCTGTCTACAACTGGAACCAGTCAATTCCCAGCAAAAACTCAAGCATCCTCGTGTTCACAATTGAAATACGAATAAGTTTTAATAAATTTCTAAAAAGCAGAGAAAAAACCAGTAGTAGACACGAATGTCTACTGCTGGAAAGGACGCGTTATCAATGACCCAACAGTAGACAGTCTCTGTTTGAACAAAATTATACAATATTAACCAAAATAAACATCGCAGCTGTGGAGGAAATACTTGAAATAGCACGTAGAAATCAAATTGGTGCAGATTATATGTAAAAACTGATTTAGAACTTCATAAAACCAAACTTACCTCCTTAGCAGATGTGGCAATAACAGCTCCTCAAACTAAGCCGCGTTAACAGATGCTCTACTATTCTTCCATGGCTGACTTTATGATCAATGTCTTTCTGGTGGGAACGCAGCAGATGATATTTTTCAAATTAGTGCTAATTACAAACCTTTTTGATGAGCTGGGTTCTTATTTTTTTCAAGTTAAAGTTCAAGTGTCTACTTTTGGTGTAGTGTCTACTACTGGTACATTTACCCTACATGGAGCGATGAGTAACAAGAGTAACTTGAATATTGTGGTAAAACCCAAGAAGTTATTAGAAGTAAGAAACCTTACAACAGATACTCGTTTCATCAGGACTTACCTGTGACGTGGGACCAAATATAAAAGGTTTGTTCATCTTGATAGCGTAGTGTCTCAGTGCAAAAACATTGTCAGAGAAAACAATCGTTTTGTCTCCCCTCTTCTCGTGATATTTAATAAGGAACTGTGCTGCCCGGAACTTGTTAGGATTCATTGTGTACAAGAGCTGTGGAAAAATGATCGTCATTAGGTATTTTTTCCACATAACTACATACATGGTTCAATTCAAAAAACTACAACCATCTGACTTTTACATCTCAAGGGATCTGTTATTAAATAACAGATCTGAACTGTTATTAAATAACAAATTCTGAACAGTGAAATGACTAAAATTTTTAGTGATTTCACTGTTCAGAATTTAAAATAAATTTTCAAGTTAACCAGCATGTCCATCGATTCCCCGAAAAAAATTCCCGGAGTTTTCCAGGGTCGATTTTCGACTTATTCCTTCGAAAATTACATTCAAAATCATAATTTCTCAAAATTGAGGTTTTAAAGGACACTTTGAAAGGAAAAACCAACAGAAATATACTAGTTTATCTCAAAACATCAATCTGTAAACACTTATCAGTCAAGGGCGATGATTATCATCTACACTCCAATCCGCATAATCCCTAAATATTTCTTCGACATTGGATAGAAACAGTAGATGTTGCTATCAGTCAGAGAGTGATTATTATCATATGGGACCATCTGCAACCCAATTCGCTCAATTCCTGAAAATTTAACCGAAATCGAAGAATAACTTCGAATAGTTTTGCCATGACATCATGACAGACACAACAGAAAATTCAATTCTTGGATAAAGTCGAGAGTGAGCGTTAAATTCATCGAAACTTGTTGGTTTACTCGAGAGAAATGACAACTTCGAAGGCTTATTTTCACCTTCGATTGTTCGAAAAAGTCGATTATGAACGTTGAAATCTTCAAAACTCAATGGTTTACCCGAGGGAAATGACCTCTTCAAAGGCTCATGTGGGCTTTTTGCGCTCCTCGCGGCATCAAACGATAACAAAGTCAGTGTCATAAGCGCTGCATATTCATTAATTCCATTTTAGCTAAAAAATGAGAACCCTCCCAATAAAATCCTATTAACAAGGTTCCTAGCACACGAACGAAAAAATCTATGTACAATCTAAAAAGGATCATTCTTCAGACTCCTCAATAGACACCAATGAGGTGTCTTGTCTCAAAGGAAACCCCTTGCTACTTCCTTCACACAATTTTGAACGCATTTAGGTACTTAGCTCGTGGCTGAAACATGTTCCATGCTAGAAAGGAGAATGTGTTCTATCCTGTTAATAGTCGAAACGACTCTGGGTCCTCTTTGTGAATAAAAAGGGGGAAATGTTGATTTTTGGTGTTTAATTTTCATTTTTAGCTACAGTTTTCTGGGGCAATTAGCCAGCATCTTCAGGCTTGTCAGTTTTATGTAGAACACTTCTAGTAATTTGTTCTCAATCTTTCTCTATTCATTCAAAATCGATCTTAACGGATCCAAACTTGTTTGTAAAATTGTTTAGTAATACCTCCTTTAACGTTTAGATCTGACATTACTTTAATTTTAATTGCGGAAAAAAGAGTTTTCACATCGAAAACAAAGGAAACATTCAATATTCTCCATTGGCATGGGGGGAAAGATTGAGAACAAATTACTAGAAGTATGTTCTACATAAAACTGACAAGCCTGAAGATGCTCACCAAAAATCAACGTTTCCCCCTTTTTATTCACAAAGAGGACCCAGAGTCGTTTCGACCACCAACAGGATATTATCATCCGACTCAACACCCTTCATGAATGTGTTCTGCTCACTTCAATGCTAGGAAGCAACATTCCCACTCCTCCCACAGACCATCTGACAGTCGCGTTTTCCTTAGCCGCCTGGGTGGCTCAGCTCCACTCATTTAACTGGGGGAAAAAACACTCCGAACGGAATAAAACCAACTAAAAAGAAATAAACAAATGGAAAAATGGAATAAAAAAATAAAAAAGTTGTTGTTGAAAGAAAAACTGATAAAGAAAGGGCAAGAAGATTTGTTCGTTGATGTTATGATAGTTGCTTTGCACAACTGCCGCGAGGATCGCATTTGTCTTCAGCTCATGGTAAATCGAATCATCGAATGATCTGGAGTGGATGCGCATTGAAACTCCAAATTCGACGCTATTCGATGATTCGACGTTGAATCTCCCAGACCATGAATACCCGTATCTCATTATCATTCCCTGAAACGCGCAACATATTTATGCGGTATGATCATAACATAATAGTTGGCTCACCAATTTTTTGCTGGTTTTGAGAGTAAGGTACTCCTTGTAGAACTCCGGAGTCATGGGGCACCAGACTTCGGCACATTGGACCTTGGCGATGTAGTTTTTCGACTGAAGCTCCAGCCAATTGGCTTCGTAGAGTTTAGGACCGATGAGGAAGTTGAGGTCGGCAATTTTATCGTCTTCCCTGAGAAGCGTCGCCGTCAATCCGAGCTTGCAATGTGACTGAACGATCGTCAGAACTCGCCTGAACATCTTAGCGGGGATCGTGTGGACTTCTGCAGCGAAAAATGATAACCACATTAGATAAGTCTTAGTTCATAGGACGCATTGTGAAAATAATCCAACAATCATAAATGTACTGTTCTTTTGTTATGGCACCTGTATTGGGGCTTTTTGATGTAAAAAATCGTGTGAAAAATGTAAGGCATGACACGTTATTAGAGAGTTTTTGGTGCCAAAATCTCACGGGCCCCGTTAGGAGGAGACTAGCGCGAGCAACAGAGGATGCTACCCAGTTGAAGGAGCACTGGGCTGAAAGCTGAATGTGGGAGCCCGAGAAGCATTCTGATTGGTGGAGCTCCAGGACGTAGTTATAGCGGAAAGCAACAGATAGCGTTCATGATCACTTGTTCCCAACCTCATCACAAGTCACCTTGTTTATCACATATTTTTCTCCTTGGAGCGTTACCGGCTGCATCTAAGTAATTTATTTGATAACATTCAGTTATATTCGCGATATGTACGAAAAAATCGAGTGATTTTCAATAATACACTGGGTTTCAAACGTTTCTTTGGGTGGCAGTTGTCAATTGAATATTTGAACTACTGGCGATAGGGACAACAACAATTGCAAGAGGAACTCTGAAAATACCTTTCGCCTCGATCGGTTTTTCCAAGTAATTTTTGCAAATCCAAATGATGATGAAACGAAAAGTTATCAATTTCTGGTCATTCGAAAGGATTTGTAAAGAAGCGGTATGAAGAGTGTGGCCTCTCCCTCCCCACCACTTCCGTAGTAGTTCCTCAATCCTAGCTGAAAGTACATAGCGCAACTGAGGCAGCCTCAAAAATGCTTGCACACCATTTTAACGTTGGCTTTCTTCTCTGTTAACTTGTCTCCATTACTCTGTGTGAAGGAGGAAGGACGTTAACTTTGGACAGGGGGGGAATGGAGGCACTCGTCATGGTGGGCCTCGAGGAACGAGTGACTGTCTGGGGGCACCCTTTCATCGTCGCCCGCTGATGTCGGGAGGCAAATCCATCGTCACCCGCGAACTCCGTGCTTTGTGAAGAGGTTCCACAGGCCCGTTAGTGGTTTCCAAAAACTCTCTATTATTTATACCAACGTACATGTACAGGGACCGTGAGAGACCTGCGTTTTTTGATACTCGCGTTATAAACTCTGAAGCATTCTCTTACACTTCGATGGACTGGCCAACCATCTCTCGCCATGCTGCCCAAGCCAAGCATGCAAAATACGACAGAATAGCCAAAGATCTGAGAGAGTCTTTAGCTTGGTTCACACAGGTGCGTAATGTCCGTAATCCGTACTGCGTAATTGGATGCTATTGGCTGGAGCCAATTGAGACGCCCCCTATGTGAGGCTCCCGCCCTGAGCAATCTTTGCTGACAAAGACTTTTGGAGCGGAGTGTATCGTTTTGTAAAATTAGATATTTTACACATTACGGATGAACTTCGATCAATTTCAGCAAACTTCGTGAAAGCTCTCGTCGCCTGTTCATCGTTCAGCTGTTCGTCGTTGACTCGGTCTCGTTTTTGGTTTATTGACCAAACAATCTGATTGCCGATTCCGGATTCCGTGTTGTTATTTGGTTTTCATTTTCGTTTTTGCATTGTGCTTTGCTGGATATGAATTTAAGAGATTTTAATGAGAGCCTCATTGATCTCGTCCGATCAAATTATGTCAATAAATCCTCAGAAATCAAATCATTCTCCAATAACCGCATGAAAGAAGTCTGCTATTATGTGGAAATATGATTGATTCAACTTCCGAAAACCTATTTTTCAATTGATTCAACTTCCGAAAGCGAGAGAATTTGGTCGTTTTGAACATTGCAATTCTTCACAACAAATCAATAACATTAGTTTTTTTACATCAAATATACTTACCTCGTTTCCCGAAGTGGGTATACCCAGAGTTGGGCATTAGCTAACTAATTTATTAGCTAGTTAATTTTTCAACTAATAGCTAAATTAGCTTATAGCTTTTTTTAATAGCTAAAAGATAAATTTAGCTATTAGATGTCGAGGAACAGCTCAATCACCAAAGCTAAATCTATTAGCTATAAGTTTTCGACTAATAGCTAACTTAGCTAGACATTTTATCTGTTCCTCGACAGCTAATAGCTTAATATTAGAGAGTTCCTAGTAGGGTCGATCCGGCGCGCCGGAACTGGATCGTCCGCCATGTTTTCAATATGGCGCGCCAGATTGCCTCCTAGTGACGTATTCGACCGTAACAATACGGCGCCGTATCGGATACGGCGTGTTCTTATCACAATCCGGCGCCGGATTGAGAGCATGGAAGAAGTAAATCTTCCATGTTGAGAGTGTGTGTGTAATACGTCACGCCGTATCAAAAACCACTAGGAACTCTCTATTTAGCTGCTAGTTTCAGCTACATCAGACATTACGCACCTATGCGAACCAAGCTTCACATAGGGGGCGCCTCAATTGGCTCCAGCCAATAGCATCTAATTACGCACTACGGATTACGGACATTACGCACCTATGTGAACCAAGCTTTAGCCGCTGAAGTCGCAGGAGCAGGCAAACCTAACATCCTCCAAGCACAAGGTTTCCTCACTTGAGAGATTAACATTCGAATGAATTCGAAATTTATGTACATCACCAAAATAAATTCAATGTCATATGTCTGCAATAATTGTTTTAGAATTGGGAGGGTTCATGAAGCTCCCTTGTATCCGCCGCAGCATGTACGTACTAGCTAACAACAGTCACACTTACCGTCCAACACCATAATACCCCATTCTTGGGTTTGCAGCCATTTCATGGTCTGTTCAGCCTCCCAGGACCGCTTCTGCGTGTGGGTGATCATGGAATACGTGGTGATGAGGATGCCACATCCCATAGGCTTGTCTTTCGCTTCTGAAGTGAATCGGCAAATCATGCTGTCATCGGCTGTAACGTGAATTTTTCATTTTACTCGAGGAATCTAGGGGGTCTGTTTAAACAAATGAGTCTGCCGTGATCCACTCTGTCCGAGGCTTTGAGGGTCAAACTACACATTCTACTCGACACTCGCAACTGAGGCATTAAGAGCCGAATTTACATGATTGCTGATACTCACCAGTTGACCACATTTTGAATTGTTGCTTCCACTGCTCCACTGAAACTCCCGAGTTGCAGAGGACGATTGCACGCTTACGGACTGTACAGCAGGCAGTTACGCCAACCAAACTTTTACCAGCTCCTGCGCACAGAATTGCATTAAACGATGAGTACAAGGAATTTGATGTTGTAGAACCAAAACTATTGGAACATAGTACTACTTAGGCTCAACATAAAATTTCATAATATACTACTTAGGTAAACATTGTAAATACCGCACGGTAAAACGATGACGCCAGATCTGGCTCTCCCGTTGCCAAACATCTTCCTTAAACTCTTTTCCTGATACGGTCGTAAAACAGCAGATGGCTTCAGATCGATGCTGCAATCAATTTATACACGTTTAGATCAAGAAAAACAGAAGTTTAGAACATTCTATAATGATTGGAAGAATAATCTGAAGCAATGGATAACAATTTGTCCTTTTTTCCCCCTCTGCTTAGGACTCACCCCAGAACCACTTGTACAGTATTACTTCAGGGCAGCCCTTCCTTGTGCCAAATGGCTGCTCCTACTTCTGGTCTCTCCTTCAATTCTTTTCCTCATCTTCTTCCTCCCATCTTCCATCCAGCTTTTTTGCTTTGAGGACTGATGTGACAAATACTGCCATTGCGTCCCAGCTCGACTTGTTCTTAATCATCTCATGTATGATTGTCTGTGGATGCAACGTTCCGATGACCTCTTCCACACTCCTCCTCATACCCTCCCATTGAGGGCATGTGAAGAAGGTGTGGCAGACATCATCCTCCTCTATTCCACAGTATCTGCATTCTGGGTCAGTGGCTTTCCTGATCTTTACTAAGAAGGAGCGGAAGTATCCATGCCCTGAGAGGAATTGAGCCAGGTAATAGTTCACTTCTCCGTGTTTTCTCCCCAACCAAGCCTTTAGATCGTCGATTATGAGGGCTGTCCACCTTCCACGGGTTTCACAGACAATGTCTGCATGCCACCTATGGATGGTCTCCTCCCGCTCTTCCCACTTTACTATGGAAATTGCCTCTGCCTTCCTCATTCTTATCCTTTCCTTATTTATTCCTTTTTGGATAGTTCCCAAAAATTTGTCATTCACATTCAACTCCTGGCCATAATTCCTGTCAAAGAGTGACAACTCTATGAACTACAGCACATTTGTCAGCCATCTCCATTCATGGTCTGTTCTTCATTTAATGCCTCCTCTCACTCTTTCCTTCGTTGCCCATTCAATCCCATCTTTCTATCCTTTTTGTAAAATGAGTATTGTTCACGAAGTGTTATGCAGAGATGGGCGAATTCTTATTCATAAATACGATTATGAATACAAATCATATCTGCGATTTCATGATTATGAATACGAATACAGGTATGAATATGAATAAGTACTAATACAATTGTATTCACACTTTGAATACGTTTTCCCCCCGTATTTGTATTTTGAATACGATTTTATAATTTTTCCAATGATTTCCCTAAAAATACAGGGTGTCCCCGAAAACGTTCCCCCCCCCTGCTAAAATCGTCCAGGTAGTGGTAAAAACAAAAATTTTTTTTTGAATCTTCATGATTTTTCCCAAGGATCTCAAATATGACCACGGTGCGCATTGCGCACGTGCGCAACGCACACCAACTTCGTTTTTTCAAATGAGACCCCCCATTTTTTATTGCAGATTCGGATTCTACGTGAAATTTCATGAACATTTCACCCCTCAACCGATTTTTTTTATTGCGCGCAACCCGCTCAGTGCGCGCTCAAAGATGCGCAACCGCAAGGTTGTGTCAAAATGTGCATGTACGAAGTACCTAAGTGTGATACATGATATTTTAGTATTTTTTTACGCTGAACCACGTGGTGATGTTAGTTTCTTGATTTTACTGCATTTTTATCAAATTATCGACGAAAAATGAACTTTTTTAAAAGGAAAATTGCATTTTTACTCATTACGCATCTTCTGTGCCCATCCGTTAACTTCATCCTTGTTAATAAATTGTAGGACATGTTGAAATTCATGTTTTGACATTAAAAAAAAAAAAAAAAAACTCGGCGCTTTGCGCCTCGGCGGGGGGCTCCGCCCCCCTGCACCCCCCGGTTTATTTCTTTTTCCATACTCTGTATGAAATCATAGGAACACAGAATGTGTTTTTGCGATGCTAGTCATCCGTTGAATAAAAAACAACAATAATAAATGTGGAGTCTTTGGCAATAATAAAATAAATAATTGTTAGACATTTAATTTGGTCTAAAACCCTATAAACGTTATATAAATAAATATGTAACTAAAAGAAAAATACTATATAAATTGAGAGCTTTCCAACGAATGGTGAACAATTTCTGTGCAATGAACACTGCGGGAGTTCTATTTCCTTACCAACGGCTTGGTTGCACGTGAAAATCATTATAAAAGGCGCGTAACGGTTTTTTCTGTCGCTTTTTCGTGACGATTTTTTTTCGGTAGGTCATCGCAAAAACACATTCTGTGTTAAAACTCTCCGATTGCACGTAATGTATTGCAGTGTTCTAAAGAACCTTGCTTCATATCGACCGATATGTAGCTATGATTTTGTTTACTGGTTGCAGCAATGCATTTTTTGTGATAAAAAAAGTGCCGCAAAAAATTCCTTGACCCCTAGCCAAAAGACATATCTATGTCGAAACGATTGTTTATCACACTGGACTCTTCACTAGTGATTTCACAAGGACTCTCTACTTGTAATTTCTCGTGAAAACCCCGTCCTGTCTACTTGAAAATCTTTTTTTGATTATTTTGGAAAAAAGTTTTTAAGTAGACAGGGTGGTTTTGCCCTTAAAAAATGCAATTTTCCTTTTTTAAAGTTCATTTTTCGTCGATAATTTGATAAAAATGCAGTAAAATCAAGAAACTAACATCACCACGTGATTCAGCGTAAAAAAATACTAAAATTTCATGTATCACACTTAGGTACTTCGTACATGCACATTTTGACACAACCTTGCTGTTGCGCATCTTTGAGCGCGCACTGAGCGGGTTGCGCGCAACAAAAAAAAAACGGTTGAGGGGTGAAATGTTCATAAAATTTCACGTAGAATCCGAATCTGCAATAAAAAATGGGGGGTCTCATTTGAAAAAACGAAGTTGGTGTGCGTTGCGCACGATTGCGCACGTGCGCAATGCGCACCGTGGTCATATTTGAGATCCTTGAGAAAAATCATGAAGATTCAAAAAAAAATTTTTGTTTTTACCACTACCTGGACGATTTTAGCAGGGGGGGGAACGTTTTCGGGGACACCCTGCAGAATATTTTTTACGATTTTCCCTGAAAGTCATACTTTGCTTATGATTTTCTCACGAACTCTCGACATATTTCTAACCTAACTTTGTAAAAATAATTAATCAAAATTCGAAACGCTCACAAATTCTTGTAGGAATTTTCAAGCAGAATCGAATGAGACCAACCCCAGGTCGCTACGACCAATCGAATAGAAACTACGACGACATTTCCGCTGCAAATAGTATTTTTTAAAGATTTGTACTGAAAATTATAAAAGAAATTATGATTTTTACCGGCATTTCGGTCGTATTTATTCCCTAAAATTGTCAAAATAATTAATAAAATGTCGAAACGCTCACCAATTTTTATAGGATTTTCACGCAGAATCGAATGAGACCAACCCCAGGTCGCTACGACCAACCGAACAGAAACTACGACGACATTTCCGCTGCAAATAGTATTTTTAAAGATTTGTACTGAAAATTATAAAAGAAATTATGATTTTTACCGGCATTTCGGTCGTATTTATTCCCTAAAATTGTCAAAATAATTAATAAAATGTCGAAACGCTCACCAATTTTTATAGGATTTTCATGCAGAATCGAATGAGACCAACCCCAGGTCGCTACGACCAACCGAACAGAAACTACGACGACATTTCCGCTGCAAATAGTATTTTTAAAGATTTGTACTGAAAATTATAAAAGAAATTATGATTTTTACCGGCATTTCGGTCGTATTTATTCCCTAAAATTGTCAAAATAATTAATAAAATGTCGAAACGCTCACCAATTTTTATAGGATTTTTCACGCAGAATCGAATGAGACCAACCCCAGGTCGCTACGACCAACCGAACAGAAACTACGACGACATTTCCGCTGCAAATAGTATTTTTAAAGATTTGTACTGAAAATTATAAAAGAAATTATGATTTTTACCGGCATTTCGGTCGTATTTATTCCCTAAAATTGTCAAAATAATTAATAAAATGTCGAAACGCTCACCAATTTTTATAGGATTTTTCACGCAGAATCGAATGAGACCAACCCCAGGTCGTTACGACCAACTGAATAGAGAGTACGACGACCTGCTGTTGGTCTCATTCGATTCTGCTTGAAAAATCCTATAAGAATTGTGAGCATTTCGAATTTTGATTGATTATTTTGACAATGTTAGGTCATAAATATGTCGAGAGTTCGGGAGAAAATCCTAAGCAAAGTATAGTTTTCAGGGAAAATCGTTTAAAAAATTCGATTTTTAGGGAAATCATAGAAAAAATCATAAAATCGTATTCAAAATACGAATACGGGGGGAAAACGTATTCAAAGTGTGAATACAATTCGGTATTCATATTCATACCTGTATTCGTATTCATAATCATAAAATCGCAGTTATGATTTGTATTCATAATCGTATTTATGAATAAGAATTCGCCCATCTCTGCTATTATGAGTCGGGTATTATTGAGTATCGGTCTTGGGCGGCGGCCCCCGTTGGCGATTTGGCTCTGGCTCGGTGTCCGGTTTGGAGGGGGGTGGGTGTCACCTCTTTCCCTTCTCGGCTGTTGGTCCTGGGACGCCGCCATGGTGGGTGGGGCCCGGGGCCGGTCGGGTGGCGCCCGGCCGGCACACGGGAGGTTTCCTCTCACACTCCGTTAATTTTACCTTTCTTATTTTACCTCAATGATAGTTATATATATGTAATCTATTGACCATTGTCACTACAGAATATTGTTACGACAAATAAAAAAAATTGAAATTGAAATTTGAGTTGAGTCTTGCAAATCATCAGCTGCCCAGGATGAGAGAGCGTACCTGATGGCCCCCTCTGGGGGAACACAATACACCGTACTCACTTCATCCAAGTCTGTTCACCAATCATTAACTGAAAGGTTTTTGCTTCCGAGTCTACCAAGGCAGAGGAGGCATTGTTTTCAATTTTCAATGTAGGTAACCAACCTGCCATGACAAGGTTGTGGCCATCACGCTGATGTTTTTGGGTGCCACACCTGTCAGCTCCGAAAGCACTTGCTGTAAATTATTTCTATTATACTGTAGCATCCGTGTAATCAACCTTCCATAATTACAATTCCTTCACTGTGTGACGTTCATATTAGGCGGAAGACCCGACCCTAGAGTGAACGAGGAGGAGAGGGATTCACCGGGCCTGTGACAGGGGGAAAGGAAGGACGACCAGTCTTGTCTTGACCCTCGTAAGCACGCGTCCGGTTGTAATTACCTTTCGCCTCGTTATCGCGACCCGTCCGACATCACCTTTTCTTTTATTCCGGCCCGACCCCTCTCGATTATTGGTAAGTTTTTACTGAATAAATCCTCCTTTTGCCCGCCTTTACATTTGATTTTCATTCTCCCGCACTTCACATGGTAGCAGATAATTAGGTAAAACTTAATCGTTTGCTTTCCACGGACCCATTCTTACACTCGCCTTCTTTGTTGTTTTTCGCTTAGTTCAATCGTCGCCCGCCCAGCGCCCACCGCTCAACCCACCTCGTATCAGTACGACTGGCCACCGCTAGATCGCACCGCTCGCTTCCACACAATTACACAAAGTAGCAGCCACACACCCCAACACTCCTGATTATTTCGCAACAAATTACCAGCAGCCCTGAACTAACTAAGTATTTGATCTACCCCAATATAAAAATCAAATATTTCTTGATTCCCCAGAAACCCTTTCACCTTTTTTTAGTTTTCCCGAAAGATCAACTCACTACCTAAATTCACTATAATCTTTCTATACAATTGATGCAACACTGTCTCGAACCTTCGAGAATATTCTTATCATGATTAAAGTGATGTTCAAATAAAGCTCTAATTCAAATCGAACCTCGTTGTGTTAACTTCGAATTCCTACAGACATTACAGTGGCGACAAGGATGGTGCTCAGTTTTTTTTAAATTGATTATCGCAATGCGAAACATTTAACTACTGGTATGGCTCCAGCTGAAATAATGTTAGGTCGGCTGATTAGAAATCGTATGGATTTGATGCGTCCTCCAGCCACTCATGATCATGGTGTACAGCAACTAGCTAAACAGGTACAAAACCACGGTGGTATTGAAGTGGATAATCACTTGTGGCAAGTAAATGACCTTGTTTGGGTGGAAAATTACAGGAAACATGAGGATGACTGGTTGGCTGGCGTTATCGAAGCTGTTTTGGGACCTAGACGAGTTAAAGTAGCTATTCCTGAGTTAGATTTGACCTGGACTCGTCATGTCCATCAACTTAGGAAAAGAACTGTTCTGTCACAATGGACTAGTGAGTCAGAAACATCAATTGCCACGCAAACCAGTCCAGTACCAGTAAAAACACCTGAAGTGCCTCCCATTGATGGCGAGGTAGCCAGCCCTCTTGATTTTCGAGGTTTCACTCCACCGAGTATTGAAAATCCTGAAAAGCAGGAGCCAACGAAACCAGCTAAAAATACCCCAAAAAAATTAGGACTCGTGCTGGTAGATTGGTGCAGAAACCTAGAAGATTAACGTATGATTAAATAAGAAGAATTTAACATTGATATTGATTTTAAATTTTTGGAAAAAAAGTGAATCTATTTTGACTGATCGAATTTTCTACTTGTATACCAATGTATTTTAGACTGTAGAATCCATGTA
This sequence comes from Apolygus lucorum, assembly GCA_009739505.2. NCBI lineage: Eukaryota > Metazoa > Arthropoda > Insecta > Hemiptera > Miridae > Apolygus > Apolygus lucorum. The sequence continues at coordinate 63,565,735 of CM019180.2, forward strand.
ATGTAGCATCCATGTAATCAACCTTCCATAATTACAATTCCTTCACTGCGATTGATGCAACACTGTCTCGAACCTTCGAGAATATTCTTATGATTAATGTGATGTTCAAATAAAGCTCTCTTTCAAATCGAACCTCGTTGTGTTAACTTCGAAT
>CM019180.2:63565988-63665975 GCA_009739505.2 Apolygus lucorum
GGAATTAGAAGAAAAACAAGCTACTTACACGAAAACCACAGGAATATGCATTTATATGCTTCTATTCCGAAAACCGTGGTTTTATGCATTTATATGTTCGGTAAATTTAAATTATGTTGTTCTCAGAGAGGTGAAAATACCACCAAAAGGCTTCTTTCAGTGTTTACTACCCAGGAAAATAACATGCAAATATGCTCGGATCCTAGCCCTAGTTATAATAAAGCCGGAATAATATAACAGGTACTTCTGTAAACATTTAGCAACCCTGTAAATTTATCAGCCACGGCACCACACAATAAGACTCACAAAGCGTTTCATGTACCTAAGTAACCATACATTTCTTCTATATTTTCAAAATACCCGAGCTTCACTTCAAATTTTCGTATTTCAAGAAAAGATAATTGTATTGGCCAAAGTAGACATCCTTATCTGATGTTTACGTCGTCCCCTCCAAGTCCCCTCAGGTGAACTCGCCTTCAGCGATCAACCAGTTTCAGTACGCACCTGTTCATGGCCTGCCCTTCTCTCTCTTGTAACCCTCCAGTATTTTCTCGCTTTTCAAAAGTTGAAGCCCCAGTGCAACTTCATCTTAGTGCAACTTCCCCTCGTAGTTTAACGACGGAAAACTTTAGCTGTCACTTTTCCGCGAGCGTGAATTTTCACCTGATTTCTGCGAATTTGAATCGTCCGACTTCGTTGCGCCTCATCTCCCCGGCCGGGGAAAGTAATGAAGATCTTCACAACGGTGAGCTAGAACTGTTAATATTTTTTCCGTTCGTTTTTCCCCAATTCAATAATGCCTACTCACAATAATTTTACCCACAAGAAACTCAAATAAAGCGTACAACTACAGACAGAAGAATAAGATTTAAGAAATCAACAACCATTATAGTAAAATTTCCAGACTTCATATTTGTCTACGATATTTCTGATCGTACGAAATTTAAGCCAAAAGGAACTCGAGCATAACTTGGAAACTGTTGAAAACGTAATCTTCGGATGAGAAGACAATTTTTACAAAATTAGAACGTGCCAGGATTTAGTCTTTTAAGCAGTCTAGCTGTTCTTTTGATGGAATTGTAAAATGGAGTTTTTGCTAGTGGATGGAGTCTGGATGGACTTACATTTGCCTTCCAAACTGTCAGGCCGCTCTGGCAAAACTGGCGTCACCCCGCAAAGTAAAGGTCCCCGTGACAAAATAAAGAAGATTGTACATTCAACAGCAATGAAACGAAAATTTGGGGAAATAAACTCACACCCAACCAAATTCATTCTGAGCCAAAGTATGAGTTTTAAAAGAATTCCAAGCGACCAATCCAAACGTTTTCTCGGGCCTTTCTGGGCGTCTCAGCTGTTCGCCTACCAAATTTCTAGTCAGCTAATTGAAAAATGAAGCGTGCAAAGTGAGATATTCTGTATTATGGAAAGCTACATTGGCCGGAAGTCAAGGAAATGATCCATGAAAATGTCTAACTCAAAAGTACGACAAACGGCCTGTGTAGGTACACGTCCTAAAAGCGGTCATTCTCTGGTATGTCAGTTCTGGATAAACAAACGAAAACTGATTTCAAACTACCGGCACCTTAGCTGCGAGCTTAAAGTTCATCGCAGTGTGGTTTGTGAGGTTGAATGGGATCTTCTTTTCAATGAAGTAGCGCTCACTAGTAACTGCAGGAAAGGTATATCCAAGGATCAAGGAAGCAGGTATCACCATTATACGTTATAACATTTCCAAGTCAAACTCAAGATTTTCCAAACCACAGAATGTAAATTTTGCACAAACTAGGCCTTGAACTCGTGAGAAAAGAAAAGCAGAATAACACATCTATAGTTTTCACCCTTCAGATATTTGGAAGGGACGCGCGTAAAAAAGGGATGTGCGTAAAGAAGGGATGCGAGTAAAGAAGGAATGAGCATAAAGAAGGGATGCGGGTAAAGAAGGAATGCGCGTAAAGAAGGGATGCGCATAAGGAAGGGATGCGAGTAAAGAAGGAATGCGAGTAAAGAAGGGATGCGAGTAAGGAAGGAATGCGCATAAAGAAGGGATGCGCGTAAAGAAAGGATGGACATAAAGAAGGAATTCTTGGATGTTTTATTACAGAACTTTAAATTTGGACAGGCAGGTAGGTAGGAACTGAGTTTTACGGGCGGCGATGACCGATTGAAACATTAGTTAAGTATGTTCACACTGAAATTGACTTGTCAAATCTCTGCAAATGTGTAATAAGTAAATGTAAATAAGTAATGTAAATAAGTAATAAGCAAATGTGAAATAAGTTCAAAAACAATCATAAATATGGTTTGAAAAATCTTGAATTCGTTTGAAAAATCTTAATTTTGGTATAAAAAATTTTGAATTTGGTATGGAAAATCTTGAATTTGGTTTTAAAAATCTTGAATTAGGTACCTATAGAAAAATTTGAATTTGGTATGGAAAATCTAGAATTCGGTATGGAAAATCTTGAATTTGGTTCGGAAAATCTTGAATTTGGTTTGAAAAATCTAGAATTTCGTATGGAAAATCTGGAATTTGGTTTTTAAAATCTAGAATTTGGTATGGAAAATCTTGAATTTGGTTTGGAAAATCTTGAATTTGACTTGGAAATGACATATTAGTTGGCAAATTGAATCCTTGCTCTCACAGCACTTCAAGACACCTTCATTCTGCAGGATAGTTTGGTCGTTAAATGGATAATACAGTCATACGATGCAAGACCAGAAACATATCATTTTGTGATCTATAAAGGGAACAAATGTAGTTAATGGAACTTGGGATACCTATGGATCTGGTGAACTTTGTTTAACTGTGTTAAACAAAGAATGTTTAAGGATTTCGAGAACGCTCCCCCAAGCGGACACCCCATAAACCTTGTTATATTTCCCAAGTAATGACGTAGATAAGAGTTAAGAATGGAATATTACTTGAGTGACAGGTTTCTTGATTTCAGTCTGCGTGATCATCTCTGCGTCCCGTCTAAGCCGACATTCCTGAATTACTGGATCTTTGAGGAGTTTTTGGAGAACCTCGGGAAACGGCGATTCGATGAAGTATTTGTTGTGCTTCAGAACCAGCTTCACCTGAAGAAGGAGAACAACAAGATATCAACTTTCAACGTCAAAATCTAATCCCGACTTACAATTTGCTATGCATTTTGGTCCGGAGGATTTTGGCGTTTGGGTAAATCGGTTCGAATGATGGGGCGTTTGGGTAGAAAAACAGGAAGCAGTTGACTAGAAGGTGCCGGACACGGTATGGGCTGTGTGGGTACAGGAGGAAAATACGTAGACGGTATTAGCATGGAACATGCTTTAGCCTTGACCTAACTGGCAAAAAGTGTTTTGTTTTTTGGGAACGGTAACGAGCGAACGGTTTGTCCTACATTATAGGAGGAAATAAACTGCCATCCTAATGTACTGTAGGTAATACGCGAAACTGTTGACTTCATTGGCGGCAGAATGCTGTTGAAGTAAGAACGCCCACGAATACTCTTTCACGACTGAAAAATTTAATTGTATTTCAACTGCATGCTTACAAAACAACGTAAATCGGAAAATATTAGAAATTTGTCAACGTCAACTTCCTGGTTGACGCAAATTTTAGATTCTCCTTTTGGTTTATTATTTTCAATAATGAACCTTTGGAATCGACAAAGTTTGGAATTTCAAAGTAGGTAGAATCCATCTCAATTGCCGTCCGTACGCGGCAATTTCCATAGTTACCATGGACAGATTTTAATGAGATTTGGTACGTGGGCTCCATGTGGGGTCGCCCTAGCTCAAAAACTTTTGATATAAAGGTATTGTTTATTCATCAATTTGAATATTATTGAATTTTTGAAATCGAATGAGACCACCCATGAGTGTGAAGCGTTTATTATTCAAAATAAACTTGACTGTGAAGCGGAAATATTTTTGGTAGGTGGTGAGAATGACAAAGCTATGTTCTTTGCAAGCGAGTGATCTATACAGAAAAATAATAAACCTCTGTGTAATAATTTGCAGCGTTTTCTTTCCTGGCATCGCTTTGTTCTCGATCACTCAGCAAGTAGATACCTGGGAAGGCAATAATCCATCCAAACCCTCAGCGGATGAACTTCATCGACGAGAACGTGGTCTTCTACAGCAACTATGGTCAAATATCATTTCCCAAACCGCATGATTGAGGCCTTTCATTACTTGTCAAATGAGGGAACTTCGATCGATTTTCGGTCCTGTTCCCAAATGAAGTAGAAACTAATTGATTCTTCGCTTTCCAGCAATTTAGCCTCGTTCTTATGGCCCTCCAATTACAACATACTCTTCGTTGATCTAAAACCCGTTGTATTTTGGCACCGTGAGCATTGTTTTTTGTGAAGAATAAAACGATAAATTTTAGCATGGAACATGCTTTAGCCTTGACCTAACTGGCAAAAAGTGTTACGTTTTTCGGAAACGGTAACTAGAAAAGGTATCGGGTCACGAAATTCACGAAAATACGGAACTAAGGATCGTGTAACGTGGTGTAACATATGCGATATACTTCCATTAAACGCCCCAGGACTCATCCAGAAGTAATGTGCTTAAACGCCCCAGGACTCAGCCCGAAGTAATGTGCTAAACGGTTCCGGGCTGAGCTCCAACATGGGGGGGAAAGGAGGTGTTTTTTTAGTGGATTTGAATCCCACATAACCTGGAGGACGCGGACCCTTCTAGGTATCTTACGAGATCCAACTCCACCTATGGATCTTAAAGGTTTTCTCACCTGCCTGCCGAAAAAAAAATAAAAATAAATGTAGTAGTGAGTCATCATAAGCGCTATTAAACATGCTTTAGCCATCACCTAACTGGGCAAAAACGTGACGAAACGGAACGAAAGTAGCGAGGGATTTTGTAATGATTTTCACTTACAACCGACCCGTTTCTAGGGAAATGTATCGATCCTGGTGGCCCCACGAAGCTGAAATTTCACGGAGAGTATCTCTGAGACTCCAGATTTCGAATGGGAAACGATACTCCTCCCTGACCAACTAAATTCAGGTTAGGAGGATTAGTCAGTAAAAGGAAACAGCAAACAAACAAAACACAGCTAATGCATGTTCCATGTTTCATAATTTTAGCCGAAGGCAGTAACTTGGAGCTTGGCTCCTGGCGAGGGACGAAGGGCCGAGTTTTTAGCTAAGCGATAAAGTATGAAAAATCACCTTTCCGTAAGAGAGTGTACACAATTTGATGAATTCTACTATTCCTTCTGGCATAGACGTCTTGCTCAAACGCCTTAAATATTCGATGATATCATCAGTTTCCAGTCCAACACTTACTGCAGCGTAAAGAGAATAAGCGGTGAGTTTGTACTGTGAACAAAAAAAAAACTGATAAAAGCGGTTCCGTATTATACATTGGCTCTGAAAACAAATTGTAACTTGGAGGAAAGTAGCGATCACAGAGATGTATACTGTTTCATTTCCTATCAAGGGCAAAATTTGAAGAAATGTTGATTACATTTAAGGGGTTTTTAGCGAAAGTCCACATAAATAAAGTCTCCGCATTAAAAAAAGACGTATGTCAAGTGGGTGTGGCACATAGCTTCCTCGTATCCATAACCCGATAGTATAGATGATCCAATGCATAGTAGTTAATCTCAAAACACCAATCTCTAAGTACCTTTCACTACCCTCATAGGGGACCATCTACACGCTAATCTGGACAATCCTAAAAAATTTCATCAAATTCGGAAGAAAAATCAAGTGAGTAGATGTATGTGATTGGATCAAAAAAAGTACTTAGCCTCGGCTGGGATTCGAACCCGGAACCCCTGGAGGACAGTTCTATGCTCTACCCTCTGAGCTATTGAGGCCTAGTGATGCAATGAATAGGATTTGGGATTCTCACAGGGGACCATCCCTTTATGAAAAACCATTCTCTATGATTATCATAGGGGACCATCTGAATACTAATCTGTAACATCCCTGAAAATTTCATTGAAATGGGATGGAAAATGTAGAAATTATGGCCGTTACAAGGAAATTCACGTTTGCGCATGCGCAGTCGCTTCTATCTGTCCGGGGATGATGATTTTCATAGGGGACCGTCTACACACCAACCCGCACAATCCCTGAAAATTTCATAGAAATCGGACAATCACTTCGTATAGTTATGCGCGTTACAAGGAATTCATGACAGACAGACACACAGAAATGGAACCAAAATTGTTCAGAAAGGTCTAAAACGCAAAACGCGAGTGAAAATTTTGATTTTGGAGAATTTTTTTTTCGTCCTTGAAAAGTGAAAACAAAGCTTTCGCTACCTTGGTAGACTCGGAAGCAAAAAATCAAAAACGTAGTTTAAAAAAAAACGTCTGCCAAGTTGGGTGGGCAGTATAGCTTCCTCACTCATTGTAACATGGACGTATAGAATCAGTTGGCGAAAAAATTATGATTCAAAGAGTTATTGAATACCAAAATATTGGCGATAATATGCGGGATAGGGTTGCAGGTATTAATGTTTATAATATTTTTATTATTTTTATAAGGTATTATAGTTTATAATATTTTGTATTTTCAACGTAGAATTTTATTTAGCGGTCCACCGTCTAGGACCTAACCCACACAATCCCTGAAAATTTCATCGAAATTGGTTGAATAGTTGCAGAGTTTTGGTTGTAACAATAAATTTAAAGTTCGCGCATGCGCAGCGGCTATTGCTTGACCAATTTGATTGAAACTTATAGGGTGTCTCTTAGAAGTTAGTCCCTAATTAACCTCCGAATTTGAGCAAAATCGGTTCATTAGAAACCGAGAAACCGAGGTTCCAGGAAATTCATGTTTGCGCATGCGCACTCGCTCCTACTGGTCCGAAGGTGCTGAAATTGATAGGGGACCGCACAATCCCTGAAAATTTCTTCAAAACCGGACCACAGGTTAGTATAGTTTTGCCCGGGACAAGGATTGACCACAGACAGACCGACAGACAGACAGACCGACAGACAGACAGACCAACAGACACGGAACCAAAATTGTTCGGGAAGCTCTAAAACGCAAAAAGCAAGTGGAAATTTTGATTTTGGAGGACATTTTTTTTTCACTTCTCTCACGAATACAAAGCTTCCCTACCTTCGGTAGTGAGGAAGCAAAAAGAGCTGGAGATTGTTGTTCCATATTACCCCCATTCCGATCGATGCACTCCTGAAGTTTTCCCAACAGCTTTGATATACCTACTGTGTCATCAAATTCTCCCGTCTGCTCTCTTATCCATAGTTGCTCTTCCTCCTTGGCCTCATCATGGTCCAAGCTTTGCCCAATCAGGTGCTGTTTCAGGTGGGTGAAAAGGGGGAAGTCCCACGGTGTCAAATCTGGACTGTAAGGTGGCACATCGTGATGGTGGTCACAAATTCCCATCCAAACTGAATCAAAAGGTCCGATGTTTTGAGTACCACACAAGGAAAGGTGCCTTCACAGTTTTCGAGCATCTGATCATTGACATTCATTATTGTTCCAAGAGCCATGGAATCAACCAAGAGCACTTCTTTTGGGTCCCAAAATGTTCAGATTGGAGGGAAGATGGTCCCCTATGAAAATCATCGCCTCGAGACAGATAGTAGCCAGTGCACAAACGCGAATTTCTTGTAACAGCCATAACTCCTACATTTTCCATTCGGTTTCGATAAACTTTTCAGGGACTTTGCGGGTTGACGTGTAGATGGTTCTCTATGAGGGCAGTGCAAGTTACTTGGAGATTGATCACTTGAGATTAACTACTTTGCATCGGATCACCTATACAATCGGGTTATGTATACGAGGAAACTGTGTCCCATATCCATTCGGCAGACGTTTTTTCGCTGATACTGATGTGAATGGAACCTTCAGAAATTTCAGGAAGCAATAAGCTAAGTTCACAAAGAGTGACAGGACGACCTTCTTTTCTGACATCCATTTCAAACAGCTGCTGCTCGGAGACTAAAACAGCCTAAAAAAACACCGCCAGTTTGAAAAAGGGGAGCTTCAGGTAAATGGCAAGCGAGGTAATCTTTTTCTTATAAACTCCCTTCCAACTAATGAGGCACTGGACGCCTTACTTATGGATTACTTCGTGCGGGATTAAATTGTTATGATTCATAATAATATACCTATACTAATAATTCATTTCATAAATCCTTTATCCATAAGAAAAAATTATTGATCAGCCTTATTTGCTGCCTCATGAATTAGCATCATGTTTATTATTCACATTGATTGAGTAAGTAAAGATTTTCATCTGACAGCCATTCCTCAGTCATCAGCCGTCTTTCAAAGGGAAGATCATAATTTGTTCTGATGATTTCGCTCATGTCTTCCCATTGCCTCACCACGGGAATGAGCCCCGAACACACGACCCTGGAGGCGGGATTCGAACCCACGACCCCCGCAGAAGTCGGTTCGAACAACGCAACCAGAGAAAGCGCGCCACAGCGACCACGGCTACACCGTAACCCCGATTAAGTACAGTAGGTGCGTAAGAAATGTCAATGATGAACATTGTCAAATCTGATGACAGCTGAAGCCAAAAAATAAATTTAAAAAACCACTAAAAAGTAAAAAATAAAAATTATGAAAATACAAAAATAGTAAAATAAAAAACTTTTTAACAAAAAAACGGACCGACCTCAAAACTGATGATGGCATCCCACTAAAAAGGAAAAAATAATAACGACAACTTATTCAGTTAGGTTGGTAGGTAGGTACGCAGTGAAGTCGCCGCCGTGCCCATCTGCAGAAACAAACATACACAAGTAGATTCCACTTCCATCTGGTTAGTATTACAACATGGGTCGATAGTGCAATACAAAACATGAATGAGAGTGGGTACCTATCATTGAGGTAATGCATGTGTTCCAAAACGATTAGGTAGTACGTCACTGCTGTCGTATGAAGGAGGATGAGAGAGTGACAATAAGTGTGAATCCCCGTACGAAATGTTGGGATTCGAACAAACCATCTCTTGATTAGATAGTATCTAATAGTTATTTATCTAATTATACATGATCAATCTTTGATTACATAATATCTAATTAATCTTATATTCCATGTATGGCATATTGAATGTAGAATTGTCTAGATCATGATGTGGGTTTGTGATATGAGTTCATACTCAAATGAACCAGTTAGTGTTACAACATGCGTCGATAGTGCAATACAAAACAGGATTAAGGGTAGGTAAGTAAGCAAACAACCTTCTCATGTTCAATTTTTATCCAACTGCCATTTTTGGTGACGCAGACGTCTTCAGCTGTTATCAAAGGAAATATTCTTACTGAGATTCACACTTATTGTCACTCTCTCATCCTCCTTCATACGACAGCAGTGACGTACTACCTAATCGTTTTGGAACACATACATTACCTCAATGATAGGTACCCACTCTCATTCATGTTTTGTATTGCACTATCGACCCATGTTGTGATACTAACCAGATGGAAGTGGAATCTACTTGCGTATGTTTGTTTCTGCAGATGGGCACGGCGGCGACTTCACTGCGTACCTACCTACCAACCTAACTGAATAAGTTGTCGTTATTATTTTTTCCTTTTTAGTGGGATGCCATCATCAGTTTTGAGGTCGGTCCGTTTTTTTGTTAAAAAGTTTTTTATTTTACTATTTTTGTATTTTCATAATTTTTATTTTTTACTTTTTAGTGGTTTTTTAAATTTATTTTTAAAATTTAATTTTTTAAATCATTTGATTTAATCTTTACCTTATTAATTTTTCGACTTTAATTATTTTAATTTTACTTAACTTACCTACTACCAAGTACTTTTGTTTAAGTTTTTAAATCATTCGTTTTAATTTTCAACTCATTAATTTTTTCGACTTTTATTATATAATTTTTTTTTTAATTTTACATATTTTACCTTCTACCAAGTACGTTTGTTTAAAGTCGGTATTCTTTGAGTTACCGACCGTTAACCTTTTTTCGACATTTTTCGCTATTTTTCTTTTTTAAATCTTTTACTTGTATTTTTTAATCACTAATGGTTTTTTTAATGTGGAATTAATTATTACTTTTTGAGGTTTTTTTTATGAAGGTAGTAGGTAACATTGTTGTTTAATTTTTACATTTTATTTTAGTACCTATACCTACAGTATTATTGTTTAAAGTAGTTATTAGTGAGTCCAAAAAATTGTTAAACATATTGTTTAGTAATGCATGCATTCCAGGGGACGTCCCATTGGATAAGCATCAAGTCAATTAGAACCTGTTGGTGAGCGAAAAAACACGCATTATTATTTCCCTTCCTCCTGCACCAAACTGTTTCACTCAACGTAAGTAAAATGGGGGCGATGATGTCCGTAGAGGAGTATCCACTCAAATCCGCGCAATCCCAGAAAATACCATCGAAATCAGATGGAAAATGTAGAAAGTATACCTCTTACAGGGAATTCACGTTTGCGCATGCGCAGTGGCTATTATCAGTTCCTTGGCAATGCTTTTCATCGGGGACCATCTATATGCCAATTTGCATGATCTCTGAGAATTTTATTGAAATCGGATGGAAAATGTGGAAATGATGGCTGCTACAAGGAAATTATCGTTTGCACATGCGCAGCGGCTATCAGTCCGGGGGCGATGATTTTCATAGGGAACCATCTACACGCCAACTCGTACAATCTCTGAAAATTTCATCGGAATCGGACTTGAACTTCATATTTTAGCCCGCTGCAACATGTTTTGGATGATGAGAAGGCTATGTGCTAGACCCACTTGGTAGTCTACCGAAATTTGATGGTTATCGGAAACCCCCTCATAAAGCATCTCATTTTTTGTGAAGCTTAGAATCGGACCTTAAATTTGAATGTACCTACACAAACATGTACAAAAATGTACAATGAGTCGGGAAACTCGTGTTTCAATGAAATGTTAAAGTTATTTTCAAAATTGAGTTCAATATCATTTTTTGAAATTAAAATTTTGCTTCATAATCAAGTTTATCTTGAAGAAATGAGCGTTTCACTCTTAATGGGGAGGATGGTCCCCAATGAATGAGAGGGTGGTCCCCCTTGAATTTGTTGAGGGGCGGCAGGCGTCCGAGAATATGCCGGAGGTGACGGGCGGGTGGGTGGGACGAGCGGGTGGGTGGCTTCGACGAGTCGGGCGGGGGGAGAGGATGCGGAACAATCTTCCGAAAAAACACGTTTTTTGAACTATTTTCACAAAATTTCGATACTTTTAACAAAGCAAAATGAAATCTGATTAAAACGGGACCACTATGGATACTTGTAGAACACTTTTCGAAAAGAATCAGGCAGATTGGTGGCCGAATAAGAAACTGCTAGTGGTACAAACATACAGAAAAAAAAAAAAAAAAAAAAAAAAAAAAAAAAAAATCGTCGTCCCATGACACACCGAACTGTATACCTCCTTCCTTCGGCGCGGCTTCGCCGCGCATGAAGTCGGTCAAAAAGTTAGTTCCACTGGTTAGAAGAATACAATTTGTCAACCATATTGTATTTTCTTGCGTTCATTTTTGTGACTGTACATTACGTGTCTGCTAACACACTAAATAAACGAGATTTATTGATTGATCTTTCAGAAAAACATTTCTTCATTTCAAATGAAACGAGTTTTTCAAAGCGTAGATTTTGCAATTCCTTATAGCCAAGTCACATAAAATGGTTACCTCGTGAACGTGTTCAGGTCGACACACTGGTTCGGAAATGGCGATAAGGAAATCATGCGCATGACGGTACAGAGGAGAAAACGATTCGAGGAAAATGTGACCATTAGGAGCCTGAAAAGAAGAAATAGAATTAATCAATCATTTTACGAAGAACCGAATCTCCATTTTCTCACAGTACAAAAGCTCAGCTGGAACTCACTGCTGAACTCCAACATTTGAGTGTTAATACCTCTATTTTATGTGATTGGTCAATGTTAGGGGTCTGAACTATCATTTTTTTGAAACAATACAATTTAATTGTGTTGTAATGAATCTATACTCAAGTGTTTATTAATAAATGATTCTCAGATGAGAATAACGTAATTTGTTATCAATGATCGGAAGTTCCCAACTGCATGTATATATCAATAAATATTTTTGTAATATATTTCTTTCAATTTTAAATGTTTTCCTGTTAGTTTAATATCATGATTAATCCAGAAATATCAGGGTTTAGATAAAGTTGTGGGTTGATAATAATCTAACTAGCAAACCTTTTCGGCTCAAATGTGTTCAGATTTTAGTTTTATGCCTAGTTTTAATTCCAAAGGTTCATTATTGAAAATAATAATCCAAAACACTGGCTTGTTTTTAACCATGGTCTTCAACAATGAACTTGAAAAGAAAACTATTACCCCAAGATGGGAAGAGGAACACATAATAACCGGGAATTTGAATTAACAAAAGCACAATTTTGTTAAAACTTGGTAACTAAGTACGTAGATAATGAAAAACACATGGTAACTCAAAACTCTTGGTACTGCGAAACCCATCTCGCTAAGCTCAATTTCTTTCTCAAAATTTAGAAAATAATAATAATAATAAAAAAATAATAATACCTAATTGTTGTTTTAAAAATTTCAACTCATAATAATAATAATAATAATAATAATAATAATAATAATAAAAGTCCCAGCCCACTGTGACGTCATAAACATTCGAAACTTTGAAAAATCATAGAAAAAGATCTACCTACTCATCCAAAAAGAGAACGGCTGGTGCCAAAATTCTCAGGATAAGGTCTAGTTTAGATTAAAAATAACAATAAACAGTTTTTCTGACCCATTCGCACACCCCATTGATTATGCAGTTACGCGCAGAATTGTTTTCCCGCTCGCTCTAAATTTCGCATATTTACGGTCTACAGGACCCTACCAAGAACACAAACGTCTAAACCACACTGGCAGCATTAGTTCATCTGTCCTACGCTAGGGATAGTAAAGTGTTTTCCCCTTGAATCAGCTGATTCGCATTAACTCGAGCTTTATCAAAATAGGAACCTGAGCTTATCTCATCTGATTCAAAGAAAAAACGCTTTACTATCCCTAGCGGACGATACATGAACTAATGCTGCCAGTGTGGTTTAGATGTTCATGCCAAAAACGCAATCATCTTTTGAATTTGTTGTGTAACGAGCAACAATATTTGTATACTTAAGTTCCTTGATAATATTATAGTAAAATTTCTAGCTGGAATACGTTCAATTTTCGATGATGTCGAAATGCGTCTATAGGACACCAAACCAACGCCATTGTAACTGGGTAGGGCAGAATTCATAAACTCACTCTTAAACCAGACTTACTGACACTGAAACTCAGTTAACAAGTAGTAGGTATTGTGAGGGTCTAATTTCTCAACTTTAAAATTTCAATAAATGTGCCCGGCTATTTAAGTTGAATTTGAATTAGCCCTTACCTTTCTTAGAACTCTTAAATCTCAAGGGTGGGGACTCAGGCGTCTTCTGCCCTCAGCCAGCAAGGACAATTAATTTTAGAAACAAAACAAAGCTTAGTTTGACTAATTTATTCAATAAATCGAACTGAGACGTTAAAAATTGCCTAAGGGCTAATTCAAATTCAACTTAAATAGACGGGCACATTTATTTAAATTTTAAAGTTGAGAAATTAGACCCTCACAGTATTTAGTTTAAATTCAAATAACGCACTGCTTGAATCCCTTGTAGACTGTCTGGAACGGACACACTACGAAATTTCTTGCATCACAGAGAGCGAGAACGCCAGGAAAAGCCTGACACTGCCGAAACCGCCAACTACCAGAACCTTCAGGTAAATATCAATAACTTATTGAATGTATGGGGTTAGTTCCGTAATTTATAAGATAGAATTATTGTTTACGTTCCTTATTGGACTGGTTACGACTGATTCTCCACTAGGGTAAGTAAACATAACCAATAACTTACCTTCAGCCCTAGACAATTACACTACAAGATTTGTTCAGATTTACGGATGGAATAAATTGGTTACAGTACCACCCATAAAGGCCTGGTGGAGTGATCAGCTTTCATTTGGAGAACCGTTCTGTAGTCCTTTGCGCCATATTCATCTTCCAACGCCGAAGTATCAGCAGCATTTTCAACATTCTTCTTAGCAGCATCGGGTACCCCCTCTAGAACCGAAGATTATTCAAAAACGTAGATATAGGCACAACTTGAGGATCATAATGCAGAGCAAAATATTAAATGGAAAGTTTTGTATAAAGAGGAAGAAGTCTTTTCAGGTCCCCTCAACTTGCAGCTGAGATAGAGAACTAGTCTGTTGAGGATTTGTGTTTGAGCTGATATCAAATTTATTCGCTATTTAGTGCGCCTTTGTTTGTCAGTGCAACCCGCGTGTTCTTCTACCTCGGAACACAATGTTGATAGGGGAAAACCTCTTTTACATTATTAAAACTCTGAACCCTCAGAATAAAATGGGTCGTTAGTCCAAGGCTGAAGCATGTTCTATGCTAAAGTAGATAATTAAGTTCCCCCTTAGAATTTTTCATTTATTTTTAAATTTTTGTTCTGTATTTTTCTTAGAACAGAGCACCTTTGTCTTGCAAGCCCCTCGTAACTGAAAAAATGGGAACTTCGGGGCATCAGAGATTTGACATTAATGAATGATGTGGTAACGCTCTATTGAAGGTTCCTTTAGGGAGTTTTTACTCTGGGAGGGCATACGCACTATAAACAACGAATGCTACCATTGCAGGCATGCTTCCTCTCACTTATATCCAGTGACAACCTTTACGACTTACCGTCACTTCATTTACCACTAGAGAAAAAATTATTAATATAATACATACAATATGCAATTAGTAGGTAATAACATACGGGTCATTTTCCCAGAAAGGGCGAATCGTTGTCCAGAGAAGATTCCGAATGCACATTTATGATTTGGGTGTCAAAAAAAAATTCTCCATAAACTATCAACTTTGTTCTACTTCGGGCAATCAATAAAATATGCACTTATTCACGCTAAAATATAGAAATTAAAGTTTAAACTGCTAAATGTCCAGTAATCTGCCATGTCCGGACCCCTAGGTAGTCAACTTTGCTTGAACACTGTGAATCACCTATGAAAGCCGGCCTGAATTTGTAGTGATTCTTTATTGCATAAACCTGGACATGAAAAAAATTGATTTGCAGATTTTTTCAGAAGCAAATAAAGCGAGCAGGAGGATAAAATGTGCTTGTCCGGAGGTTTTTGTCTTTAATCTGCCTTTTTTGTGTTTTCGTATTTTGGCAGCTTTTTATCGTTTCCCGCGGTTTTACTACCACTGTAAGAGGCGAGGTTAGTCGTTAGGTTATCAAAGAAAGCGGCGGGAAACGTATTCCTTCTGTGTGAAAGCGTGCGCAAGTGGAGTCAGTTGCGAAATTGTGGTGTCACAGTCACCGTCTGTCTTTCATCTGCCCTCTGTAAGAACGGCAAGAAATCGAAATTATTTTTTCTTTTTGGTCTCTAGTTCTTGTTTTTACCGAGCTGGTTCCAGCGATATGGTTACACTTCAGCCGAACAGCACCAGAACGCGGGAAAAGCTGAAAAACCTAAGTGCCACCCAGGAATTTTGTGTCTTTTTTTGTGTCTTTCATCTGCCGGTGATGGTGGCTTTTGGAGAGATGAAAGACTTTTTTCAAGTTGTTAACAATTTAATTTGAATTTTCCATTGCAATTTAAAAACTTTACATTTTTCAACCTCAAAACTGTATTCAGCAACCGTAAAAATCCCCTGGTACCGAGTTTTGGCTCGAAAAACCGATAAATTGAGATTACTTGGTTACTTTCGGACGTTTCTAGGTTGTTATCAGAAAAACCGTGTTCCACGTTGGTTTCCACCTAAGTCCCGCCCTGGTTCAATTTTTGGAATAACTCCCAGTTCTCGCTACTCATGGAGATGGTGTTCCGAGTATTCTCCTTTACGCGGAAACCACGCCAATAGGTTTCTTTCGATAGGTTTTCTTCTTTAATTTTTAATTAATTAATTAAGCGTTCCACTGTGTGTTCTTTCGTCGAAATTCAATCAGTATGGTGTGAGGTTGATCCCTGATTTTTGGCAGAACTTGAGTCGAACTTTAAGTTTTCTGAAATCTTGGGATACCGATTGTACCTTTCCAGGAAAATGAACCATACATACAAACTCCAGTATGTTGTCACAACATTCTACTGCCTACAACACCTCAACTACAGTGGCATAACACAGTACCTGGACTAAAAAATATGTGCTTCACAAAGATTCCAAAGGTTAAGACGAAGAACTGCTCAGAGAGTGATCAGGCGATAAGACAGAAAGTCCTGGAGCATCTTTATAAGACTTATCCTTCAAGAGCAAGAATTTATACGGATGGAACAAAACGCCCAGGTCCCTGCAGCCTACATCTGCGAATCGCATGGTCAGGGTCGGGCTCGAAATTCCTCCATACTTCATCTATTTCCAATGCAGAGGCCTTCGCACTAGAAATAACACTGCAGCATGTAGAAGCCCAGCACACTGATAATTGTGTGCTCATCCTCAGCTCTGGAGATTCTAGCAGGTGTACGAATGTGAGATTTACCTCATCTACCACTGTACAAATATAACCCTAATAGAGAGAACTGTGATGCACAGTCGTCTAAACCTACAATGAATTCCCTCACACGAGGGGTTAATTGGCAACCACTTGGTCGACGATCTGTGTGCAGATATCATACGCAACAATGTCACTGATGAGGAGTCATTCACAATCCACACGGATTTATACAATAATATCTCGACAAACCAACAGTTTTGCTGGAGAAATAACTACCGAAATAGGGAGGGACCGGGATCGTGAACCAGAAAACTGGCACAGGACCCTAATGCACCGCCTTCGTTCAACGAAGAGCCAGACATTAGTATCTCTGCTATAACCTTCATAAAAAACATTGGACACACAACCCCAAAGGTAAGATCCACAAAGCAAAGGAAAGAAGATGTGTACCTTCTTCATCAATGTCGATTGGATCTTCATACGGCTCATCCTCTTCTTCTTTGATTTTCCTTTTCCGTCCTCTCTTGTTTCCTGGAAAAATTATTAGACACTGAAAGTTCAAAAAGGTAATTTTTAAAGATGCGCTTTATAGTGATCCCTTGGTTATTTCGTATTTACGATATTTCTTTCTTTATTTGTGGACTAAAGAGAAACGGGAACATGTTTTGTAAAAAGGCGAGCCAGCCATTCGAACAAATGGGACTCTCAGATAGGAATTATTTGTCGGGACGCTCCGAGAGATATCACAGTGTGCAGATGCTCGTCAGCAGCTGTTAATCCGAACCTAAGTAAAAGAGAATTTTTTTAAAAAAATAGCGGGAAGGCCCCCGCACTGTCTACATCCACCAGTACATCCATCCTATTATCCCCAATTTGCTTTCCCGAGACCCCACTTCACTCCATCCCAAAAACACCAATTCTCGTCCATTTTTGCTTGTTCGCTTTGCTAATTCGGATCGCTCCGTACGAGAGAATTTTGTTTTTCAAGTTTTATCGACTAGTTTCAAGTTTTAAATCGTCGTGTTTTCAGTATTTTCTTTTTTCGATTCGCCCAGCCGTTTTTTTTTCGCGTTTTCCTTTTTTTTCGCGGGCGCAGGCGATGTCGAGCCAAATCGCGGTCTCGGCGGCAAGACGCCGCCACCAATCCGCGGATTCGGCGAGACGAGAAAGGTCTGGGAGTGTTAATCGTGGTTTTTCCCGACACACTCGAAAATCTCACGCTCGTCGGGGCAGTGAGAACCTTTCCCGTCATCGCAGATCCGAGCAGTTTGGGTCGATCGGCGATAATTCCGATCGACACAAAAGACGACGGCATTCGCCGAAGCTCTGCTCGGACAGACGCCAGAAGAGGAGGAGAAGGGGTTCCTGCGACTCAAGGTTTAGTGATTCGAGTGATGAGGTAATTTCCCTACATGGGTCTAATAACTCACTTTACAGAGTACGAGATGGGGGGAGAGGCAGTGATTCAGAGTCAAGGAATGAGGATGATTCATCCTCCACTGCCTCATCTCCTTATCCTTACGACTCTAGTCCATCTAGTAGCTCCTCTGGAAATGCACGTCGGAGACAGAAACGACACCATAAGAAATCGCATTCGTCAAAAAAGTCCAGAGACAGGAGACACTCTAAAAGCTACTTGCGTTCTCTCCCTAAACAGATTCAAAAAACTTTAAAACGAACCTCTCGCCCTACGGCTAGAGCTTTGGATTTAGATAAGGCATACACTAAAGAGTGGAAAACCCTGATTAGGTCTGGGATAGAGGATAAAGAAGTCTACAAACAACTTTACAACGATTACGACCCCACTGTTCATCTGAATTACCTTGTTCCACCTGTGATTGACGAGGAACTAGCCCCTCATTTACCAGCTTTGGCTAACCGACGAGATTTAGGATTGGCTGCCACACAAAAATCCTCTGCTAGGGCACTAATTGCTACCGGAGCTGCTTTAACTATTCTGACAAATCATATCAAAAGGGAAGAAAATCGAGGACACCCCCTGGCTATGTCTCCCACTCAGTCATCAGATCTCCATGGATTCCTATGGGATGCGACAGCACTTTTGACAGCGAGTTTTTACGGGACCTCAAAAACCCGTCGTAACCTCCTAACATACTCCTTGAAACCGGAGTTCCGTCAAAGGGCTCGAACGGCCCCCCTCAATGATAAGCTTTTTGGTGGTCAAATCCCTGATTGGGTAAAAGCACATAAATCCGCAAATACTGCTGCCCAGCATGTGACTATGTCTGATCTGGTCATCCGTAAAAATAACTACCGGAGACAAAATCAGGGAAACGCATCCCGCCCTGCGTTCCAGAAAAACAAAACCCACCATCGGCAGACGCAGGGCAAACCTTACAACCAGCAACAACCCTACCAAACACCTCAGCGAGGTCGAGGAACCAACCACCCGACCCGCTCGTTCAGGAACCCACAGCCTCAGAACCATTCACTCAAACCTCAAAACCCACCTCAGAATCAATAATATCCTCAGGTGCTCTTGACCCTGAACTTGAGTCTACAATTGGTCCGCAACAACAAAGACATGACAACGGAGAACCGCAAGCTCAGCTGAATGGGGCTTCTGGTACGACTGAAGCCTCTGCTCTTGCAAGCCAGTCTTCTCCTCATGCTGAAGTAAGTCTTGCTTGTAAGTTAAAATTATTTCCATCAGTTTGGGCATCAATCTCCAATAATCCCAAAATTCTAGAATGGGTAAATGGACTCAAGATCCCTTTTATCTCACTTCCTCCTACACCCACTGAGGTGGGACCAAAATCCAAAAACTCTCTACAATTGGGTGATCATATACAGGATTTATTGTCTTCTGGAGCCATTTCTGTGGTGCAAAAATCTTATGATCAGTTTGTTTCGCCAGTTTTTCTAGTACCTAAACCAAATGGTACATCACGTTTTATTCTGAATCTTAAAGCATTGAATAACTATGTAGACGCACCTCATTTCAAACTCGAGGATCATAGAACTCTAATTCGTCTGTTACAACCAGGTTCTTTTGGAATAACTATTGACCTCAAAGATGCCTACTATGCTGTTCCTATCCATGTTGATTACCACAGATACTTAACCTTTGATTTTAAGGATGTTCGTTACGCTTTTCAGTGCCTCCCATTTGGGATTTCTTGCGCTCCAATAATATTTACAAAATTGATGAAGCCAGTCCTTGCTACCCTTCGAGCACAGGGTATACTATGTGTGTCCTATTTAGACGACTTTTGTATTTGTGCTCCCTCCGAGACTCTAAGTCAGAAAGCGGCCAACACAGCCATTTCCCTGTTAACTTCACTGGGATTCACGATTAATTGGAAAAAATCAGTTTTAGCTCCATCTACAACATTTCGATTTTTGGGTTTCATTTTTGACTCAGTCAATCGCACTACGACACTACCCCAAGACAAACGTATCAAGATTAAAACAGCCATTATAAACCTTCTTGAAGTAAAAAACCCTTCTATTCGTCGAGCTGCCAGAGTTATTGGTTTACTAATCGCTGCCATCCCAGCAGTCCCTTATTCCTTGATACATTGTCGGGAATTAGAAAATGATCGCTTTGTGGCCCTAAAAAATGGGAATGATTCCTACGACGCCCCATTTGTGCTTTCACAGTTGTCCAAAGAAGATTTATATTGGTGGCTTTCTGCCCTTGATAACCCTGTTAACCCTTTCCCATCAGATCAATACGACCATGTAATATTTTCGGATGCATCAGCCACAGGTTGGGGGGGATATCTCGAACCATCATCTATAGGAGGTTTTTGGTCAGAGGAACAACTTCACCTTCATATAAATGAGAAAGAACTTCTGGCTGCCCTAGAAACATTGCGTTACTTTGCATCGGGTTGGTGTAATCTCCAGTTACTACTCCGTATCGATAACATCACTGCAATTGCCTGCATTAACAGGGGAGGTAGCGTGAAATTTCCTCACTTACATAGAGTAGCCAAACAAATTTGGCTATTTTGTGAACAGCGCAATATCCGATTCATGGCTTCTTACATTCGCTCAGCAGACAATGTGGAGGCAGATTTAGAATCAAGACGACGCTTTGATGATTACGAATGGGGGCTTACCTCAAAATTTTTCCATAGTGTATCACACGACCTGGGTGAACCAGACATAGACTTATTCGCCTCATCTTCCCTACATCAAGTTAAAACTTACTGTTCCTGGAAACCTGACCCCCATGCTTTTCAAATTGATGCTTTCACCCTCCCCTGGGGGTCATTTTTCTTTTTTGCCTTCCCTCCATTCTTTTTAATTAATAGAGTCCTGCAAAAAATAGTTGCTGAAAAGGCCACTGGCATCGTTGTAGCCCCAGATTGGCCTTCACAGCCTTGGTACTCAACTTATCACACTTTGGTGACATCTAAGATTGTTTATTTAGGACCGTCTCAATCTCTTCTGTTTTCACCTTACAGCAGGGACCCTCATCCACTGCACAAAAACCTACGATTGATGAGTGCGATTTTATCAGGAACCGATTCATAACACAAGGATTGTCTCCGGAGGTCATGAAGACTCTCACCTGTTCTCTGTCGCCGTCTACCCTCCGACAGTACAAATCAACCTATAAGCAATGGTCTGAGTATTGTACAACCACGAATCACGACCCCTTTGATGTGTCTCCAGTGAAGGTAGTATCTTTCTTTCAGACATTATTTGATCAGAGGAAGCTGACTTACCAATCGCTCAAATCACATCGATCAGCTCTTTCATTCATTTCTGCGTCTGACCTGGGAACAGATTCCTTAGTTAGCCGTTTCATGCGTGGCGTTTTTCGACGTCGACCACCTGTCCCAAAATACATTGCCACCTGGGACACCAAACCAGTGTTATCATATTTGTGCACATGGCACCCAAACTCTTTCTTGGATTTTTCAAAAAAACTACTAACTCTTTTTTTACTGGGCTCCGCCCAGCGTTTGCAAACTATGGCAGCCATCGAGATTCAAAATGTCCATTTCTCAAGCTCGGGAGTCTCCATTTGGGTTGATAAAATTCTGAAAACGTCTCGTCCTGGTTATGTTGGCACGACAATTACATTTCCAAGTTTACCTCAACAACCTTCACTGTGCATACCTACCATTCTGTGTGCGTTCCTTCGCCTCTCCGAATCCCTTCGTCCCAAGGGGGTTAAGAGCCTATTCATTACATCTTCAAATAATCACTCACCAGCTTCAATTCCTACCCTGGCAAGATGGGTAAAAGATGTCCTACAACTGGCAGGAGTAGATACAAAAAGGTTCACAGCGCATTCAACCAGGCATGCGTCTACAAGTGCCGCAGGCCAAGGAGGGGTCAACATAGATGCCATTTTTAAAGCTGCAGGATGGTCTCAGAACTCTTCTATGTTTGCTCGGGTCTACAATCGCCCAATAACGGACCAATACGCCTTTTCCCGAGCAGTTCTCGAACCGCCATAACCTGACCTATTATGTGATTTCCTTTTATCGACAAGTGGAGTTTATTCATACCTACTTGTACCTTTTCGACTGTTTTTTTTTTTCAATTCTCTTCTATACGATTCTTTATGTCTGATAGTAACTCTGGTATTCCATAAGTAACTTTTACATATACTTTATGACGATAATTACATGAGTTTACATGAATAACTTCTACGTGTATATTATTATGATAATTACATGAGTTTGCATTCCATTTCACTTTCAAAAGACCTTTATATTACTTACCTTGTCTAGTCTCCTTGTCTGATGATGGACAACGAGAGATTATCCAAACTAACTGGGAATTTATTATACCCATCAATATGTTTTCTACTTCCTCCTTTTTTTTTAGAAAACTTATTTGAACGAATCTTTGAACACCTGCACACTGTGATATCTCTCGGAGCGTCCCGACAAATAATTGCCACTCAGCCCAACGGAGTGTCAGGCCGAGTGGAGTTATTTTAGGGACGCGAAGAGAGATATCACCAACCCACCCTTCATCTTTTTCCCTCCCTTGGTGATACCTCCCGTCCAAATAAGTTTTTTCGCCTGTACTCTTAGTGCTTTGAACTAATGGACGAGAATTGGTGTTTTCGGGATGGAGTGAAGTGGGGTCTCGGGAAAGCAAATTGGGGATAATAGGATGGATGTACTGGTGGATGTAGACAGTGCGGGGGCCTTCCCGCTATTTTTTTAAAAAAATTCTCTTTTACTTAGGTTCGGATTAACAGCTGCTGACGAGCATCTGCACACTGTGATATCTCTCTTCGCGTCCCTAAAATAACTCCACTCGGCCTGACACTCCGTTGGGCTGAGTGGCAATAAGCAGCCATCAAATCAAGCCGTATCTCATGCAGGCCACAGATCTACAGGCCTCCTCGGAAATTACATCAGCATCCCAGACATTGGATAGCCAGACTGGATGTCAAGGACCTTTAGGGGAGTGGGGGGCACATTTGACATAGGGGCACATTTGACAATGGCTGTTTGTCACACAAGATTTGAATTTTACCGGGATTTCGTGTTTTTGTATTGTGAAGAAGAAGAAGAAGAACCATTCCAGGTGAAAACCTTGCAGGTTACAAATCATCTAGTCGGCTCATGGCGGTTTGAGTGTTCGGACCCCTCAAAAGTAAGTTTTTTTTCAGTTTGTTTTTCGTTGATTACCGAGTGGATTCAGTTTTTTTTCAAATGTAGCTGAAGTGTAAATTGGAACTTCGAATAAGCTTTATTCAACGAAATCGGACATAGTAATGAAAGGAAACGAATATTTTAAAAAGGGTATTGTAGCAACGGCTTCAATCCATGGAAACATATGACATTTTCCCCCACTTTGTTTAGTCAAGCACGAATTCCTTCAAATAAGGTGGTGGTCTTCTATTTCTTCGGGGACGCAGTTCGGGATTCACAGACGAAGAAGATCGAGGAGGAGAGACTGATTCATTTTCAGGATTTGTTGAGTTTGGTGGTATTTCTCTTCTTTCTTCTACTGGCTGCTCTACCTCTTGGTCGACTGTCCCCTGGTTGTTTCCCAGTGGTGTGCTGTCCTCAACTTCTTGATTGTTTGCCATTGGAGCAAGGTGTCTCAGTGAGACGGTTGTCTCTCGGCCGTCCGGTAATTTGATGTAGGCGTAGTTAGGAGTCACATCAACAAGCTCCACTTTTTCCACTAACGGTTCATACTTGTTGTTTCTTTGCTGTTTTCGCATCAAGACTGGGCCTGGCTTTGTTAACCACGTTGGGAGAGACGAACCTGATGAACTCCGTCTGGGGTGTTGGAACATTCTTTCGTGTGGAGTTGTGTTTGTCGACGTGCACAATAAGGATCTAATGGCATGAAGCGCTTCAGGGAGTACAGATTCCCATTGCCGAATTTCCATTTTCTTTGAGTGTAAAGCGAGTTGAATTGTTTTCCAGATAATTCCGTTGAAACGCTCAACCTGACCGTTTCCCTGTGGATTGTATGCTGTCGTCCTACTAGATACAATGCCGTTTGAGATTAAGAATGTCTTCACTGCCTCCGACATGAAGGATGAACCCCTATCAGAATGAATATAAGATGGCGTTCCAAACAGTGAGAATAGGGTTTTCAATTTGTTGATTACGCAAGCAGAAGAGGTATCTGGGCAAGGGAAGGCGAACGGAAATCTTGAGTGTTCATCAACAACTGTTAGGATGTACTTATTGTTGGTTGCTGATGGGATGGGACCCTTAAAATCTATGTTCAAACGCTCAAATGGAGCTGTTGCGTGGATCAAGTGCCCTTCGAATTTGGAGAATTGTGGTTTTACTTCTCTGCACGTTTGACAACTTCTGGTGATTTGACGGACTTCCTCAATTGAATAGGGAAGATTCTTTGATTTCACCCAATGGTACATTCGAACGACTCCTGGATGGCACAATAGTTGATGGAATCGTTGAAGAGAGTCTGTTCCTCCAGGTACTGCTGAACATGATCTAGAGAGCGCATCTGCTACGACGTTTTCTTTACCTGGCCGATAAATGATATCAAATTGAAAGCAGGATAACTCCAAACGCCAGCGCTGAATTTTCTCGTTCTTTATTTTGTTTTTAATTTGCTGGTCGAACATGAATGCGACTGATTGCTGATCAGTGAGCAGTTGAAATGGTCGGCAACTTAGAAAGTGTTTCCATTTCCTTAGGGACTCGACGATTGCATAGGCTTCACGCTCTACTGCTGAATGATTTTGTTCCGACTTTGACAATGACCTTGAGAAAAAGGCCACCGGGCGACCAGCCTGTGTGAGTACCGCCCCCAGAGCTTTGTCTGAAGCGTCAGTTTCAACAGTGAATCTCTCATTTTCGTCGATGTAATGGACTGTAGCTCCAGCTACTAAAGATTTTATTTCGTTGAAAGCTGAAAAAGCAGCACCGTTTAAAGGGAATGTCCTGCATTCTACCAAAGGCCGAATTTTCGATGAGAAGTTAGGGATCCATCGGGAGTAGTGAGCAAATAGCCCCATTGCTCGCTTCAGCGATGCCGAATCCTTCGGATTTGGTAAGTCTATCAAAGGTTTTAAGCGTTCCGGATCAGGCTTTATTTCGTGATTTTCTATCAAATGGCCTAAAAGATTGATGGATGTTAGAGAATACTTGGATTTTGATTGGTTAATAGTCAACTGATATTTGTTTGCAGTTTCAAGGAATTTTTGTAGATTTTTATCGTGATCTTCTTGGTTATGGCCACAGACTGTAATGTCGTCCAAATATGCGTAGGTTCCTTTGAGATTCTCCTTGGATATAATATTATTGATGAAACGCTGGAAGCAAGGGACCCCATTTGTAACACCAAATGGAATCCTTAGGAATTGATATAGTTTCCCGTCAGCTTCAAATGCCGTGAATGGCCTGTCTTTTTCTTTTATGGGAACTTGATGGTAGGCGCTCTTCAAGTCAATTGCGCTAAATACATTGTATTTAGCTACTTTGTTGATAATTTCGTCTATTCGTGGAAGAGGGAACGCGTCGAGAAGTGTAAATTTGTTAATAGTTTGTGAATAATATATGCAGAGTCGTTTTCTATGGTTTTCATTACTTGTGATCAGGATCTGGGCACGCCACGGAGATTTGCTTTCTTCTATGACACCCCCTTCCAGAAGTTGTTTGATTTCGTCTCTAATGAATATTTGATCTTCTTGAGAGAATCTACGGGACCTGATAGCAATTGGTTTTATAGAAGGTAGAAGATTCTTGAATAACTCAACTTCTGGTACAGCTGCAACTGCTATACTGCAGATATGTAAAGGGGGTCTGTGTCCTTCGAACTGAATTTGGACGTTTTTGTACTCACTAAGTACATCGTGGCCAATAATCATGTCTGCACAACAATTAGGGAGAGCATAGACTTTTAGTTTTGGGAAGAATTGGTTCTTTAATTTCAGATCAACGATTGTATAGAATTGAATCGGGCATGAAAGGGACGTGGATGCCAATGATGTTGAACCATTTTGGGTAATTTGATGAAAGTTATGGAATTTGGCGAAATGTTCATGTACATAGGTTGAGGAGCTACCAGTATCAACTAACGCACTCGCTTTAACGCCATTGATGGTTACGTCTATAGTTGATTTAGAAAGATTTGGTGGCGCTGCTGCTACAATCAAATTTTCACTGTCAGGGAGTGCGGAGATTTGTCGTTTTGTTGACCTACAAACCACTTGAAAGTGGCCTTGCTTGGAGCACGATTTACAGGTGGCGTCTTTTGCCGGGCATTCGCTCCTAGGATGACGATTTCTACCACAAAAATAGCATTTTTGAGCCCTTTGCGTAGCTGCCGAGATATTTTCGAGAATGGGGGTTGAAGGACTTTTAGACCTGACCGTTAGGGCATTCAGGGATTGAATTTGGATTCCCTCAGAGTATGATGCTGAGTGCTCTTGAGCAGTTTCTAGAGCCAGAGATTGTTTATAGGCGTCCTCCAACGACAAGGTGTTGTTTTCTAGGAGCCGTCTTCGAATTTCAGTGGATGTGAGACCTCTGATGAATGAATCACGAATGTATTCATCTTTGTATGTAGCTGCAGTTACGCTTTTGAATTCGCAATCCTTACTAAGCTGCTGAAGCGCTCGAAAATATTGATCTATGTTTTCGTCTATTGTCTGAGTTCTAGTGGCTAATTGATGTCGAGCGAACACTTCATTAATAGGTTTGATGTACACTTGTTTCAAAATTTGGATCGCATCATCATAGGATGCAGCTTCGCTGAATAGAGAGTAGACTTGAGGGGTTACATGATTCATCAATAGTTCAAGTTTACCTGCGTCGTCTACGTCTCGAACTCTCCCGATCAAGCTCTGGAATGTCTTGAACCAGTGGTTCCATTCAATGGCTGCGTGTTTTGAGTGCGGATCCACATCGAGTTTGTCTGGGCGGAGGAGTCGATCCATTGAATAGATTTCGTTGAATAAATTGAAGTGTAAATTGGAACTTCGAATAAGCTTTATTCAACGAAATCGGACATAGTAATGAAAGGAAACGAATATTTTAAAAAGGGTATTGTAGCAACGGCTTCAATCCATGGAAACATATGACAGTAGCTCATCCAGTTTGTCAGTCTTATATGTCTCCATGCAAGTGTTTTCCTTGGATTCTTCAAAACAATTCATCGTTCGAGGTTGGCTTGGGTTTTACTGTATTGGCTACCCTCGGGGTAGTTTTGACAGTTTTGCTAGGGGAACATTTGACATATATTTTGACATATATTTTTATATACCTATGAAGTTTGTCAATGCTATGTTGATGTAGGATTTTGAATACCTACTCGACCTGACGTTTTTCAATAAACATCTTTGTTTTGATCATTATTTT
This sequence comes from Apolygus lucorum, assembly GCA_009739505.2. NCBI lineage: Eukaryota > Metazoa > Arthropoda > Insecta > Hemiptera > Miridae > Apolygus > Apolygus lucorum. The sequence goes on from CM019180.2 coordinate 63,593,236, forward strand.
TTGTTACTTCAATTCCTACATCCATAAAACTTGGTGTTCCTTTGAGAAAGAAGAGTGGGTTCTCATCTAATTGAAATTGTGTTGGTAGTGTTGATTGTTACAGGCTGCAGGGTCTATAGTTGTTCTGTCTGACTCAACATTATTGCCAGATAATGATTTGCCGGACGTTCCATGGTTTTTTGGTAAGATTAGTTTAGAATTATGGTACTTTCTGTGAACTGTCAAAAGTGCCCCATTCTCATGTCTATTGTGCCCCACCGGTGGGGCACAATTGTCACTTCCTAAGCATTTTGAAAATTTACAAAAAAAATACTTGGCAAGCAGATTGAAAAAGGAACAAGATGTATGTGGGTAGCAAAAATACTGTAGTTAAAGATAGAAGAAAGAAATTCAAGACCTCTCGTTCTTTCAACCTTGTAGGATGGAAAATGCGAAAAAGTGTCAAATGTGCCCCCCACTCCCCTACCAGTAGGCCGAGTGCATTATAGTAAAAACGAACAACTAAATTATTACTAAAGCACGTGAATAAGCAAAAATGGGGAATTTGCCTCACAATTTTTTTTTCGAAAGAGGGTTCACTGATATGAAAGAAAACCCTAGAGTGCTGCTCGAAAACGCATCCGAAAAATTTAGAGAATTTAAGGAAGATGGAAATTTTAAATGTAGCAGGAGTCTGTGAAGTGAGGAGTTTTTCCTTACGACAGCAGCGCTACCTCTGATAGCACACACGAAACAACTAGCTTACATGATCGAACTGGCAGAAAGATCCCAGACACAAAAGTGACGAAAAGAAGCAATTATACTCACTCTTTTTTACAATACAACTCTACCTATTAGTTTATCAAGCATCATTAGTCTGCACCTTCTCTTATTTAGTTTCTATATTAGTTAGTTTTGATATTTGAATCACATCATTTGAGTGGATCGTTTCATGTGGTCACGAGGGCGCCTACGACTCTACCTGTTGACATTCTCTGACACTATTTGCTGAAACTCCTTTTAAGCTTCACCAGACCACAATTTTGTGCGAGGAACCCTGGGGAGTGACGCAATCAATTTTCCTCAATCTTCGTGGTATGTTTTGACACCGCTTCACTTGTTCATGCATTTTCTTCTACAGTATTTTTTTCTGTTGGGTATTCCTGGTGTTAAACGTTAATCCAGGGTAGGGGTGTGTCGGTCCAGGTATTTCCCTGGAACGGTTCCAACGGTTACGGTGACAAAGATGTAACCGTTCCAAATTACCGGTACAGTTCCATTACCGATACAGGCGATCAAATCCCACTCACATGGCATGGATGAAGCAGGCAGTCAAATCCCTATCGTCCTTCTTCCATGCTTATGATCTCAACTTGCAATACAATAGCATCATTTTCCTTGACAATTCGCTAAAAGGAAGGAATTTGAACAAGTGTTACAAAAGAGGCAATTTATTATAAATAATAGTTACCAAACAATTCAAGGAAAGAATTATGACGTTGCAGTTTAAGAACTTAACATGACAATAATAAATTAATAAAACTGGAGACAACTTCCATGCTAACCTGTCAAGAGCCATTCCATGAACCATTCTCAGTCCATGGAAGTAGTAAGGGCGCTTCCAGGTACAACATGGAACAGAACTGAGAACAAGATCCATGCTTACCGGTCCAGAGCCATTGAACCATTCTCTGTGATATCTTATCGGTCCGGTTACATCCTTACCGGTCCAGTTCCATCCTCACCAATCAGAATGATCAGATTGATGAGATGATTGATCAGATCATTCTGATTGGTGAGGATGGAACTGGACCGATAGAAAAGATTCTCTTCCCGGTCCAGAGCCATCTTAAGATATATTATCAGTCCGTGGAACTGGACCGGTAAGGGTCGAGTTTTTGTCACTGCGTGGAACCGTTCCAACCTGATACTCGGTTCCACAGTCCCGGTACAGCTGTACCGACACACCTCTAATCCAGGGCCCTATTATAGGATTTGACTTGAAATTCCAGAATCTAAAATTGAGGCAAATTCCCCTTTTCTGCAAATAGACGGGAAACTCATGGCACTTTCCTAACTTTTCCCAAATTGTTATTTCTTTCATATTCCATTTGTAAATCCTTTTTCAGGACCAAAATAATTCTATTGTAACATAGATAAGTTAGGTTAAGTCGTTAAATAGAGAAGCAATACTCAATTGATTAATATATATATCCATGTTCGGATGTTCCATGCAAACTTGAGTTCTCACTTAAAACTTGTAGTTCAGCTACTTTAGTAACTTTGTAACGACTTGAACAGACCATATCAGGTTTGTATCAATTAGGTATAAAGGTGTAGGCAGCTATGAATGTTAAGTTGCAGGAATGAGATGCAATTTTTGTCTTTAAATTTAGCGATAGTAAAATAGTTGCCCAGGAAAGTTTTAACAGTATTGAGAGCTTCCTGCGCTAGTTGATACGATTTCACTCGTTTTACCACTCACAAGGAGCTGTGTTATTGACGAATGAAACTAATTCTTCAGGCGTATTGAATGATATTTTTTCCCCATAAGTTAGGTATGATTAACACGTTGGAGTTTTGTTCCAAATTTACCTCTTTGCCCTAGACACGTGGGTCAACATGAACTGTACCTATTGCACCTGTGATGAAAACAATTTTTTTCTTATCGTGATGATTAAACAAAAATTTTCGACTGGCCATCAATCCTGTTGAAGGAGCGATAAAGATCCAGCCTATTTTAACCAAACGAAACTACAGAAAAACATAATTTCAGACTAAACAAAGGATCATGTTTCATGTTGTCCATGAAACTTAGCTAGTTGTCTCTAATAAGCGCCCCGTGAAATTTGCGCCACCAGATGCAAATTTAACACGTTGAACGCGGATCGCGTCTATGTCACGCAAATCCCGGGGTCTGTGTGGCTGGCCGCGTCTATGTCACGCAAACACCTCTCGCAAAACAGGTTCAAGAATATCTGCTCCTGTTCTTTCGTTCTCAGTTTCCACTCTTTTCTAGCATTTTTTCGGGATAGATGAACATATTATGAGTTGAACGGTTCAATCCGGAGCTGAATCGGTCGAGGTTGAAGGTAATTGAGCAGTTATCAAAGTGACACCTTATCTTTGTGTGCGCCTCCGGTAATTTTTTCATGTTTTCACATTTTTCATCCATTTTTACGGAATAATTCACTCTTTTCAAGGTTGATCGACATTGTTTAATTGTTGGTTGTGTCAATAATCAGCTCAATCCTCTCATAAGTTTCATACTTTCAGTTCGTTATCGTGAAAAAGACACAGTGGTTCGACTCCGATTTTTTTTGTGTTTCACTCGGTTTTTCTGTTTTGAATCTTTGCCAGACAACTCTACAAAGCTCCCAAAAAAGAGAAGACTTGTTCTCTTTCCAGGTATGGAATAACTAGGTATTATATTGTCGTACATGATTGATTCCTACCCATTCTATGCACCATCAACCTATGTCCCTTGCAACGGCCGCCAGAATTCGCGTCCAGTGGATGGGCGGCCTGAGCCAACCCACTCACGTAGGGGTTGATTTCCCATTCAAACTGAAGCAACTTGACACCACCGCTGGCCGCGTCACGTTGACGCCGAGAATAAATTCTCAACTTTTTTTTATGTCAAAATTTTTGGAAAAATGTACTTTTTAATATATGTTGCTGCTATAGCGTTTCGTCGAAAAAAAATTTCTCCGCCACAGGGGACCAACGCGTTTTTTTCCCGCGTGCAAGGTGTTAACTCGCCCATCTGATCAGGGATGAGTTCAGTTCATCATCGCATTTAGTCCATTTTGAGACGGGCTCGATGGCTCATCATTAGTAGGTGCATAGGTATCTTACTAATACCAAAAAGTATCAACTATCTCAGTAAAAATGGTGCTCTGCTGACCTTATTTACCCCTTCCTTCCATCGTGCACACCTAATCTGCCGCGCAAGATACGACGATAAGGTGAACAACGAAATGTTCAATAAAATCGCAAGGTGGCAACGAATGGTCAAAGATATTTTTACGTTGAAAGGTGGATACAGCTTTCGTACAAGTACGCAACCACGAGAGACATTTTATGTCTTATGTTTAATAAATTGAGAGCTTTCCAATGAGTGGTGAACGATTTTTGTGGGGTGGAAAATGAGGAAGTTAGTTTTCCCTAGGAACGATTGGTTGTTCGTGAAAATCATCAGAAATTTCCGCGTAACGCTCCCCGCGTGACGATTTTTCGTTTATGTGCCATAGTAAAGACATAAAATGTCAAAAGGCAAAGATAAATGGGTTGACAGCGACAAACCTCAAATTAAGCCTGGTCACGATCACTAAAAATCTCTGGCCATGTTATGTTATGACTGTCTTATGTCAAAAACTCATGCTAGCCGCAATGCTATACTAAACTTTCTGTTGATAACATCGCTTTTACATTATCGTATTATTGAGTCGTTAATACTGTACGATCATTTGTTTCGGCACACCGAACAACTAAGTAATTAACAAATAGTAAGTTACGCTTGTTTACCTCCAGTGCTTTCTTTCTTCTCTCTCTCTTTTCTTCCCATCGTTTATTATGTTGTGGGAATCGAACGTGTATTTGCAGAAGCAGAAGAGATCCCGAGAGATTTTCTTGACTTAAAACTTGTTTCACCCCAATCCTCTATCACACGCTAGGATATTCATTTGCATTGTTGGTTAATCAGATAACAATCAGATTGAACTATCAGTTTGAACTGGAGACAAGGTTTGAACTATTTCAGAACAGATAAAACTTGTGAAACACCGACGGAAATTACGGGGTTGACACACACAGATCACGAGAGTGTGAGTGATTCTCCAATTTTATTGCCATGAAGGACTATGGTAGACATGAGACTCCACTTTACTGTGTAATATCCATGCACAGATGACAGAAATTACCATGGAAGTTACCAATTTATTCCATAACCTACATCCATGGCTTCAATCACTCTGACATGGAAGTAATTTGATTCATAAATCCATAGGTATCCCACTCCATGGATTTATACCAACGTGGACAGTTTGTAGATATCTAGGGTTACAAGGTCCATGGATGCATCTGATTATCTATGGATGAGGACGTTTTATCGGTATGCGCATGCGCTCCTGTTATCAGTGAGCCTCCAACAGGTAGACACATGTCACATTCGGACCACCCTTACTTGCCTTTTTATTACACAGTTGGAGACTGTCAGGTTTTCAACATGTATTCGGATTTTAGTCGGTTCTATTATGTCTGGGGCGCACAGATACATTTGTTTCAGAGACTGTAATTCGGGTAGTCGACCGGGAAAACTGGGGTTTTCATCCAAAATTAATTTTTTCTGGTTCCCAAAGACTTGCTTGAACTTCTGAAAGTCTCCAATCTTTCTGTTTACATTTTAAAACTGTGTTTCCTCTTGTGAAGTTCGTCGGAAGTGTGAGAAGTGGGTGCTGAAATGCAGGTGGAATGATGGAAAGTTCGTCTCAAGTCTCCATCACCGACAATAGTAAGTACAATCGTGTATCCATTGTACCCAAAAATGTGGGTACCTACTCAATGAGTTCGTGGAGACGAGTACAGCATGAAATATGTACCTACTTTCAACATTTTCAAAACATACCCTGTGCATGCAGTATGCTCGTCAGATATTAAAACCACTGCAAATTATTACAAAAAGGTTTTTTCTAAAAAATAGATCACTCGTTTGAAAGGATCACAGCTTTGAAATTCTCACTACCTACCAACCATAGGTAGTTAATACCAACTACTTCACAATAAAGTTTATTTGGAAGAAACAAATGCTTCACACATTAGAGAGTTGGACTTTATTAAGAAATTTGAAAAAATACTGGTTGGTAAGGATACAAAACTGAGTACAACTCAGAGAAACGAACAAAGCAACGATCTCATTTTTGAGAGCTAAAAATTAAGGGAGCTCTCATGAGATTCACACGCGTGTTTCTGATTTATTTTAAGTCAAACCTCAGTCAGTCAAGTTCTCATAGTGAGCGAACGGTTGGTCCTACTGAACTCTGGGTGGTCACATTGAATTCTGAAAATACAATACTATTTTAAATTGATGGATAAACAACACCTTTATATCGAACATTTTTGAGCTAGGGCGTCATCAAATTTTAGCCCTTATTTTTCAACCCTTAGAAGTGACTGACATCTACCAAAAGCTTCGTGGCGCAACTAGACCCCAAATGGAGCCCATATACCAAATTTCATCAAAATCGTTCCATGGGAACTAAGGAAAGTGCCACAAATGGCTGACGGCGGACAGAAAAAATGTTATTCGATTTTCGGATTCTACGTATGTAAACCAACAAATTTTGAGGGGGAGTTAAATTGTTGTTTTCTTTGTCGATTCCAAAAGTTAATTTTTGAAAATAATAAACCTAAACGCAGTTAAGAAAAACGTTGTCCATTTCCACGAAAATAATGAGTTACGAAGTTGACCCATGGCCACCGTGGTGGGCGGGGCTGGGTGCCCCCGGCTCTGCACAGCTCACCGCAGCATCTGTGCCCCCGCACTCTAACACACTATAAGTTCTAAGTTCTATTTCATGCATTCTTACCTTGTAAAAAGGAAATTGAATAAAGATATTATTAGTATTATTATTATTAAATCGACTGACGGTTTGGTCATCATAAGTAACAAATACCACCTATCTACTAGAAATGAACAATACCATACGCCCAAACTGCTGAACCATTCGACTAAATGGTTGAACCTCACCCAAACGCCTGAACCATGTTTAAATCACCACAAACAGCTGTAACTCTTTCAAACAATGCACAAACAGCTGAACCACTTTCAAAGTTCAAACTACGCCCATTTGGCTGAACTTAGGTCTAAATTATTAAACAGCCTTCGGACGTCCAAATGGCTGAATTACGTTTAAACGAGCCCCAATCAGGCGAACCTCTTCTGAACCATCTCCAATCAGCTGAACTGTATGCCTAAATAGTAAACCGTACTCAAACGACTGAACCTCACGCTTAAATTGTTGGCGCACTCAAACGCTCTAACTAAATGCCTGAACTACCTATAGTTAACTCTTGACAAACAGCTGGACCATGTTCAAACGTCCACACCAGACTCAATCAGCTCAACATCTTAAACTACTTTGAATTAACACCCTCCGTGCGGACTCAGTAAACTCGTTTTCGCCTGTGGCGGGAGACCTTTTTGTCAGGAATTCGGTTGTGCAAACCCGCAAATCTTAAAGATAGCAGAATCCCCAGAAGTGAAAACGGGGCACTCTGGTGGCGACAGGAGGACCTACTAAGCACGAAAAAAATCCGAAAGAGGTTCTTAAGTCATCCACTAGGTAGCAGAACGATGAACAGCTCGGAGATATGCTTAGAGCTATGATGGTATAAACCATCATACGCCACTCGCGAAACTCGGCATGATGGTTATTACCATCATCCACACGGAAAGTGTTAACAGCTGAATTACTCTCAAACCAGTCTCAGGTCTCAGAACCTAGATCTCAATGGATCTGTTTGGAGAGGCAGTCTGGAACTGAAAAGGGGAGGGGATAGAGGCCTCTGAACTCCTCCGGGCTCCTCCAAACCGTTCAGGACTGCCTCTCCAAACAGACCATAATATGGTCTGTTCGGATATATTATATCACGTTGAAATCATCCAAACGGTTGAACTAGGTATAACGACGAATGGGTACCCAAAAGGAGGTTACAATAGGGTGGACTCCAATATATTTGTCCAGGTTCCTTTGTATCTCTGAGTACCAGTTTTTTCCATAGAAGTTTATTGAACTCAACGTATTACCATACGCAACTGATGAGTTCTGCGGTTATCTTGAAGCCTTCTAAAATCAATACCTGGTTTGGTACTTAAATTAGGATAAGATAACCAAACCTCAACTCGCATTGTCAAGATAAACATAATTTCTGGGGCAGTGATCGGGAAACCATTATATTACGATGATCTCATTCAAACAGCTGAGTGATTCACAACAAGCACAAGACGCCACTTGGGTTCTTTTCCCTCACAACACGTTTGTTTCACTATTGCGCATTTTAATCGAAGTCGCCACCAATGTTTACATTCACCTGACCATCACGGTGATCGGGCTCTGTCATTTCGTACTGACTTGTTTGAACCAGGAGACATTCGATTATGTGGTTATTGTCCACCTCTTAACTTTATGTATACCTTTGTCTGGAGTCATCAACACCTACGTACACATCCGGCAGAGGGAGACTTACCGGAGGATGTTAGAAAGAGTCAAAGCTCTGCAAGAAGTCGACTCAGGATCACGTTGCAACATTACAGCTCTGCTCACGATCACGTACACTTTTCTATTCTCGAGCATAATGCCAATCTTTGCACTTGGAGATACGAAGGATTGGTTCAAAGTGTCTCAAGTAATGTGGTGTATTTGGTTCGTGTACAGCATCTCCCAAATAGCACATTTCTGCTTGGCTCTTTCAATACCTCGGCTTTCTTTCCAACGAATGTGCTGCTCTCTGACGAGTACCTCAGTTACAGAACACGTTATCGTCCGTCTTATTAAAAATTATGATGATTTGATCGAACTTTGCAGTGAAATCGATGGCAATTTTGGCCTCGCGAACACATTCTATATTATTTTCGCTTTTGGCACGTTAATTTTTCAAACGTTCTTCGTCATTGGGAGGTATTTATTGTGGATGAAGACCAGCGAAACGGCTTGGATAGCGATTCTTGCGTACACTATTACACTTGGAGGAATAGTGGTGCTTCTCATTTTCGGATGCTGTAGCGTAAAAAACGCGGTAAGTGAACTAATCATCGTCTGTTTGTAGCCCTTAAAGTAGAAAGAGAAGCCGGAAAAGGGTGAAACAGACCTCGCAGGATTGATCAAAATTTGATTAATGGAACCTGCATACGAATTCAAAGATTCTCTACCTTAGGTATTGAGGAAGCATTATTTAATACTGCTTTTAATACTGCGTATGCAGGTCGAAAAATTTCGTTCCTCCGAAATGATAATCACTTGCATATTGCTTAACAGAACTTCCTGAACAATAAATTGTTTTGAACTCTTGTTTCCCTTTCTGGAAAACCATAACTATGGCACCATTTTACCTACAGTAGCACATGCACGTCTTTGTTTTTGGTTTATTATTTTCAATAATAAACCATTGGAATCGAGCAAGAAAAAGATTTTAACCCCCCCCCCCCCCCCTCAAAATTTGATGGTTTACGTTTCAAAGTATGTAGAATCCGAAAATCGAATAAAACTTAGACATATATGTCTAAGTTACTACATGACAAGTCAAATTTCTATAAAAAAAAAAAAAATTTAAGAAAAAAAACCATTCCAATTGAAAATGCCATGAAATTTCTCTCTTGAAGGGAAAAACAATAGATCATGAAATATCCATTGTTTCTATGAATAAACAGAATTTTTCTTCTAAAAAAACTCTCCGATCACACTTAATATATCGCAGTATTAGAGAAACTTGCTTCACAGCTACCGACATGTAGCTATGATTTTGTTCACTGGTATCCGTGTTGCATTTTTTGTGGCGAAAAAAGGTGTCGCGAAAAATTCCTTGCCCTCTAGCCGAAAGACATAATCCATGTCAAATTTTATTTTATTTTTATATTGTATTTTTACTGAGAAGAAATTTGCAGCGTCGCTATCAAGTTCTTTTTTTACCTACCACTTAGTTTGGTCTGGACAATTTAAAAAACCGAATAAAGTAGATAACCAAGTAAAATTTAAATCGTTCTTGTTAAGTTCGACAAAATGAGGAAAAGATGTTGGAAATTAAGTATGCAACACAAATGTCTCCCTTAGAAGGAAAAACAATTGATCATAGATATGTCCATTAATGTAAGTTGATTTAAAAATTGAATTTTTTCTTTAAAAAAATTTTAAAAAACTCCGATCACACGTAATACATTGCAGTATTAGTACTTTGCTTTACAGCTCCCGATATGTAGCTATGATTTTGTTTACTGGTATCTCGTTGCATTTTTTGTGGCAAAAAAAAGTGTCGGGAAAAATTCCTTGACCCCCAGTCAAAAGAATTATCCATGTCAAAAACGCTGCACATTATTTCATAAAGGTTTGTTATTTTCCTGTATAAATCACTTGCCTGGAAATAGAACACAGCTTTGCCAGTCACCGCCTACCAACCATATTTACGTAGGGTGACTATGGGCAAGTGCGTTGCATAGTTCAACTTGGACGGTCAATGGGGTATTTCGGTGGGTCGTAAATTTAGGTTTTTGACCTCAAATTTGGATTCAGCACCCGTGAAAACCTCTATACTCCAACTTTTAGCCCAATGATACTATAACATGTGGCAGAAAAATTAATTGAAGAGATCACACGTTTGAAAAAAAGGCCATAAACGCACACACACTACGCTACGTGTGAGTAGTATTTTGTAGTATCCAAGAGATTCTCCAAATTTCATCTCTTCTCTGTGCATAGATACTTTTTTCAAAGAGTTTTGGCTAGCTACGTCACGATTGGCTAGCTACGTCACACCATTCAAATCTTCAACTTTCCTTAGCTTCTCTGATTTTTTAAAAACATTTTCTCGACGAACAGACCCGATTACTGTTATTCCTGAGCCATACTCTTTTGGAGAAAAAAAATTGACTGAAATACCCCATTTTGAGGTGAATGTTTCAATTCACCCACTAATTCCTTTTTCTTCGCCATCCAGTAGTTATTTATGAGTCGAGCTATGATACATTTTTCTGCGGTTGAAAGGCGAATTATTTGTCCTCCATATCTTGATTACTGAATATAATTCATTTACAAAACATTGGATTGTAATAATTTATGTGTACACCCCTTTGCCCATGGTACCACTGGTGACACCAAATCAATATGGCAAATGACGCTCCAGTCTCATGGTGTCACTGGTGCAACTAAAATAGGTAAATTAGAAATTCCGAAGCTGCAAATCTCAAGGAAAGTGCGGAATTTAAAATTTTTTTTTGTGAACTGTAGGAAGTTTTAAAATGAAGTTATGACTAAAAATTTTTTTTGGTCCAATTAGGGTTAAGGATTTTATTTTGATCAATTAATGTTAACGTTATTAGAAAGGCAGCTGCACTGCATATCCTCGAATTCCTAGAATTGACAAAGAAGTCTGAAATAACTCTGTTCTCAGAATCAAAGGTTCTTTGGCATCATGTAGATATTTTTTGGTGTGGAAGTGTGATTACGAGTACTTTCATGCACATTACTCCACAATGGTTCATCCTTTTCTAGCGAGTATTCCTACTGGATGTAGCAAGATGAATGAGGATAATGTTGATTCGCTATTATGCACCTTATGCAACATGTTTTTTTCCTTTGAAGTGCTCATTATTTCATAATGGTTCATTATTTTACCATGTATTCGTACTGGATGAGTAGGTAGGTACGTATATTCATCCTTGTCAATTTTGATTACATAAATTTCATTTATAAAGGAAGTGGGTTAGGCCTTGATAAATCCATCTCAAAGTGTTTCTTGCAACGTCAAAGGAAGATGTTGATCCGCTACTTGAGGCCTTTAAAAGTGCCTAGTTTTGATAAAACTGCGATCCCACTCAAACATTGTTCTAAGTTTCAACGTTCAATATTCTACAGCATTATGAAGGCATTTTCGGTGTAGAAATATTATTTTCCTACTATTGATTATACAGTTGTAGATGTGCTTATTATACCACCTAAGTTGTTTAACCCCTTGATGAGTATCTTTTGTATGAAGTCTATACAGGTTTGTATGAAGTCTTCATTTCCGTCCAAAAAAATCCGAATGCACTCGGAAGAAAACAGCCGACATTTCAGTTACAAACCTATCTAAACGTAATCGTTTTATAGTTCATTAGGTAACCAACTAATTTTGGTTTATTATTTTCAATAATAAACCTTTGGAATCGAGCAAGAAAAAAACTCTTTAACAACCTTGAAAATTAAATTTTCAACAAACAAATTTTGATTGTTACGTTTCTACGTACCTGCCTAGAATCCGAAAATTGAATAAATATTTTTCCGACCGTCGTTCGCGGCATTTTCTTCAGTTCTCATGGACCGATCTCAAATTCCTAGATAACGATGTTTCGCTGGTAGGTAGGAACTTTCTGTCAAAATAAACTTGATAGTGAACCTTGCTCAAAAATATGGTAGGTAGGTGCTGATAATGGAAAAGCCATGTTCTTTGTAGGCTAGTGATCTACCTAGAAAAATAATAAACCGTTGTATAATCATTTGCAGAGTTTTTCAGCCCTAGTGGTTCACTATGGAAGATAATTTAAATGAGTGAACTGTTCTTCCTTTCAAAATTCTGTAATTGGGTAGTCAATTTTGAATACACATAGATTTAATTTTTTAGGGGAGTAGCTTCGACCGTCACAGTGACACATCATCTACATACACCATAGATACTACCTACCTACCACGTACCTACAGCGATCGCATTTTGTTCCGATAAAATTTGAACGGAGATTAGGCTTCTCTTGCGATTCACACTCGTGTTACTGATTTATCGTAAGTCCAACCCTTAAGTTATCGTAGGGAGCGAATGGTTTGTCCTATAGGATATCCTCTATAGATAGAGCTCCGCGTGGTCTCTAAGAATTCTACAAATTCAATACTATCTTGAATTGATGGAAAAACAATACCTTTAAACCAAATTTTTTGAGATATAGGGCCTTTTCAAATTTTTAACCCTTGTTTTTCAACCCTTAGAAGTTACTAACATCAACCAAAAGCTTCGGAGCACAACTAGACCCTAAATGGAGCCCACATACCAAATTTCATCAAAATCGGTCAATGGGAACTAAGGAAAGTGCCGCGCACGGCCAAATTTTTATTAGATTTTGGGATAATACGTACCTACCTTGAAACGTAAACCAACAAATTTTGAGGGGAAGAGGGGGGGGGGGGGGGTTAAATTTTTTTTCTTAGTTGATTCCAAAGGTATATCAATGAAAATAATAAAACAAAATTAAAATCCAACGTAAGCGAGACCATTAATTTTGTCATTATTCATTTTTATTCCATTTTCAGGCAGAAAAGTTCAACGACAGTTTGTCAAGTCTGGTGATGAGAGACACTACTGGAAGCCTTGTAGCTAACGTGAGTCGATTTTTTTCTTTTTTCTGTCTCCACAATAATTTACTTACCTTCTGATTGGTAGAAAATATTCAGATGAAATCAATAGTGACTAAATCTTGAGACTTTAATGTATTGTTAGTGTATAATTGGGAGTCATAAACCACGCCGTTCTTAGGTTTGAGGTTACATCCCTTTAAATCCAGAGGCGATCATTGCTGACCTCAAGGAAGTACAATGCAGGCAATGAGGAATTTCACCGAATTCTATTTGCATTTTTTCTGAATAGTTAATGGTGTGGGATAGATGAAAATCGGGTTGATTTCGGAAAATAAGTCTCCTGTTATTTTTGGGAGATAATCAAAGTTTATGATTTCAAAAAATAAACGGGAAAACGGATCTCTTCAACATGAAGCGGAAACGCTCGCTGATTGGCTGTTCGGATCGCCATCTCCTCCCCTTCTTGCTCAATGAAACGACAAAATCGAGTTATCTAAGAGGAAAGTTATCAAACAAAAACAGGGGAAACCTAATTTTCTCCATCTTGCTTTTTCTATTTTCATCTTTACTGGTTTTGTGAAATGTTGCCTCCGAGGACTGTATGAAGTGAGAGTTCACGATCTCAGCTCTTCAAGCGGCCATACATGAACTATTCCAGGTCATCCTCCCGGTTTTTTTAAACGTTCATATTTCCATAACTGTTTTGTTTATTCGTAAATTAGGAAGTACGGGCTGAAAGTTTGTCGTTGGCGGTCTTTCGAGGTGCTGAATCCGATTTTGGGGTCAAAAATAGGAAATTCCGACATGGTGAAATTCCTCATTCAGGAGGGCTGCTGGCATGGTGTTGGACTTGAGGTGGTTCCACTTGGATTTTGTAACAATGTGGTGTCATTACAATCTAAAAGGGAGCGTATTGATATTTACCTGGATGATACGGTTTCAGCAGCTGTGGCGTTTCCCAGACGTTTTTGTTGAAAAGGTTTTTATTGTAGGTATTATTTTCCTATAATTTATTGTTTTGTTTCTCTGTATTCAAAAGGAGTTACGGTCGTTTGTGACTTAAGGTCGGAAAAACGTGTAAAGTGTATAAGGCACATAGCTTCCTCCTATCTATTAACCCGATTCTATAGATGATCCCGTGCTTTTTTTCGGATATTTTAGATGATTTCGGTGTGTTAGTATTCAAGATTGTGGTTTACCAACCAAATGACACAGAAATGCTAGTTTTGACCGAAATGCATGTGAATTTTCTTAATTTGATGAAAATTGGATGGTATATTTTTGGACACCTCAAGAGGGGGGATGGCTATAGTTATCATGGCTATTAAGTGGTGTGGGGGGGGGGTGGTTATCGTTGTTTTAAAAATGGATACTTAGAATACGTTCTATCCAATTTTGGCTGGATAGAACCAGCAGCTTTTTACTCTAAAACAAACGAATAAACGAAATGACACTAATTAAATTGTTAGCCCAATGAGACCTCCTTCTTCAGTAGTATCTTATTGGAATATTGATGCAGGGGCCCCCAATATCAGTTTTGACTCAAGAGTAGTTGAACAGTGTTCAGAATGCTTAAAAATCGGACTTCCGAAAAGATACTTCAGGATATTAAGGGTTAATTGCAGTTAATCTCAAAGCATGAATCTCTAAGTACCTCTCAGAGCCCTTACAGGGGGCTATACATGTCAACCCACACAACCTCTGGATAATGTCGAAGTTATGACTGTTACTGGAAAATTCACGTTTGCGGAGCGAACGGTTGGTCCTACGGAGCTCCGCGTGGTCTCTAAAAATGCAATACTATCTTAAATTAATGACAAAACAATACCTTTATATCGACATTTTTTGAGCTAGGGCGTTTTCAAAATTTCAACCCTTAGAAGTTACTGACATCAATCAAAAGTTTGGGGGCACAACTAGACCCTGAATGGAGCCCATATACCAAATTTCATCAAAATCGGCAACACTTATGTTGGATTTTGGGATTCTACATACCTTGAAACTTAGACCAACAAATTTCGAGAGGGGAGGGGGGGGGGACAATTTTTTTTAACATGGAACGTGTTATTGCCCTAGGTAACTAACGTTACGCGGATAGTCATGCGCCTGATCCGGTTATGCGCCTTTTCTGACACTCCGGTTTTCAAGGTGCGAAGCGTAGAGTTTTTATTAATGAATTTTAGATATGTTGCTAGGGATAATATAACTTTTGTACTATACCTACCTGCAACCAATGGTTCTGCACTAAATTTGGCTAAAATGCCATTAGGCTTTAAGTAGATAGTAACTATACTTAAGTAGTAGGGCTTGCCCCCCTGGGGAGTTTTTTTGGACGATTCCAAAGGTTCATTATGGAAAATAATAAACCAAAATGGGAATAACGGTTTATTCAGTTAGTTTTTTCCCTGTCAATTATTGTTCGATTTTGATGATTCCAGTGGCAATCTTTTAGTTTTTCAATCTCCAAGACTGCTACTTTTAAAGTTCGAGCCCCTGTAATTTAGGGAAATACTAACACGGAACGAGGAACGAACGGCGACCTACTGAGAACCCCTTGTAACACCATAGAACCTGATAACTCCGGTGCCAGAACAGTATGATATAACTTTAATCGTCTGATTGGATACCACAGGAGAATTATATAATTTTGTATTTTGATAATTTCTCATTCCAATGTCGTACTTTTTTAATCTATCTATTTTGTTCAGCCTTACATCACAGCGCACTTCGCAATTGGAAAGAAACTGAAGTTTAGCGCTTGCGGCTGCTTTCACATCGACTACCGGCTGGGATATTCGGTAGGTATTGAACTACTCATGAAACGAGGAATAGTGAAATATTCTAAGAAACATTTATTAAATCTATATTTTTTCTATAAATTAATTTTGTGCTGTATACTCTTGGTTGAGGAATTGATGAGAAATAGCAATCAATTAATTAATTTATTCATTTCGTATCTTTCAGATGTTGGCGACGTGCATCACTTATCTAGTGATTCTAGTCGAGTTAGACAGTCGCCGTTGTTGAGCAGCAATCTTTTCATCCCAATAAGTTGCTAACGGCCGTGTTTTCGTTCATTTAGTTACCTACATGAAATTTTACGGCCTTTGTGAAGATCTTCTATCTAGTGTTAGGTTCTTTCAAAATGACACTGCCGGTATTTAAATACATCAATAATGTGAAAAGCGTATATTATTGGATATTAAACACCTTTTTAGAAACATGTTAAAAAAATTTCCTTGTTAATACATATGTAAAACTATCGAAAGAAACATTTGTGTTTCAAGAGCCCCGCTAGTAGGTAGCTGTAGAGTAGGGCGGCGTAGGTATCAGGTGCCATGAGACTACTTTTGAGCGATAAACGAACTGAGGAGACAAATGATGAGGACGTTTTATAACCACTTAGTTTTTATTAGAAAACGGAACGGGAAAAGAATGAGAACGAGATGAATGTGGATCGCAACACATTTGTTGTTGTTCCATGGTTGTTCAAGGAACAGTTGTACTACTCAACACGCCCCCTCGAATTTAGGATACAATTCGAACATTCAAATAAGCATTCATAAATGGTTTTCAATGGAACATTAGTAATCACAATGTAAAATTTGCATCTACTTTACAATCTACATTAAGATGGCTACTTAATTTAAGCAAAATCTACTCAAGAGTTCATTTTTCTCCCATCAGGACCCCTCAAATGGTTATGTGTAAGCACCAGAAAGATGGGAAATTTGGCTCCCTTTCCAAGGTTCCCTTATTTTTACACTTTCTAATTTAAAAAAAAATAAATATATTAACAATTAGCAGTCTTTCTAACTTAAATTAGTTGTAAACAGCGTATACCTACAGGGTGTAACACGAGTGGTTCACGACCTTTCTCCCACGTGTTCTACAACTAATTTCTTCTAACGCCTCTTGACTTTTTTGGTATCCTCACTTAAAATGCTTTTTTTTTTCACTTTGAAATTTTGTTTCGTGTTTTTGATCTTTGCTCAATGAATCTACCATAACTCCCTCAAATCAAGAGTTAGCTCAAATCTAAAAAATTCGTTGGAAAGAGCGTTAAATTTTCAATCTTTTGATGCCCAATAACAATGGGAAGCCATGAGCGAAATCATCAGAACAAATTCTGATCTTCCCTTAGGAAGACAGCTGATGACGTCCGCGACGCCAGGAATGGCAGTCGGAGGAAAATCCAACCTGAAATGGTTGTTTCTTTACTTACAATGTTCATTACGTTCGGGTGTGACGCTTTGTGACGGTCTTTCTACGTCTGATAAAGAAGAAGATGGATAACTGGTGTTTGACTCGAGGTAGCTGGACCACTTAGTACCGTCAACCGGGGTGATATGAATCAGCCGGGGTGATATGGATACTTTGGAGGCAGCAACGCTTTTAGCGATTGCAGCGCTACCTGGTGACATTTGGATGTGATCTGGTAGCAGAATATTGAACTAGGCATTTTGCTTCACCACCTTCATCCATGATTCAGTCGATTCAACTTGAATCATTCAAGGACGTTAGAACGTCATCCATGAAGATTATCAGATGCATAGAAACGCCTCACTTTTGTGTTGTTTGTTTACGTTCATCTGTGTAGCCAACCTATGACCAGGAAACTTGATCTGCGTATTTTTTATCATATCAACAACTTCTCATGAAAAGAGATTCTATTTTGTGTTTTGTTTCAACTTAAAACCCCCCTTGTCAGTGATTGATTTTGTGAATTTCGGAGTTTTTGAGGGGTGGAGTGAATCGGGAGAAAATGCCTCGAAATTACCAGGTCAATGGGCATCTCAAAAGAGCACGAGCACTTATTACTTGGGACACTGTCAATGATTATTTTACTGAACTGAAGAACAGTCAAAAAAGAAAATGAAAGATTAAAAAAAAGAAAAGGGCTTTGAAATGAGGAAATTGACGGTGCATTCAGGCTTCGATGGAGTGAAGCCTGAATGCACCGTCAATTTCCTAATTTCAAAGCCCTTTTCTTTTTTTAACCTTTCATTTATTCGATCTTCTATTTTTTAAAATAATTTTAGTGATTCATTTGTAAGCCGGTGCCTTATCTTATGTGCTTATCAAATGGGATGCCAGTATTGAGCACTAGTCCCAACGCTGTCACCAATTTGTAAGCCCGCTTGTCTAGGTAAAGTGAGAATGAAGTTAGTTACCTAGCCCAAGCAGCAACTAAGTAGATTCCTGAAGGGAATCTACCCTGTGTTTGACTGTGAAATGAGGGGAGTCGAGCAAAGACCGAAACAACTTAAATCTACGTTAAATTTCGGATAATATAGGGTAATTACCTGTGAAGTATGGTAGCTCTTCGAAGGTGTTGACTCCTGGGTTGATAAAACTAATAATAAATGATGCTGTGAAACCTGAAGGGTGTTTGATTCTACCTCGGACCTCCAAGCGTGTCCCGTGCCAGAAGGGCGTGTCCTGCGTGTCCTCTGTGTCCCTTGTGTCTTCGAATTGAGACACGAGAAACCCAGTTGACCACGAGGTTGTGTTTTTTTCTCTGAAATTGTGTCCTAAGGACACGACCTGATGGGTCTGTAACACAATAAAGAAATGACGAAATTTGTCTTAGTTATTTTACCCCTAGTTGCTGATACTGATCTGATGCAGGGTGAACTCAAAGATAACCACAAAATTGGAGTAAAATACCAGGAAATAAGTTTATTATACAAGATGAAATGTTGTGGGTTGACTCTACAAAATTATACAGGCCTGAAGGGCGTAGTTTCTGAGATTACAAAACAATGAATTGGACAGTTTTAAAATAAAATGAAATGGGTTAAACAATTATCTTTCTTACAAGCAAAACCTTCAGTGTCCTTTCTCTTTACAATTTCCACGCCGTGTCTTTACCGTGTTTTCGTGTCTTAACAATTTTACAATCTGAATCCTTTCTCGTTTCCGTTTACAAATCTTTACTGTACCAAATTTCAATCGATTTACTAATTTCTACACTGTTCTCTTTATCACCTGCCTAATTATTTTGGCCAAAATATATTAGGTTAAATTTGTCTGTGCACTCACGTGTTGGGCCCGAAGGTAACCTCGACGGTCTTGATGCTGATGAATTGAAGGGTTGATGTCTCGAAGAGTCCAGGGAATTTACTACCACTGACTGTTTAAAGACAAAAGATGGGGTGACTTTCAGCCGGAGCCTAGTCGTCGCGCTTTTGGGGGAAGAACGTTCGGCCGGAACCTACTTGTTCGAGCTCTCAGGACGGTGTGATGGCCGACGTGGCCTGCCCGGTCTAGAACGTTTCCCCCTCCTCTTGGTCACGTGATCCACGGCCTCCTGTAGCCCCCAGGCTGCCATCTGGCTCTTGTTCGAAGCCCCTTGCTGCTGCTGTGGACACAAACAGCTGGTGTCTTTCTTTGGTTTCGTGGTTGACTCAGGGCTCGGACGCCTCAGATGGAGTTCGGCGTCCTCATCGTAGGGGGGGCGGACCACGCCCCCGTAGAGCTGGCCCGGATTACCCCTCCACAGTCCTTCGCCGCAGGTGGCTCTGTGGGGGCGGCATCTTGGGGTTCAGGAAGGGGGGTTTTATTGTCTTGCCCCAGCCCCGTCACTCTGGTGTCATTCGTGAGCGGGGCTCACATCCCTCGCCCCCCCGGGAGCCAGGGTCATCAAAGATGACACTGGGCACCGGCAGTGGGTCTGAGGGATGCGCCGCGGGTGACTCCGACGGCCCCTGTGCCGTGATGTCGTTCAGCGCATCCCAGGCAGCTTGCCTATCGCTATCCAAGGCCTCTCGTTCGTCATGCCAGTCGGACTGGCGTTCTAGAAGGGCATCGCGCTCCTCAGCGATTCGTTGGTAGATCGGAATCCACTGGGCCAACTCGAGGATTCCCTTTAGTGCAGCCTGGCCACTCGCCAACCGGACCGCCGTTAACTCCGAGCATGTGGCGTACCTTAGCAGACTGGCCACCTCCTCCAATCTCTCCAACGGGTTTCCCGCAGGCAAGGCCGTGTTAACCTGTCCATCCGGCAGGGACCGAAGTTGCTCCGCGGTTCTCTCCGCTCTCTCCCGCACCTGTCGACTCAAGGGGTCCGGGACCAATGGACCATCCTTCCACTCCTTCTGTCGCCCTGACATCCTACAACAAACATAAACACCCTATGTGTCATCCTGACTGGGAACTGCTCGAGAATCATTTACTTCATTTTTGTGGGCCATTTACAATCAGGCAGGTAACTAGAAACTCCAATTCGGCTTGACCAACCAATGTATGTCAAGTCGAATTAATAGTTAAATTTAAAATGGTAACCTGAGGGGTTCAATTGAAATTTTGTGACTTGATGAGTCCTACTGAAATTTGTTGACCTGAAGGGTCGGAATTGTCTCTGTCGGATGACACAGGCCAATCCCCAGTGTGTCTGAGGCGTGTCCCGTGTCACCGTGTGTCTCGCGTGTCTCGTGTGTCAGTCTTTTCCCAAGGTTAATCCCCTAGGTGCTGGGCACGACGCGCGCTTTTTCACGGAGCTTTGGGGAAGACGGGTCGTGGGTCTCTTGCGCAGCCGCGACAAGATGCTGTCCGGTGACTCCAATTCCGAAGATTCAATAGTTAGTCGACGGAAGGGTTCACTTCTGACCTCCTCCTCTTGACTCTTTTTTGGGATGTTCCTCTTATCCGCTTCGATCAACGGAGTATCTTGGTGTTCAGGACTCGTTCCTTCCTGCAATCGTGTTCTCGTGTCCTCGAAACACGGAGGACACGACGTGTCTCGTGTTCCCTTTGGCGTGTTACTCGTACTAATTTTGTGTTGCTGTGTTTCAGGTTCTTCTACGAGCTTCGACGTCGACGGTAAGATCTTCAACGGCTCCGACGACGGACGTGCAATGTCACTCAGGAACTTTTCCATTTGCATAATTTGCGTATGAAATTTATGCAACAATTTTTGAGTGGCTTTCTTCTCTCGATGGTACCTGTTTTTACGAACTTTTGACAATATGGGTTCGCGCTGGTGAACAGCGGCTAGTCTGGGTGGTTCGATTTGGATTCGGGTTTCCTCGGGTGCGATGGTTACTGAAGTACTTCCTCGGGAAGGACTGCCTGACCTCACCATGTCCTCCTCGTCACTGTCGCCCGAAGTTTCGTTTGGCGTATTAAACGATGTGCCACTCGACGACGTACACGGAGTACTGCTTGGGGTCCCATACAATGTTCCGCTTCTAGTGGACCTCGTGTCTTGGTGTGTCCCCATCGGCAAGTCTGATCCTGCATTTTCATGCATCCGCGGTGGTTCGTTCATGCTCCTCCGAGGCACGTTCCACCCGTGTCCTTCCGAATCGGATTCGTCGTCCACATTGGGTTCAATGGTAAACGCTTTGGTCCATTCTTCAAGGGTCCAACACCATTTAGTATTGTTGTCATGGTCCTTTCTTGAGGTGACGTAGTCTCCTCCTGGGTCTCCCACTTGCGGTCGGGGCGGAGCCCACTCTGCGTTGGGGGGCGTGTCCTCCCGCCGCTCTGTGCCTGTGTTTTCGAGTGCTTCGGCGCTCGTCAAAATGGGCGGGGCGCTTGGTTCGTCCGTAGGCGGGTCCCGTCGCTCCATTTGATGTTCCTTTAGATGTAGTAGGGGGCGTTCTGGAAGGGGCGTGTCTCTCGCCTCGTGGTGTTCCTCTTCTTGTGTTTTTGGCACGACGTTTCTGGGCGTGTCCTCGATACTCCTTACCAACATACGTGCTGGGAAGCTGGCTGTTGATAACACAGGGGTGCTAGGGAGGAGGGGACCTGTGCCATATTCATGGTCATCGTCATCAGGTTCGCTCAACTCCCTTCCCTGGGCCCTCAACACCATGCCTCCATGGTGATGTCGTTTCCGCGCCTCCGAAGAGTTCGCGTGTGTCCTGTCACCTTTCGGAAGTTGGAATCCCATGGTTGGTCCTGTCATGAGAGTTATCGGTATTTTACGTAGGACATCCAGCCCTAGAAGATCTAGCGTAGCACTTCTTCTTGCGAAAACAAGGAACGTGTGGTCGAACGTATGTCCGTCAATCTGTGCTCGGATATTCTGTTGACCCGCGAAGCACAAGGCCGATCCATCTGCTCCCCATGCTACGGCATCAGTCGGGTGTAATGGTATTCCGGATACTGGTCGAGCCAAAACTGAAAGGGCTGCTCCGGTGTCTACTACCATTTCGCGCTCTTCCATCCCTAATTTAACAGTGATGCGCATCGTTCTTGACAAGGGCGCCTCGACAGCAGGGATGTGTGGTTCTACAGGTGGTTGTTTGTACCGCGCGACCTCCATTACGTGCGTCGGTTCCTGGGTTGGTTGTGACACAGGTAAGAGTTTTTTCTTACGGAAGCAGTCCACCTCGAGATGTTCTCTCTCTCCGCAAAAATTACAGTAGATTGTCTTCTGTGGACTCATTGGGCAATCCACCGGGAAATGGGTTCTGTCTGCGCAGAACATGCAAGGGAAACGAGGAGTTGGTTTCTCCTCCCTCCTACGTTCCTCGGGAAGGTAGTTTCGTTGTCCCTCTTCTGCGTATTTCTCGTACTTCCTTGGTGGTTTGTCCTTTCGGGGACACCGCGCCGCAAAATGCTCAAAACTGCCACAGTTGTAACAGCGATTTCCATTATTAATCGCGGCTAAGTCCCATCTTTCTTCCACTTCCACCGTGTCTCCAAGTGTCTCCTCCAGGTCCTCAGCTCTCTGGAGTGCTTCGTTGATGTTAATTGGTCGGTTTGAGATGAGGTGAACGCTGATGTTCTTTCCGACTCCTCGAACGAATGCGTCGAGCGTTTTTCTTTCCACCCATGCGCTCCTCTCTTGTCTTCTGAGACGGTCTCCTTCCTCTCGTACCGCACAACGTGCCAGACCGCGCGCTCTGTCGGCAAACTGCCTCAAAGTTTCGGACGGATTACGTTTGATTGTCCATAGTTGAGCTGCGGCTTGTTGTGGGTTTTCTCTTTGAAACCAGGTCATCATGTCTGTCTTCACAACGGTATAGACATTATCAGCGTCTAGCGTGTCATCGCGATCGATCAAGTACTGCTTGGCCGTGCCTCGTGTCTTGGTCCTCAACAGCCGATATTTCTGCTGTTCCGTCAGATTTGCTGTGATAAGGTCGAAATTCGCGAAAAATGAAACGACACTTAACGCGCCTACCACATCTGGGTCCCAAGGCTCGATCTCCGCCATAACAGCTCGCGGTAAGTCATTTTGTTCGTTTGTGTGAGAGGTGGTCGTGAATCTTTGTAAGAGAAGATTCATTTCTCTCATTGTCTGGGTCATAGTTTCCACGACTTCTAGTCCCACCGTAGGTTTTGCCTGTGGTGCCTCGACATCAGTGTCGCTGACATCCACGTCATCGATCGGAATTGTATGATCGTGTTTGCGTGTCCTTGGTGAAAAGACGTTAGTCGGTGTTTTCGTCATGTCTTTGTGGGTAAACATTTTGATTTGAACAAGAAATATGTGAAACGGGATAAAATGCCCACGTTTCGTCAAAATGCAATAAAAATGAAATATAGACAAAAATAGAAATTTCTCGAAGCTTTTCCCAGATTTACAATAGTCGGATGCACATCCTACCTATTAGTTCACCTGATCAGCTTTTGGAAATTTAATTGTTGTTCGGTTGAATTTAATTTCACAGTAAACACGTGGCTCACGAATAATATTTTATTTGTGTGAGTTCGTCGCAAGGCTAACTCGCGATCAATCCCACTTGCTGCCACCAATTTGTAAGCCGGTGCCTTATCTTATGTGCTTATCAAATGGGATGCCAGTATTGAGCACTAGTCCCAACGCTGTCACCAATTTGTAAGCCCGCTTGTCTAGGTAAAGTGAGAATGAAGTTAGTTACCTAGCCCAAGCAGCAACTAAGTAGATTCCTGAAGGGAATCTACCCTGTGTTTGACTGTGAAATGAGGGGAGTCGAGCAAAGACCGAAACAACTTAAATCTACGTTAAATTTCGGATAATATAGGGTAATTACCTGTGAAGTATGGTAGCTCTTCGAAGGTGTTGACTCCTGGGTTGATAAAACTAATAATAAATGATGCTGTGAAACCTGAAGGGTGTTTGATTCTACCTCGGACCTCCAAGCGTGTCCCGTGCCAGAAGGGCGTGTCCTGCGTGTCCTCTGTGTCCCTTGTGTCTTCGAATTGAGACACGAGAAACCCAGTTGACCACGAGGTTGTGTTTTTTTCTCTGAAATTGTGTCCTAAGGACACGACCTGATGGGTCTGTAACACAATAAAGAAATGACGAAATTTGTCTTAGTTATTTTACCCCTAGTTGCTGATACTGATCTGATGCAGGGTGAACTCAAAGATAACCACAAAATTGGAGTAAAATACCAGGAAATAAGTTTATTATACAAGATGAAATGTTGTGGGTTGACTCTACAAAATTATACAGGCCTGAAGGGCGTAGTTTCTGAGATTACAAAACAATGAATTGGACAGTTTTAAAATAAAATGAAATGGGTTAAACAATTATCTTTCTTACAAGCAAAACCTTCAGTGTCCTTTCTCTTTACAATTTCCACGCCGTGTCTTTACCGTGTTTTCGTGTCTTAACAATTTTACAATCTGAATCCTTTCTCGTTTCCGTTTACAAATCTTTACTGTACCAAATTTCAATCGATTTACTAATTTCTACACTGTTCTCTTTATCACCTGCCTAATTATTTTGGCCAAAATATATTAGGTTAAATTTGTCTGTGCACTCACGTGTTGGGCCCGAAGGTAACCTCGACGGTCTTGATGCTGATGAATTGAAGGGTTGATGTCTCGAAGAGTCCAGGGAATTTACTACCACTGACTGTTTAAAGACAAAAGATGGGGTGACTTTCAGCCGGAGCCTAGTCGTCGCGCTTTTGGGGGAAGAACGTTCGGCCGGAACCTACTTGTTCGAGCTCTCAGGACGGTGTGATGGCCGACGTGGCCTGCCCGGTCTAGAACGTTTCCCCCTCCTCTTGGTCACGTGATCCACGGCCTCCTGTAGCCCCCAGGCTGCCATCTGGCTCTTGTTCGAAGCCCCTTGCTGCTGCTGTGGACACAAACAGCTGGTGTCTTTCTTTGGTTTCGTGGTTGACTCAGGGCTCGGACGCCTCAGATGGAGTTCGGCGTCCTCATCGTAGGGGGGGCGGACCACGCCCCCGTAGAGCTGGCCCGGATTACCCCTCCACAGTCCTTCGCCGCAGGTGGCTCTGTGGGGGCAGCATCTTGGGGTTCAGGAAGGGGGGTTTTATTGTCTTGCCCCAGCCCCGTCACTCTGGTGTCATTCGTGAGCGGGGCTCACACATTTCACCTCGTTACTGGATTGGAGTGAATTTTACATCGGTTTTTGGCTTTGATCCATATCACGCCGACTAACGGGGTGATATGGATAATGTTTCATTAAAAAAATTAAAGTGAAAAAAGGTGCAAATCACAAAAATTGACATGGTACCTACCGTCTTCTTGACATCTCAGAGAATCTATATTCGGAAAGCCAGCTCGCTCTAAAAACAGTGGGGTCTAATTTTTCAATAAAAACTGCAAAAAATGATCCATATCACCCCGGTTGACAGTAGCAGGCCATTTACCCTTTCCTACAGTTGCACCTTGGTACCGAGGCATTGAGGGGGAAGGAAGGTTTTTCACAGCAGTCAATCGCATAATTCTGGGCCATGGAATTACCCCATTCTTCCGTCGTCTCATGGAAAAAATTGATTCCCCGTATTGCACCCATTGTAACAACGAGCAAGAAGTGGCGGACCTTGGCCATATTCTGGACAGATGTGGCAGAACAAGTACCTACCAAACGTATGGATCTGTTGAATTTTGGTGGAATCCATTATGATTCCATAATTCCTCGGTCTTCTTCAGGCCAAGTTCAACACCCATACTCTCCAAAGAATTTATAAATTTGTACATGACTGTGACCTTCAATTTTAGTTGCCCTGTCACTCTCCACCCACATCTCCACCATTCCATGACTTCATTCCCTCACAAACCAGATTCCCTTCTCAACCCGTATTATCGCTTTTCCCATTCTCAATTAATTTTTCATAACCATTTCTATGTTAATCAATATAATTATCAAAAGTGCCAGCCTGCCATAGCATCGTCATGACCCCAAGAACTCTTTCATCATTCTCGTCATCATCATCACTCAAGAATCACCCTCCATAAAAGAAATGCCTATGACTGGCATGGCTGCCGCCAGGACAATTAACTTGGAAGAAGAAGAAGGGTGTGATGACGTTAACGTCACTTTAGCTGCCAAACCATTTATTACAGAATAAAGTTTTAGGTAGGTAATGTGATGATGGTTTATTATTATTAATAATAATTAATTTTCCTCGTGCTAGATTTGATTACGATGCCTTCTATTAGTTGACGCGTAAGATAAATAATACAAAATGAATGTTGTTCAGTTCATGATAAGGTGACTGCAGGTGTTACTTGGATGCCAACCTCTTTAGTGACTTGTTTGACTTCCGAAAGACATCTGCGTACCTATCTAATCAACAGTTTGATCACTAATGAAAATTACCAGTAAGAGGTAAGTCAGTAACTGCATGTGGATGTTGTTTATTCAGTAGGTAGGTATTATCCATTTTTCTTCCTCACTATCGAAGAAAAATATTCATGTAGAAAATTTTGGTCTTCACACATCAAAATGTCTTTTCGCTTATTGTTTCAGAGCTTTTTGTACACATTTGTTCCATATTATGCCCGTAGTAAATCCTTGTCCCGGACATAACTACTCGGAATCATCCGAAGGAAATTTCAGGGAGACTGCACCTACTTCTCACGATCTTATTTTGATTGGAGGGCAGTTTGGTGCTGAACCCAAATAAAAAGCACATTTATAGCATCTTGCGTAAGGTACAAAAACTTCTGCCAATTGGAAGTGACACGTACTTGGTACCTTTCAAATGTTTCCTAGAAAATGACATCGCAAAGCCTGTATAGCGACAGTTCTCCATCGGTTTAGATCTCCAATTGGTAAATGGCCTTTGTACGTGAAAAATTGGTGGACAAGTGATCAATCTAACGAAGTAGAACGATCCCTCAGGTGTGACCCATGACAAAAAAAAAGGATCGACCTTGAAACTGATTACAGCAAATTACCAAAAACGGGAAAATAATAATCACAACGTATTCAGATTGGTTGGTAGGTAGTTGAGCGTTGAGTCGTCTGATTTTGATTGATTTCTGTATTGTGAATCAGTTATTCCAACAGTATCCCCATCAGTTTCTCCACTGTGAAGATAGATCTAATCAAAATTCCTTCACAGTCACAGACATGGTTAAGACACCACTTTTAGGTTAACTCAATTTTCTGAGTTTCCCAATTATTTTGGTCTCGTGCAGAAACATAACTTATGTCTGCGTTTGTATCATCTAAATTAGTTTATTCTATCTTTAATGGGGAATTTGCCTCAATTTTAGATTCTGGAATTTCAAGGCAAATCCTATTATAGGGCCCTAGAATAACGTTTAACACTAGGAATAACCAACGGAAAAAAATTACCGTAGGAGAAAATGACTAAACAAGTGAACCTCTGTTACAAAACACCGCGAAAATCGAGGAGTATTGTTGACGTCATACGAAAAAAAAAAAAAAAGACGCGAAAGCAACGACAACAGACAGATTCTAGCACGCCACACAAAACGATCCAGTGAAATGGCTACTCGAATAATGTGATTCAAATCTTGAAACTAAATAAGAGAAGATGAAGAATAATAATGCTTGATAAACTAGTAGATAGATTCGTATTGTAAAAAAGTGAGTAATACTGTTTCTTTTGGTCAATTTTGTGTCTGGGTTCTTCCTGCCAGTTCGTGGCGCACTCTTGTGCGCACTACTCGGAAGGTAAAAGTTCGCGTATGTTCCGCTTCTGTGGTAAGCGCCACAGAACCTCCTTTGAAGTCAGATTGGTAGAATATCCGTCACGTTTCAAACATGGCTGCCTCTTACACATTGCCACCACATTTAAAATTTCCATCTTCCTTAAATTCTCTAAATTTTTTGGATGCGTTTTCGAGCAGCTCACTATGGTTTTATTCCATAAAAATAAACCCTCATTCGAAAAAAAAAAAAAAAAATGTGAGGCAAATTCCCCATTGCTCAATTACGGAAAGAGGTTAGACCCCTAGTAACGAACGCCAAACAATCTGATGATCCCCACTAGCAGAAAGGCTGAAAAGACGAGTAACGATAAGCGCAAAGTTCAAACCTTAAAAAGACACTTCCAGCCTGCCTTCATGTCGACATTGTGTAATGGAAACAGAAGTTTTCGCCTCCTCAACCTAACCAGCTAGCTGCATCATCCTATACCAATCTCGTGGTGGGACTTCATAATTCCACACCTTAGCATTGTAAATACCAACTGGCTCATAACATTTACTCTGATGACACTGATGGATACGCCGTACTCGTGGATCTCAGCAAACATACCTCATTTTCACTCTCATAAATACTTTCGGCCCAAACTTCTGACTGTCTATTACTGGTCCCTTGTCTGTTACTGTTGACTTTATCATATTTTCTTTAATACCATGGCTCTGTCGAGAATTGTTTAATTTTTCTTGTCATGTGACTTCTTCCTCTCTTCGTGAGTAGTCCGTGGATCCTTCAGGAGGCTTTCTAGTCCTACTTGAAGATGACCACTGACGTGCAGTTTTTAGGAAGTCCCACAGTAAGGCTTGGGCGTCCTTATGCGCTCGATCTGGGGTAAAGTTGGACAACACTCGACAGAAAATAACCACACACTAATCCGTTTAGACCTATCTGAATCCAAATCCGCGAAAAAACCATTGGTGGAATGTGTGTGTGTGTATAAGACAAAATCTCGGGTACTCTACTCAGGCCTTAGTTTTCAACCAATTTTCTGGAAAACTAACTAGTTGTGCACTACATTGCCCGAATGTCGAATTTCGCCTTTTAAGGGGGGAAAAAGGGGAATTAATGCTTTAAAAAATATAGTTGGGCCCTTGACTGTTGAGCTGGATTCACAAGGGACGGAGGAGGGCGGAAAAGGAAAAAAAGGAAATACGAGAAAACCAGTAGAGGGGGTAGCCGAAGTTGGCAGAAGGTTCACATTGATGATGGACGGAAAGGACGGAATGATAATCGTCCTCCTGGAAGCCTCTGAAATGATAACCTCACTTGGATTTGTAACCTCTTTTGACTGTGTTTTGAATTAGACGTTCAATTCCTCGTTGAAATTATTTTTTTATTAAAAAAAAAGAAGAAAAAAACGAGCAAGAAAAGGACAGTACAACAAACAAATGAAGCGCGAGCGTGGAACCTCGGGTGCCCGATTGCAACAATCAATTGTGTTTTCTAACAATCGATAGTTTTGATGGGTTTTTTTCAACAAAGGAGTAATATTGCTCTTGGAATTTTCAATTTGCCCACTTGCTCATTTATTTTTACATATGCCAGCTGAACAATGCTTCTAGAAAATTCACAGTTGGGATTCTACAATAATTCTGGGAATACATTATCTCAACTCCTCAGAGCATCAATCCCATCGATCGTATCAAAACAATCGATTGTTGGCTACTATCGACAGTTGGCGACCCGTAGTTCTACCTCCACTCGTGATTATCATTCCTGACCACTGCGCAGGCGCATGGAAAGGGCGGAAGACGGACGACGGTATAAAAATTGGTCTGTTCGGAGAGGCAGTCCTGAACAGTTCGGAGGAGCCCATTCGCCTCTATCCCCTCCCCTTTTCAGTTTCGGTTTGGTTCCGAAAGATGGCGGCCACCATTCTCAACTGGGGAAAATCAGCCAATCAGATTGTGATATTTCTTTCCGGCTTTTCCGTTTCTGCCCTCTTCCATCCCATGTGAATCCAGCTTTACTGTTGACTTTATCCTATTTTCTTTAATACCATGGCTCTGTTGAGAATTGTTTCATCTTTCTTGTCATGTGACTTCTTCCTCTCTTCGTGAGTAGTCCGTGGATCCTTCAAGAGGCTTTCTAGTCCTACCTGACGATGAGCACGGACGTACAGTTTTTAGGAAGTCCCACAGTGAGACTTGGGCGTCCTTATGCGATCGATCTGGGGAAAGTTGGACAACACTCAACAAAAAAATAAATAAATAAAAACCTCACACTAACCCGTTTTAGACCATTCTGAATCCAAATCCGCGAAAAAAAACCATAGGTGTATGTCTGTGTGTGTGTGTGTGTATAAGACAAAATCTCGGGTACTCTACTAAGGCCTTAGTTTTCAACCGATTTGCGTGTTTCTTTTTTTGTTCGACTCAGAAATCTTCCGAGTTGCACATTATGTCACCTGAGTATCGAAATTAGCATGGTGTGGGGGCAAGTGGGAGATAATATTCACAAAATATCCAATTTTTCAAATTTTTTTATTTATTGTTAAAAAACGGGCACGTCCAGTTACAAAATTTAAGTGATACAACATAATGGGTTGATGGAAGATATGAATTAACAATAATAGAGACACATGTACCTCACACAAATACAATATTAATTTCAACTTATTCTAAGGAACGTACATAATATCGATACCTTGAAGCACAAAGGGGCTATGTCCAAAAACGGAGTTTTGATAAAAACGCAAAAGAAGTTTTCACCAGTGCACAATTCCTAAAATAATGGCTTATTACACAAACTCTTTAATTTCTTCAAGAAATTTTCGAGTTATAATCGTCAAGAAGGTCAATAATAGTTTTGTTAAATATGAGTTTTTCTGAGGTTGAAAAAAAAATGTGGAAGATGGATGGGCATAGCACCTTTGTGCTATCGGTATCGATATGATAGTAGAGAGTTTTAGCATGCCACAAGCACCGCGAGATTCACGTCACCGTGAGATTCTCCTAGGACGAGCAATGTGAGATGCTAACCTTCATTCTTGGGGATCAACGTGACCCTACAAACCTAGAGTAACGTCAAGCGTCACACAAACTCTGTATTTCTGTCTTGTCGTCTTGTGGCCCGAGTTTCATTTTTGGTGGAAATCATTTCGGAAATACCTAATGGTTCATTTGCAATAGCAATTATTATACTGTAGTGTATTACACCAGAACGATGCTTTTGTGATTCGTGCTTTTTATCATGGAATACCTATCTAATGATCATTCATCAGTCTACGTCCAAATTACTTAATTCGTCCGTCGAACAATCAACTGCCTATCCACCTAACTTCGAGGTAAGAAATCGTATTAAAATTTATTTATGTGTGATAGGTACATAGTTTACCTACTCATATTACTACCCTCTTACCGGTACTTTCAACTAGGTACTTGGAGAGAGAAGAGTATAGCTAACTGCCTGCGGGTACTAATTTTGGTTTATTATCTAATTATATAAAACGCCAACCGTACGTACGTACGTATGCACGGAGGGGTCGTGGCAGAGGGAGAGTTGTAGGCTGGAGGGGTTGGGGGCGGTAGGAGTCGGAGGCGAGAGGAGTCGGAGGGGTTGGGGGCGGGCAGGGTCGGGGGCGAGAGGAGTCGGAGGGGTTGGGGGCGGGCAGGGTCGGGGGCGAGAGGAGTCGGAGGGGTTGGGGGCGGTAGGAGTCGGAGGCGAGAGGAGTCGGAGGGGTTGGGGGCGGGCAGGGTCGGGGGCGAGAGGAGTCGGAGGGGTTGGGGGCGGTAGGAGTCGGAGGCGAGAGGAGTCGGAGGGGTTGGGGGCGGGAGGAGTCGGAGGCGAGAGGAGTCGGAGGGGTTGGGGGCGGGCAGGGTCAGGGGCGAGAGGAGTCGGAGGGGTTGGGGGCGGTAGGAGTCGGAGGCGAGAGGAGTCGGAGGGGTTGGGGGCGGGAGGAGTCGGAGGGAGTTGGTGGCGGGAGGAGAGTCGGAGGAATAGTCTTTGCCTGCTTTTAGTAGGCTTTTCAGCTAGTTTTCAATAATAAGCCTTTGGAATCGAGCAAGAAAAAAAAAATTTTAACCCCCCCTCAAAATTTGATGTTTTACGTTTCAAGGTACGTAGAATACGAAAATCGAATGAAAAAATTTCCGTCCGTCCGCCGTACGCCGTCCGCCGTACGCGGCACTTTTCTTAGCAACACTGGACCGATTTGGTTCAAATTTGGTATATGGGCTCCATTTGGGGTCTAGTTGTGCCGCGAAGCTTTTGGTTGATGTAGGTCACTTCTAAGGGGTGAAAATTAAGGGTTGAAATTTTCAAGAGTGCCCTAGCTCGAAAACTCTCGAAATAAAGGTATCGTTTTTTCACCAATTTTAAATAGTACTGAATTTTTAAAAATTTTTGAGACCACCCGGAGCTCTGTAGGACAAACCGTTCGGTCCCTACGAGTACTTGAAGGTTTTCCTTCGATAAAACAGAATCATGAGTGTGAATCGCAAAAGAGGTCTAATCTCCATTCAAATTTTATCGGACTAAAATGCCATCGCTGTTCATTTCTTCGATTTGTATACAGTTTTGCCTTCTGCGTAACCAGTAATCAAATTTCCATAAGAAGCTTTCTATTTTTCCAATCGAGTGTGAAGCGTTTAGTTCTTTCTAATAAACTTGATTGTGAAGGTGTGAAGCCAGTATGGTGTGGTAGGTAGTACCTAGCTGGTAGGTAAAAAAAAGTTGGTAGGTAAATAAAATGTTGGTGGGTAAAAAACGCTGCAAATCATTGCTCAAAGGCTTCTTCACTCTTCAGATCACTGATCAGCTGATTGAGCTCCGAAGCCATTTTCAATCCTATTGAATGGAAGTGCTCTTCCAGGCGTCTCCAGCATTCGAGGAGATCTTCTTCACTCTTCAGATCACTGATCAGCTGAGTGAGCTCCAAAGCCATTTTTACTCCTATTGAATGGAAGTGCTCTTCCAGGCGTCTTCAGCATTCGAGAAGATCTTCTTCACTCTTCAGATCACTGATCAGCTGATTGAGCTCCGAAGCCATTTTCAATCCTATTGAATGGAAGTGCTCTTCCAGGCGTCTCCAGCATTCGAGGAGATCTTCTTCACTCTTCAGATCACTGATCAGCTGAGTGAGCTCCAAAGCCATTTTTACTCCTATTGAATGGAAGTGCTCTTCCAGGCGTCTTCAGCATTCGAGAAGATCTTCTTCACTCTTCAGAACACTGATCAGCTGAGTGAGCTTCAAAACCATTTTTACTCCTATTGAATGGAAATGCTCTTCCAGGCGTCTCCAGCATTCGAGGAGATCTTCTTCACTCTTCAGATCACTGATCAGCTGAGTGAGCTCCAAAACCATTTTTACTCCTATTGAATGGAAGTGCTCTTCCAGGCGTCTCCAGCATTCGAGGAGATCTTCTTCACTCTTCAGATCACTGATCAGCTGAGTGAGCTCCGAAGCCATTTTCAATCCTATTGAACGCAGGAAGCTGAAATTTGAGAGGGAAGGTCAAGGGAGAATACAGATGGTGGTAGGTGCTATTGATGGAGAACCAGTGATCTATACAGAAGGGTGATCTATACAGAAAATAATAAACCTTTGAGCAATGATTTGCAGCGTTTTTGTTTCAGATTTCGGAAAACAAGTCCCTAGACGTCTTTTCGGAACAAGAATGAATTTGAATGATGAAACCAGAAAGAATTCGAAAATAAATGAATGGAAATATATATCTATTGCTTTTAATATAACATGAGATTTGTTAATTGATTTGTTGTTTGTTGGTTTGTTGTTTGATTTGTTGATTTGTTTGTTGTTGTTATGTTACAATTTTCACCTGCCTCTCACCTCACCTATCTACGTTGATCTTGGTTGCAAACAGTATTAGGCAAAAAATATTTTTGCAGTTAAAGTACCTAGGTAGGATAGTGATAAGAAGAGGATTTCCAGCTCAAATATTTGCGGCAAAAAGTCTCCATTTTTGTGAGTTTCTGCATTTTAGGGAGTAGGTAATTATTTATTATTTAAAATACTATTTTTGCGCTAGCAGGCATATTTTATCGGAAAGTTTACATAACATCAAAGTTTGAAAATTTCCCGAAAATGATGAATTTAGGATTTTTTATTTCAACATTTCTATTGTTTTTCAATGGACATCATCATTCAATTATTGATGTAGAAGATTCTCTTAATAGTTTCCTGGATTGACAAAACCTCCTGGATTGAGGTTTCATTCACGATTAGGTAGTTAGTACTTAGTTACGTGAAAGAATATTATTACGGGTTTTGTTCAAAATAATCGTAGGTACCTACCTAGGAAAGCAAAATCATAACGTTGAAATCAATTCGATAACAAATTAAAACGTCGAATTACCACTATTCACGAAGGTTGGAATATTCAATACCGACTATACCACAATTTTTAGAAGAGACACGTTTTCGAACCCTACTTTTTGAAAATTGTACTACTTAGGACAGTTCTCAAATG
The DNA here is from genome assembly GCA_009739505.2 of Apolygus lucorum. Classification (NCBI taxonomy): domain Eukaryota; kingdom Metazoa; phylum Arthropoda; class Insecta; order Hemiptera; family Miridae; genus Apolygus; species Apolygus lucorum. The sequence continues at coordinate 63,627,612 of CM019180.2, forward strand.
TTGGCCAACAAACTAATAGTTTCCCTCATTATTATGGACATTTTAGCAAAGGAATGTTTACTTTGGAAAATCTATAAAAAAATTATCAAAATAGTTTTCAAAGCTAGGTACCTACAGTAGGTATATTTTGAGACACAATTTTGGTTTTCCCCCAATACCTTTGTTTTCTTCAAAGTGCAAAGAAAATTCATAAGAAGATTATGAATGAATCAAATGTGTATGAAAAAGAGAGGAAGAGAATGATACCTAATGAATAAAGTCAATTAAAAAGAACGTTAATGAATGAATTAAATTACGTACAAAATGAGCAATCGTGAATAAGTAAAATGATGAGGTAAAAATTATAACTAGGTAAGTATGTAGTTGTTACTGAAGAAAGTTTGTAAAATATGTGCATTGTTTGAAAGATTGAAGGAACAAATGCCAAAAAATGCGAGAAAATGCGCATTTTTCCGCCTTTTGATAGGAAGGGGTTATAAGTGCAGTGTTGCCAACAAGCGGTTACCAAAACCCCCTGAGCCAAGCTCGAAAAACCCCCAAATCCCCCCAAAAAAGAAAAACCCTAAAAGTTAAGGATGAAATGAAAATATCAATGAATACAATGCAATTTTTTTTTTTCTTAGTATAGTAGATTGTAATTTATTAATGATTTGAGGGCGGAGTGGATCTTGAAGACAATGCAATTATTGTATTAGCGATATTTGTTTTAGGTCATAAAGGTTTAAAAAAACATTAAAAACATTTTAAAAAATAAACTAGTTTCTTCAGGTAGGGTACTTTTTTGTACAAAAAATCAAAATGTCAAACAGTGAGGTTGCATTCGACCCCCATCTCCAAAACCTTCTCAATTTCTTCAAAACTATTTTCACAGAAAATAGTTTTCATTAAAGTTTTCAAATTAAAAAAGTTCACAGAAAAAAGTTTTCAAATTAAAAGTTTCACAGCTTTTAATTTGACTTAATTCACTAGGAGATATAACTAGGATCAAATCTGACATCGCATTATTGTCTTGATTTTCCCAATCTAATATTTTTGCATTATTTTCATCATCATTGTCAATTCTAGTTGGCTTAGGAATAGCACCACTTACATATCCCCATAAACCGTTCTTACTAAGTATTGCCTTAGCTTGCATACGCCATGAATCATAATTGTCTCTTTTCAATGGTTCAATTCTATAGTTTATACTCATTTTCTTCTTCACAATGTCCGTTCAAGCAAATCAACTTCTCAGCACTGCTGGGCCCATAACCTCTAATAATTCTATACCCTATTTTCGTACCTAGCAGAGTAGAACACAGTGTCGTTAATATGCTTGTATTGTTTCACGAACATTCAAATTAGGACTGCGGGGAATTTTGGGTTTGTTGATGTGACGTTACGATGTAACTATCAACAGGTGACCTGCACACGTGCTTTATAGTGGAGTTCCATTCCAATACTAATAGTAACGAGCGCGAACGGACGAATAAACTTTAAGAATTTATCAGTGTGTGTGCTTGCGAAAGATCAAAGATCGAAAAAGAGTTGAGACAAAGTTTGTCCTCCAAAACTCCAAAATTATAGTCCCATTGAGCCCACGATAGACATTGGTAAATTCGGTTTTTCACTCCATTGAATACATAATATGTATTATATTACCTGCTGCTATTTTAATTGCTCATTCATTTTTATTCTCCCCAAATCCCCCCGACTCGTCGGTAAAAACCCCCAAAAAGAACCCCAAAAGATTTCTCCCCCCAAAATCCCCCCGTCTAGAAAAAAAACCCCCAAATTTGGGGGGGAAACCCCCAACTTGGCAACACTGTATAAGTGGCGTAGGTTATAACATCTCGCGGTGCCCGCGGCGGTGTTCTCGCGTTGGACGCTCGTTGAGCGTCGACCGTGACTCGCGGTGCCCGTGAGTCGCGGGCCCCGCGAGATATAGCATCCATGATGACGCGTTCGCGGTGCCCGTGAGTGGTCTGCTAAAACTCTCTATTAATTGGTGAGAGTCGATTTGAAATTTGAGAGTGAAGAGGTGAAAAAGTCCAGACCGGTGATTTACTAATATTGCATTCATTTCGCGGGGGATCCTTGAAAGTGGTCTGTGGTACAAGTAATTTGTTGGATTGAACATGACGTGAAAGAGGGAAGCTGAACGAGAATAGAATTGAGGTATGAAAATATTTATCTGTGCTAGAAGAGAGGGGGATTCGATGGTTCCATGAAACAATTCGTACAGAAAGGCTGGTCAGACCATTTGCGACGGTCCTCGAGTGATCGCAGGTTACACAATTTGGTTCCTTTACAGCTTACTAATTGTACGCAAGCTTTGAAATTGAGGGAAAATTCTCAATATTACTTTGGATTTTCATGAATTACTCTTTGTGGCACCGTGGAACAAATCAATGTTGCGCCTGGACACCAGAAACCACGTATTTCGTGGGTTTTTGTGTTTCACCTTGAATACGGACGTGAACTACTATGGACTACCTAAACTGATAAAAGTTCACCGTTACGACGTACTATGTAATAATAATAGGGTTTATTTAGATTTAGTTGACTTTAATTGTCTAGCAGAGGAATTTTTTTGTAAGTACTCTGTCTAGTATAGTGGTAAGTGCCTAATCTGTGATATTTTTTGTCTTCGTGTTTTTTTGTTATATTTAAAAATTAATTATTAGTGGTGTGAATATATTTATTGAATGAATGAGTGTATGGGTGGGTTCTCCTCTCCTGTTGGTCGGTGGTCGCCCTATCGGTCCTGGGGGCGGCTCTATTGCTCTCTTTTCCCTGTTGGGAATGGGATCCGTGGGGATGTCCTGTGTTGGGGGCGGCTGGTCACTGGCGTGGCAGTCGTTTCCCTCGTGGGTATCCTTATGCGGGGAGCCGTCATGGTGGGTGGGGCCTGGGGCCTGTCGGGTGGCGCCAGCCGGCGGGTGAGGGGGGCTCTTGCTTGCGCTCCCTTCACCCACATGTGATCGGCACTGCCCTTATTGAACTTGAGATTTGTAATTGTATTGACGTTTGTACTGCCTATTTTTAGGATTTGCAAATAAAAACTTTTGAATTTGAATTACTACTGGTGCCAGACTGGCACCATGGGGGGGGGGGGGGACTCGAATTCGCATGTTGGGAATCGTAGATCATGAATTTTAAAATGCTGTTCAAATTCGAGGCTCCCATGCCGCTAGAATTGTTGTGGTGGGTAATGGTGAGGAGGGGAGCACTATTTCCAACTCAATACATTGAGGGAAACAGTTTTGTAGAGGAGGGAGGTAAAAAAAATGCGTTTTTCGCTCACCAACTGGTTTAAATTGACCTAATGTTATCCAACGGGACCAAGAAAAAAATTTTAACCCCCCCCTCAAAATTTGTTGGTTTACGTTTCAAGGTACGTAGAATCCGAAAATCGAATAAAAATTTGGCCGTCCGTCCGCCGTACGCACATTCCTTAGTTACCATGGACCGATTTTGATGAAATTTGGTATGTAGGCTCTAATTGGGGTCTAGTTGTGTCCCGAAGATTTTGGTTGATGTCAGTCACTTCTAAGGGTTGAAATTTGGAAAACGCCCTAGCTCAAGAAATTTGATATAAATGTATTGTTTTTCCTTCAATTTAAGATAGTATTGAATTTTTAGAGACCACTCGGAGCCCTGTAGGACAAACCATTCGCTCCCTACGAGAACTTAAGGGTTGGACTTGCGATAAATCAGAAACACGAGTGTGAATCTCAAAAGAGGCCTAATCTCCGTTCAAATTTTTGCTGACCGAAATGCGATCGATGTTTTTCTTCATGTTGGATTGTTGGTGACAATGGCAAATGGTTCTTTGCAGACGAGTGATAATAAACCATTGTGTAATAATTTGCAGCGTTTTTGTTTCTTCGTGTAAAGTTTCATGTCACCTACGTTTCTTGGATATCGATGTTATTCCTGGTATTTCTGATCGCTAATCTTGCGATTGTTAAACTCTAATATGATTGGTTGGTATTGTTGAAGGAAGCTCTTAGCACACTGGATTTGTTTTTTAAATCGACTTCCAAACAACGGATAAAATCTATGAGTTTCTAATGTCATGGGGTTCGCATCCGAATTTACGTGGGTAGCTGACTAGCGGACGCATTGTATCCAGATTTCAAATATTGAAGAAAGTCTTCCAAAATCAGAATTTTCACTCGCGTTTAACGTTTTAGACCTTCTTAACAGTTTTGGTGTCTGTCAGTCGATATGTGTGTCTCTCAAATCCTAGCGAAACTATACGAAGTTACTTGGCGTGCAGATGGTCCCTCATGAAATGCGTCGCCCCCGGATTGATATTAGCCTTTGTGCAATGAGAAATCGTTGTGACTGTTGAACTTTGCAGAGACGTGAGATATTGTTGGTCGAGTCGACTGTTGTTTTTTCAAAAATTTATTGTTTAGCTACAGTTTGGCTGGCAACGTGTTGCCTTCTTCTTACAAAGAAGAGGACTCTGAGTCGATTCGACCAACAATGTACATCAATATCTCACGTCTCTGCAAAGTTCAACCGTCACAAAGCATGGTCGCTAACATAGAGAAGCCGATTCATCCAGGATGGGAATGGATCTCACCTTTACAGGAAAGAAGAATGGAGAAATGGCACATTAAACAAGCTAAGTTGAGGAAAAGGTATATCAGCTGTTTGTTCAAGTGTTTGAATCAGAAAGTTTGATTTTGAAGGGTGTATCTACCAAAGAATACGGTATAAAGTTTTTAATTTTGTATTCCTTTTGGATTGTCATGCTCATCCAAAGAGAGGCATTGATGTTTGTGAAAGCTAGAACTGGATAGAGCTAGAATTGGATAGAAGGGACTAGACAAGACAAAGATGAAATATTGAGCAAATTTTTTAAATAAAAAGCCTGAAGATGCTGGAAAGTTCAGCCAGCGAAACTGTAGCCAAACAACATATGAAAGAATCAACGTTTTGCCTTTTTCTTACAAAGAAGAGGACCCTGAGTCGACTCGACCAACAATGTACAGAAATCGTTGTAGCAACCATAAAATCTCCTGTTTCGATACAAATAGGTTGAATTTACGGAGTTTGTGATGATCAAACTCTGGGCGGCCCCCATCAAATTCATTGTGCGCATGCGCCAACGTGAAATCCTTTAATATGCGTAACAATCATAGTTTCCTTTCGATTTGGATGTATTTTTGGGAATTTCGAAGTGTAGACTGAATGACTGGAAACTCTTTGGCATCCGAACATCAAAGTTGGAAGGTGATTGTAGCCTGAACACAGCTCAAGTAGCTGCTCAAATTCATGGATTTTCGAGACTAAAATAAATTTTTAGAGTTTGTTGGAATTCTTTTTTAACCACGAATTAGTATCCCCCTTGAAGGCCAGAGTTGGAGTTTACGACAGGAGATAGTCGAGAGTCGGAGGTCCCCCATCCAGCCAATCTCCTGGGGAGAGGCTGGTAATGGTAGAAATAGAAAGGGGGAGCCGGAGTCCCTTTCACTCGCCCTTCTTTCATCGAGGTCGCTCACCCCAGCCGCCCCACATTCACTTCTCGCCAGTCTCTCGACCAGCCAGTTTCTCAACTCTCCGCTCCCGTTCGCCTTCGATACCTTCTCCGTGCGTCCTCTTAGTTTTTATCGTACAAAATCGAATTGCAACGCTCAAATGTTCGAAGGTGTTCTCGCGGATTGGTTTTTTAAAAGTGACATCGTCGTATCTTCACAGAAGCAGTGCTCCGGCTGGAAAAATCTGCCCCCAGCAAGCGAGGTTAGTCCCCAACTACCATTGATATCCCGGCATAGATGGTTGTACATCTTAGAACTCTTAGTATTCCTTCACCGTGCATTTAGGAAAAGGTGGTAGACTTACTAAAATACTCGTATCAGTATTGCCAAGTTGGGGGTTCCCCCCCCCCCCCAAATTTGGGGTTTTTTTTCTTGACGGGGGGATTTTGGGGGGAGAAATCTTTTGGGGTTTTTTTGGGGGTTTTTACCGACGAGTCGGGGGGATTTGGGTAGAATAAAAATGAATCAGCAATTAAAATAGCAGCAGGTAATCAAGTCAATGGAGTGAAAAACTTCACCGAATTTACCAATGTCTATCGTGGGCTCAATGGGACTATAATTTTGGAGTTTTGGAGGACAAATTTTTTTCGATCTTTGATCTTTCGCAAGCACACACTTTGATAAATTCTTGAAGATTATTCGTCCGTTCACGCTCGTTACTATTAGCAAACTTGAAGTTTTGAAGAAATTGAGAAGGTTTTGGAGATGGGGGTCGAAAGCGACCTCACTGTTTGACATTTTGATTTTTTGTACAAAAAAGTACCCTACCTGAAAAAACTAGTTTATTTTTAAAAATGTTTTTAATGTTTTTTTCAAAACCTGTATGACTTGAAACGTATGTCGCTAATACAATAATTGCATTGTCTTCAAGATCCACTCCGCCCTCAAATCATTAATGAATTACAATCTACTACTAAAAAAAAAATTGCATTGTATTCATTGATATTGTTATTTCATCCTTAAGTTTTAGGGTTTTTCTTTTTTGAGGGATTTGGGGGTTTTTCGAGGTTGGCTCAGGGGGTTTTGGTAGCCGCTTGTTGGCAACACTGACTCGTATGTTTGTTTTGTTTATCCAATGGGTGTATGTACCTACAAGTATATTTCCACAAAGCGAAGTGGTCGTGGCACATAGTATTGCAGGATCAATTTTGCACTTTTTCTCTTCGTCCTCAAAAACCTTCATTTCGACTTCAAAATTCATTTCTTGGGAAACGTTTCTCTCGACTAACTGATATCAACGAATTCTGGTCGGTATTTTATCGTGTTTTTCAAAGTTTCCTGGTGCCCACTGATTTGATTATGCACCCACCTACAACTCGAATTTCTTTTGGGTGCTTTCGGCGTTTGAATCAACTTACTGCAGTGATACTCCAGTATTAGGCGACGATTATCGAATCTTTCTTTCAGTTTTCTGTCATAATTATCTTTTTTAATAGAATATTTATTTTCTCTTCTTTTTTAATTAATTTATTTACCTTCTTTTTATAGAAAATTCGAATGTTTTTTCAATAAAAATTGTTCAGTTAAACTGTTGTGAGTTGAGCCAGGACATGGAAGGGTGGTGGTTGCCTCGAGTTTGATAAGGTTATCAGTTTTCTAATGATGTTTCATAAATACAGTTTTCGTCTCTTAAAAATGATCTTGATTATTTCTGTGCATTCCGGATCACAACTTAAAACATGGTGACAGCGGTTTAAATAAACTAAATAAAATACTAAAACTTTCTGCTCTAGGAAGATCGTTAATTTGTGCTGTTGAGTGATAGTAGTGGAACTTAGTTGGTGAATGCACAGCTGTGAGTTTTTCGTGGTACATACCTGGAATTTTAGTAAATTTTGTGATGGCATCGGCAGTTGCTACGGACTCTTTGGCTCCCATGGAATACGGGGGCGATATGGCGTTGAGTTGGCAGCGTTTCAAACGTCGGTTTTTGAGGTTTGTGGAAGCATACTATGACAAGGCTACGGATGGACGAAAGTTAGCGATTCTGTTGAATGGCGCCGGAGATGCAGCCAATGATGTATATGAATCGTTTGGCGTCGACGAAAACATGGGAAAAGATTTATTAAAAACGGTTTTGGACCTCTTCGATGACCATTATTCACCACAAAGTAGCATCACTTACCGCCGACACGTTTTCTTCTCTCGAAAACAGGAGCCTAGTGAAACATATGAAGAGTATATGGCTGTACTCCGTAACTTGGCTAGAGTGTGCCAGTTTGAGGCGCTACAAGATGGTTTGATACGTGATATCTTCGTATGTGGCGTCTTGGAGAAAGAGGTTCAAGTAAAATTGCTTGGACTCGGTGATGTTACAAGTGCTAGAGTTCTGGAGTCAGCTCGTGATCAAGCAATCATACGGAGGCAAGTTCAGCAGGTGAAGATGGAAGGTAATGAGGAGCATGTGGACCTTCTTCATCGTGCTCGAGGAGGTAAACTATCTCAACCTCAGAGGAGATCTGCTACAGCTGCTCAGGGACAGGCTGCACAGGTCAACTGGATTATGGACTGTATGTTTTGTGGCCGATCAGGAGGACATGCCAAGGGTAAGTGTCCAGCATTTGGAAAAACATGCAATCGGTGTTTGAAGCAACATCACTTTGCTAATGTGTGTAAAAAGCGTGCTGTGAACACTCTATTGGCACATCAAGAAACAGATAATGGGAACTCGGAAGCTAACGTCGATGAGGAATACCAGCTTGATGTTCTGCAGGTGACGACTGTCTCTGAAGCTCAATCTGCTGACTGGTATAATGTCATATTGTCTATTAATCAAGTAAACTTAGTTTTTAAGGTGGATTCTGGGGCTCAATGTAATGTGATAGGGTTGTTGCAATTCAGGGCATTGGGCTATACTGTTGCTCAGCTTACTCCTACACGTGTAAAAATCACATCATTTTCAAGGGATGTTGTTCCAGTCTTGGGTAAAATTTTGCTCAGTTGTGTTTACAAAGGACAGTCACATTTGATTGGTTTTTTTGTGGTTGCGTCAGAGTGTGTGAACATTTTAGGTCTCAAAAGTAGCGAGCAACTTGGATTAATAATTCGCCAGGTGGACGTTTTGATGGAGCCTTTGAAGGAAGTCCCTTCCAAGTTTCACTTTTTATTTAATGGAGAAATTGGATGTTTTAAGGAGGAAATTGATCTTAAAATAGACAAATCAGTTTCCCCAGTGGTATCTCCAGCTAGAAGGATTCCTTATGCCTTAACTTCCCGCGTTAAAGCTGAGCTGGCTAGAATGGTTAAACTAGGAATTATTGAATCAGTTACGGATCCTACTGATTGGGTGAGCCAACTAATAGTTGTGGCCAAACCTGATGGGTCGCTCAGGCTTTGTTTGGACCCCAGGCCATTGAACCAAGCTTTGAAACGGGAACATTTTCCATTACCAACTATCGAGGACATTTCTGCTCAAATGTCGGGAGCGCAGTATTTTTGCAAGTTTGATGCTAATAGTGGATTTTGGATGGTGCCCTTGACCAGAGAGAGTTCAAAACTTTGCACATTTCAGACCCCCTGGGGACGATATTGCTTTAGACGGCTTCCATTTGGTTTGAATGTTTCTCCGGAAATTTTTCACCGGTTGATTGCCACATCATTTAGTGATATTGCGAACTTTGCTTCCTATGAGGACGATATGGTTGTCTGGGCTAAGACAAAAGAGGAACTGAGGGAGATCATGTCGAAAGTACTTTCCAGAGCTGCCCAGATTGGAATAAAATTCAATTTAAAGAAATGTGTGTTCTTGGCTGAGTCTGTGGAGTTTTTGGGACACAATTTTACAAGAGAGGGGATTTCTCCCAAGGATGATAGGGTCAAAGCAATCACTGCATTGCAATCTCCCACTGACAAAACTGCCTTACATCGCATTCTTGGAATGTTCAACTATGTGTCAAAATTCATTCCTAATTTTTCAGATAAATCAGCAGCACTGTGGGCCTTGTTGCGCAAGGATGTAGAGTTTTTATGGACCCCCAATCATGAGATTATTTTCAATCAGCTAAAATCATTGCTTTCTAGCGCCCCTGTTTTACATTATTATGATCAGAAAGAGCCACTAGTATTGAGTGTTGATGCTAGTTCTAAGGGCTTGGGTGCAGTTTTGATCCAGAATGGTCATCCTATAGCTTATGCGTCCAAGGCCTTGACTGATGTACAAACTCGCTACTCACAAGTTGAAAAAGAACTTTTGGCTGTCTGTTTCGGAGCTGAAAAATTTCGGAAGTATGTGGTTGGGCGTAATGATGTGGTTGTTGAAACAGACCATAAACCCCTCCTAGGCCTTTTTAAAAAAAATCTCCATGGTATTCCTGTTCGCCTCCAAAGGATGCTTTTGCAGTTACAGCCTTTCTGTCTGACTTTGAAATATACTCCAGGGAAGTATTTGTTCCTGGCTGATGTCTTGTCACGTGATGTTGGGGGTATGGGATTTGATAGGAGTTTGGATTTGGATGAGGCTGTGGAGCAACAGATTGCTGTACTGATAGAAAATCTTCCGATTGCCCAACACAACTGGAAAGATATTTCAGACAACGCGCAGGCTGACTCGGACTATCTTCTTTTGACGAGGTTCATCAAAAATGGGTGGCCAAAGTACTATGCAGACATTCCAGATTTGATGAAACCTTACAACCAAATCAGAGAGGACTTATCCATTATAAATGGTCTAATTTTTAAGGGGGAAAGAGTCCTTATTCCAAATGCTTTGCGTCCTATTATGTTAAAAAAATTACATTCAGGACACCCAGGAATAAGCCGAATGATTGCTAGAGCGTCCCAGACAGTTTTCTGGGTTGGTATAAACCAAGACATTAAGAGATATGTAAATGGATGTTCACTCTGTCAGAAATATCAGACCTCCAAGACGAAGTTACCAATCACTAACAAGCCAGTACCACCTCTTCCCTGGAGTGAGGTTGGAGCAGACATTTTTGAACTCCATAATAAATATTTTCTTGTTCTTGTAGACGCATTGTCAAATTATCCTGAAGTGGTCCACTTGCAGGATACAAAGAGTGTCACAGTGATAAATAAAATTAAATCAATTTTTGCTCGGCATGGAATTCCAGTAACCTTGTGTTCGGATGGGGCTACTTGTTTCAGTTCGGAATTATTTGCTGAATTTTCAAAGGAGTGGGGGTTCAAACACATTATGTCAAGTCCTCATTATCCGAAGTCAAATGGATTGGCTGAAAGTTCAGTGAAATCGATGAAAACATTATTGAAAAAAACTATGGAGTCTGGGGAAGATCCATTCCTAGCTCTCTTGAACTTTCGGAATACTCCTAAAGGTGAGGTCAGCTCACCTGCGTCTATACTGATGGGGCGTAGTCTCCGAACGAATCTGCCTTGCACATTCAATTCACTTACTCCAAAACTGACATACCTCAAAGACAGGAATACCATCAATCGCAATAAACAAAAGACTGCTTCTTATTATAATAAAAATTCCGTTAGTCGCCGCCCATTCTCAGTGGGGCAACCTGTGCTATTCAAAAAATTCCCACAGGCGGGGTGGACGCCTGGAGTGGTCAAAGGTTTGGGGCCTGGTCCGTTTTCATACATTGTACATGACGATGTTAGGGACTCTGACTATGTCCGGAATGAGATTCATATTAACCCTCGAATGGAATCTCATCTGACTCAGACACAGCAGTCTGGCTCACCACGGATTCATGGTTTTGAGTCCCCCAAACCTAGTCTCACAACATTTCACGCTACAAATGAGAATCTTGATTTACAGGGACAAATTAACGTGTCCACCAGATCTGGGCGCGCTGTAATCCGGCCTAAGAGACTGATAGAAGACTAATGGTGGTTTTCGAATTTCTACCTAGATAATGTTCATATAGGTACTTTTTGTTTGTTAACTATTCTGTTAAAAAAAAAAAAAAAAAAAAAAAAAAACTTTTGTTTCGTTTTGTTGCTGTTTTGGTGTGAGTAGTGATAATATTACAATCATCTGAACATTTGTAAATTTTCTGAACATTTTGAGAATTACATGAACATGTTTGCATATGTCAACAGTAGGGTAGGCAGCAATTGTTAATTTTGTTCATTGGTCCAGATGACCTTCATTCTCTCTTACTACTCTTTTTTACTACTCTTGGTTTTGTGTATAATAATCATATTTTCAAACCACATTTGTAGTGTTCTCAAACAATTACGTTTTTTTTTATTTGTAAGAAAGGAAAGATGTTGTGAGTTGAGCCAGGACATGGAAGGGTGGTGGTTGCCTCGAGTTTGATAAGGTTATCAGTTTTCTAATGATGTTTCATAAATACAGTTTTCGTCTCTTAAAAATGATCTTGATTATTTCTGTGCATTCCGGATCACAACTTAAAACATAAACTAAATTCGCTGAAAAATTGTTTGTAAAACTTGTGCGTATCAGCGGAGATGTCTACTTCCTCCTGCACTTCCGTCCTGTGAGATCATCGACAGCTAATTACTTACAAATGTAAGCTTCTGCGTACAGTCTTCTGAGAGACTTCTCGAGTTGATTACGTATTTCAGCCTGGTTCCTGGATTCTAACCACGTTTCCTTATACAAATACAAACAACAAAAATAATCCCTTCACGTTCGCAGCAGCATCCTCGCTACACGATATATTGATGATCTGATGGTAATAGTTAATCAAAAAATGACAAAGTAAATCTTAGGGAACCATCCCGAGTCTTAACAGCACAATCTCTTAGAAAGCGTCGAATTTGGGTGGCAGCTGTAGAAGTTAACTTTGTCGAAAGGACTTCATGTTTACCGTTTGAATGAAATATAGATCCGCACAATCCAAGAACATTAAATGTTAATAAAAATGAAAATGAAATTTTCATCGAAATCGGACTTCAACTCCGCATAGTTTTGCCTGCTTCGAGGATTTGCGAACACATACCGACTCGCAGACCAAAAAACGAAACCAAAAACGTCTGAAAATGGGTGTAGCACATAGTTTACTAGTATCCGTATAACACAATTTATTGTATAGATGATCCGGTGCCGATAGTCAAAACGTCGATCTCCAAGTACCTAACAAATCAGACTACCCCCCCCCCCCCCCCCCCGACAACAACCAAATGACCCCCCCCCCCCCCTCTTCAAACTTAATGACCAAATGAAGATGATTGGACATTTATAGGGGACCATTCAGAGTCTCAACCACACCATTCCTGAAAATCCCGTCGAAATCGATTCAAAACTTTGGAAGTTAAGCTTATTAGGAATTGATTGTTTGCGCATGCGCAGTGGCTACCAACCATCCTATCACAATGAATTTCATAGGGGACCATTGATACCCCTACTCTCACAATCCTTGAGAATTTCATCAGAATCAAATGGAAACTGTAGAAGTCGCCCTTATTAAAAATTTCACGTGTGTGCATGCGCAGTGGTGATAGATGATCTTATCCATGACAATTTCATCAAAATTTGACAATAACTTCGCATTCTTTCGTCCATTACTAGGATTTTGGGTCTCACTGATCGAAAATGTAGAAGTTATTGCTGTTGGAAGGAAATTTACGTTTGCACATCCTCAGAGGCTACTATCAGTTCTGGAGCGATGTTTTTCATAGGAGATTATTTGCATGCCAATATGAACAATCCTGAAAATTTTCATCAAATTTGGATGAAAAATGAAAGTGTCGTGGCTGTGGCAAGGATTTTACGTTTGCGCATGTGCAGAGGCGACTATCTATTTGTGGACGATGATCTTCATATGGGACCATCTACACCCCAATCTTCATAATCCCTGAAAATTGCATTGAAATCGGATGTAACATGTAGAAGTTATGGCTGTTACAAGGAATTCACGGTTGCGCATGCGCAGCTGTCTGGGGGTCATAGGGGACCGTCTACACGCCAACCCACACAATCCCTGAAAATTTCATCGAAATCGGACAATAACTTCGTATAGTTTTGCCCGTTACAAGGATTTCATGACAGACAATTAAGGAACCAAAATTGTTCAGGAAGGCCTGGATCATAAAACGCGAGTGGAAATTTTGATTTTGGAGAACATTTTTTTTTCAACCTTGAAAAGTGAAAACAGTGCTTCGGCTACCTTGGTAGACTCGGAAGCAAAGTAGTATAGGTTGTCTTACACACAATTATATAGCATTTCCGAGCCAAATGAAACCTTTTCCAAGTCAAATGAAACCTTTTCCAACTCAAATGAAACCTTTTCCAAAATAAATGAAACCTTTTCCAACTCAAATGAAACCTTTTCCAAACCAAATGAAACTTTTTCCAAATCAAATAAAATCCATTGAGTGTAGGTTGGTAGGTAACCACTCACATTCAACAGTCAGAAATTTCTCAAACTTACTTGTTTCCTATTCTACTAAGGTGAGATCTACTTCGATAATCCTATGCCTAAAATTCATTGAATTTTCATTTTGGCAACTTCTACCTATCTGGGTACCTCATTTCACTCATTTTCTCAATAGGTTTCATTTGGTTTGGAAAAGGTTTCATTTGACTTGGAAAAGATTTCATTTGGCTTGGAAATGCTAAATCAGTAATGAATGTAATAATTTGTATAGGTACCAGGAAAATGATCTTCCATTGGAGCATATTTCTCGTGGTGAAAAGTGGTGTTTCCGGAAAGCATCGGTGGGTTTGGTGGCGTTATTTCGGGGCTGAAGGTCATTTGACATTTTCAAAATCTTAGGGATTATGAAAACCCATTAGGGAGTTATTGAACTTGTGCACAACGCCTGGAACTCCAGTGAAAGGTAAGAATTAGACGAGACTTGAATCACCAACAGCCTAATCCGCTCAGTCGGGTTGAAAGCAGTTACTTAGACTGAATTGAACAACATTATGGTGGCTCAAGTTACTAATGTAGGTACTTAGTGCTTCCGAGTCTCCCAAGGCAGCGGAAGCTCTGTTTTCACTTTTCAAAGTTGAAAAAAAAGTTCTCCAAAACCAAAATTTTCATTCTCGTTTTACGTTTTTACGTGTCTGAACAATTCTGATTTCGTGTCTGCCTCTCTGTCATGAGATCCTTGCTACGGGCATAACTATTCGAAGTTATCGTCGATTTTGATGAAATTATCAGGGATTGTGCGGGTTGGCGTGTAGACGGTCCCCTATGATGAATCCGGACGTAAATGTGATGAATAAGACTGTTCTACTGTTACTTGGGTAGGAATTCTTCATAAGAGAGTTTGTCTTAAATATTTGTGTATAATATCGACTGATTAGTACCTACACTCACTGATTTATGTTACAAGAGCTTCTTAGGTACTTCATTTTAATTCTAGAGGAAAAAGTCAACAGTATGTGGCCAATATTAGGAGCACCCGGGCAATGATTGGTGATACGGTGGGCAATATTAGAAACACCTGGCAATGACTGGTGACAATGTTGCCAATATTAGGAAACCCGGCCAATGACTGGTGACAAAATGGCCTATATTAGAAACACCCGGCCAATGACTGGTGACATGGTTGCCAATATTAGGAAACCCGGCCAATGACTGGTGACAAAATGGCCTATATTAGAAACACCCGGCCAATGACTGGTGACATGGTGGCTAATAGGAACACCCGGCCAATGACTGGTGACAAAATGGCCTATATTAGAAACACCCGGCCAATGACTGGTGACATGGTGGCTAATAGGAACACTCGGCCAATGACTGGTGGAAACAGATTTTACAAAACTCATTGAAAACTAAAACTTGCTAGATCTTTTATTTGTTAGAAATTGCTATTTTATCACATTTATTATCCTGAAACCCCAGGAAAGATTCAAATACCTTCAAAAATGAAGCGGGTAAGGAGATAAACATTGCTAGGTGGCCAATGACTGGTGCCCTTACCTACTTGAAATCTTGAAAATCATTTTGTATGTTAAATAGGTTGGTATCATTTTTCAGGGGTCTACAAAATCGAAATAGCTCACACTTCTGAAGAGATCGAGGTATGCTGTACTTTCCTACTGGACAAGCTGTAATTCCGTGAACCCAGGGCCTTGGAACTGATGCAGGTACAGTACAACTCTCTCTCTCTCGTATTACGTAAGAACAGGTAGATGCCAATGTTCACAGTAAGATTCGTGTGAGGACTGGCTACAAATAGTAATATATTCAAGTTTAAAATTCTTGAAAAAACAAGTACCTACTTTAGATACCAAAAATATAACTTGACATTCGTTTTCAGAGATTTCATTGACATTCATTTCATTCACAGAGAGCATAGTACATCGTGTTAGGCGTCCTGATTGTTGATTGATTGAACTGAATTATGATTGGGATATTTAGTAAGTGTAACTTACACGTGCTTCTGGCGTTAACAAGAAAATTCATAATAACATGTGAGCAGTTTTGTCGGGTATCGACTAAGGGGGGGGGAGGGGGCATGCAATAATATCTGGAACTATATCTACTAAATGAGTATAAGGTGAATATAAGTGTCTGGGAGAAGAAGCAGCGTCAATTCAATTAAAATACTCTTGAATTTGTATGCAATTTACCTGAATGGTATTTGGAGTATCAATGTTGTTTGATGAAGCAAGACTCGAAGTTTGTAGTTGTAAAAGTGATTACACTTCTCTTTTCTCTTCTTCTTTTCTTCAGAACCAGGGATGCAGGTAGTAGTAAGTAAAAAGATGAAAAATATGCTACGATACTATTTTAATGACCATTCTTTCGTCCAGTGAAAGGGAGGGTCGGAAGGGCAACACATATACAGCTTTGGTTCAATACTATAATGTCTCTCAGTCCAAAAATTGTTCACAATTGCGATACAACTAGGAATGACAAGAGTTCTTTACTTTTACTGTTGAGATACTCCTATACACAGTGTTATATTGGCGTGTCAGTGTGTGAAGGCGATTGTCTTCACGTTGGCTGTCGATTTCTATTGGTCCCTACTCAACAAAGGTGAAGGATGGGACAGCACTTTCTGCCCGGCGCGTTACTGCCTACTGCATGCAGGAGTGCTTAAGGAATTCAGCTCAGCTATGATCCTCGGCGCAATTGCTCGTCGAGGAGGCAGCACATTTACCTAGGCCTAGTTGGGGGCCGACAAGTTCTAGGTGAAATGGGAACAGAGGCCAGAGCGATGAGCTTATTAGTCCGGGAGCCCGGCTGAAAAAGGGCAACTGATCGATAGAAAAGTACCAATTGTAGAATTGCATAGTACTAATCGTGGTTATACAAGAAACGCACGTCTGCCGTTCCAAAGCCGTCGGATTCAAAGATGGCGGCCGACGAAACACAACCCAAAATCATGAAAATCTGACTTACAGGTAGATGCATGAAATTTTGGACAATGGTACTTGAATGTATGAGTAGTCCAAAAATGCAAATCTGCCACTCAACAACCGCTGGGTCGCCGGTGCAGACGCGGTCCAAAAACACTAATTTTGGGGTCCAAAATCGACTTATAGGTAGATGCATGAAATTTTGGACAATGTTACTTGAATCTATGAGTAGTCCAAAAATGCAAATCTGCCACTCAACAACCGCCGGGTCGCTGGTGCAGACGAGGTCCAAAAACGCAAATTTTGGGGTCCAAAATCGACTTACAGGTAGATGAATGAAATTTTGGACAATGTTACTTGAATCTATGAGTAGTCCAAAAATGCAAATCTGCCACTCAACAACCGCCGGGTCTCCGGTGCAGACGCGGTCCAAAAACGCATATTTGGGGGTCCAAAATCGACTTACAGGTAGATGAATGAAATTTTGGACAATGTTACTTGAATGCTTGTGTAATGCAAAAAAACAAATCTGCCACTCAACAACCGCCGGGTCTCCGGTGCAGACGCGGTCCAAAAACGCAAATTTTGGGGTCCAAAATCGACTTACAGGTAGATGAATGAAATTTTGGACAATGTTACTTGAATGCTTGTGTAATGCAAAAAAACAAATCTGCCACTCAGCAACCGCCGGATCGCCGGTGCAGACGCGGTCCAAAAACGCAAATTTTGGGGTCCAAAATCGACTTATAGGTAGATGCATGAAATTTTGGACAAAGCTACTAGAATGCATGTGTAATGCAAAAATGCAAATCTGCCACTCAGCAACCGCCGGATCGCCGGTGCAGACGCGGTCCAAAAACCCTTTCGGTTTGGGGACCAAAAAGAAACTTATAGTTAGATGACTCAAATGTTGGGCAATAATAGTAGGTATGATAAGTAACATAAAAATACACGTCTGCCAACGGAAAGTTGATGGATTGCAAGTGCAGACGAAGTCCAAAAACACACATCCGGGGGTCCAAAATGAACTCATTTGTAGATGGCTGATATTTTCAACCATGATACTAGGAGAAAATTGTAACTTATTAATGTAAGTCTGCCACTTCAGAGCCGCTGAGCCACTGGTGCAGACGAGGTTTCCCAAAATCTCAAATTGTTGGGGTCCATGTGGACTTACAGGTAGACGGCTGAAATGTTGTCCCATAGTCGTGGGTAAGGTATAGGACATGAAAATACACGTCTGCCAACGGAAAGTTGATGGATTGCAAGTGCAGACGGACTTCATAAAGTCTCAGTCATGCAGCTTGAGTTAATGAGCGAATTTTCAAAATGCTATTTCTACTGATTTTTGACTATTTTCGAATGGTGACCATTTTTCGAAAATCTTGATAAGGTTTTCTGATTGAAATTTTCAATCAGATTCTTAACATCATCATACTTTTTCATATGTTAGAGGATAATAAGCTCTGAAAACCTCAAGATCACTTTTTTGACACTACTTTTTCACCCCTTAGTATTCGTCGAAAATATTGACCGATGGACTTAATCTTGGATTATCTGGATTCTTTAGCTAGTACCTACGACCATATTTCGACTGGAAGGACACACATAAATCCTTATATGAATCTGATGGATGGTTATTGAAGGAAAAATTACAAACAAAATTCAAATTACCTAATATGATGGTTTGTTAATGCAAGCATTCCAGGGTTCGTCCCATTGGATAAGTATTAGGTTAATCTAAACCAGTTGTTGGTAAGCGATAAAACACGCATTTTTATTTAGATTCCTCCTGCACAAAACAGTTTCACTCAATGTTATTTAGTAGATAAGTATTTTGAGTAAGAGATAGTGGACCTCCTCTTCCACCCCTCGCCTTTACCCACCATAACATTTCTAGCGGCATGCGAGCATCGAATTGAAACAACCATTCGAAAATCCAAGATCTACGATACCACCCTCACCAATGGTGCCAGTCTGGCGGTAGTAAGTCGTAACGTTGAAATGTCGTCTGTTAGTTTTGGTAGGCAGTCCGTAGAAGTTTCATCCCTATTTAAGGTGAACACACACAGAAACCCACGAAACATGCGGTTTGTGGTGTCCTGGCACCATGGTGGAACCAATAATTAGTTCCATGGTGATACTGAGAATAATTCATGAAATACCAGAGATATAATATATCTCTATATTATAGAAAATTTTCCTCAATTTCACAGCTTGAGTACAATTAGTAAGCTATAAGGAACCGAAATATTGAAAAATTGTTGTAAATATTTGTTTTGTGAATATTATCCCCCCGCTAATTTTGGTACTCTGGTGTGTGCAACAGAGAAGTTATTTGAGTCTGAGTCTGAGATTATGCCCGAAAACGCACGTTTTGAGCATTAAACCCCCCTTCAAAGATCAAATTCAAAATTGAAATAAATTCAGTAAATTCCAGGAGTTAATACAGTTCATCCATGAGAGCGAAAACATTCTTTTGTGTGAGACATATAAATAGTTTCGAGTTACACTCATGAACCTTATGATCACATCATTTGGTATTCATAAATTCAGTCAGTCATGATTCACATTTTATATCATTCTCTACTAAAGTGAAGACTGATTACCATTTGATTTCAATGTCAAAATATTGTGGTGAATATTTTCAAAAATGATGAAGGAAACCTCAATATAAAGGAAAATGTCCCAATTTGCGTAGCTAACCTCCTATCACCCAAAAATCAAGTTTGCACAAATCCCCGCACTCTTCCACTCGCCGTGCTAAAACCTAAAAGAAAAATGGTCACCATTCGAAAATAGTCAAAAATCAGTAGAAATAGCATTTTGAAAATTCGCTCATTAACTCAAGCTGCATGACTGAGACTTTATGAAGTCCGTCTGCACTTGCAATCCATCAACTTTCCGTTGGCAGACGTGTATTTTCATGTCCTATACCTTACCCACGACTATGGGACAACATTTCAGCCGTCTACCTGTAAGTCCACATGGACCCCAACAATTTGAGATTTTGGGAAACCTCGTCTGCACCAGTGGCTCAGCGGCTCTGAAGTGGCAGACTTACATTAATAAGTTACAATTTTCTCCTAGTATCATGGTTGAAAATATCAGCCATCTACAAATGAGTTCATTTTGGACCCCCGGATGTGTGTTTTTGGACTTCGTCTGCACTTGCAATCCATCAACTTTCCGTTGGCAGACGTGTATTTTTATGTTACTTATCATACCTACTATTATTGCCCAACATTTGAGTCATCTAACTATAAGTTTCTTTTTGGTCCCCAAACCGAAAGGGTTTTTGGACCGCGTCTGCACCGGCGATCCGGCGGTTGCTGAGTGGCAGATTTGCATTTTTGCATTACACATGCATTCTAGTAGCTTTGTCCAAAATTTCATGCATCTACCTATAAGTCGATTTTGGACCCCAAAATTTGCGTTTTTGGACCGCGTCTGCACCGGCGATCCGGCGGTTGCTGAGTGGCAGATTTGTTTTTTTGCATTACACAAGCATTCAAGTAACATTGTCCAAAATTTCATTCATCTACCTGTAAGTCGATTTTGGACCACCAAATATGCGTTTTTGGACCGCGTCTGCACCGGAGACCCGGCGGTTGTTGAGTGGCAGATTTGCATTTTTGGACTACTCATAGATTCAAGTAACATTGTCCAAAATTTCATTCATCTACCTGTAAGTCGATTTTGGACCACCAAATATGCGTTTTTGGACCGCGTCTGCACCGGAGACCCGGCGGTTGTTGAGTGGCAGATTTGCATTTTTGGACTACTCATAGATTCAAGTAACATTGTCCAAAATTTCATTCATCTACCTGTAAGTCGATTTTGGACCCCAAAATTTGCGTTTTTGGACCTCGTCTGCACCAGCGACCCGGCGGTTGTTGAGTGGCAGATTTGCATTTTTGGACTACTCATAGATTCAAGTAACATTGTCCAAAATTTCATGCATCTACCTATAAGTCGATTTTGGACCCCAAAATTAGTGTTTTTGGACCGCGTCTGCACCGGCGACCCGGCGGTTGTTGAGTGGCAGATTTGCATTTTTGGACTACTCATACATTCAAGTACCATTGTCCAAAATTTCATGCATCTACCTGTAAGTCAGATTTTCATGATTTTGGGTTGTGTTTCGTCGGCCGCCATCTTTGAATCCGACGGCTTTGGAACGGCAGACGTGCGTTTCTTGTATAACCACGATTAGTACTATGCAATTCTACAATTGGTACTTTTCTATCGATCAGTTGCCCTTTTTCAGCCGGGCTCCCGGACTATATTGCCTACCGAGACCTCCGAGGAACTTTGGGCTTCTGAGAGAAGGCGAGGTAGAGCGAGAAATAATCAAGTCGAGTTTTCGAAGACGAATGCATGAAGGGGAAGCCCTGAGTCCTCCTTTTATATTGGTTAAACAAGGTAAGGGGTGAGTGGAGGAAGGTGACGTCAAGTGACGTGTTCGTCCCCTGTACCTCACCTTACCTACCTGGCATGATGAGTCACTCAGGGTTTCCCTTGTGTCCTTTATTGGAGAACTAACATAGCTAAGAGTATGAGTCATTACACACAGTATCATTTGTGGTTTGATCATCCTCCTTTCTTACACTGTATTCAGTATTGCCAACTCAACAGCCATGTGGTTGGCCTCCCTGGTTAGCTGGCTACTTCCATCCTCCTCCATGCGATTAATGTTTGGGTTTTGGTGCGTTCGTGGTGGTGGGTGGCCACACGGGATGGAGACCACGGCCTGTGATGCTAGTTCTGCTCCCGAGGGGCTTCAGGATTTAGTTACAGGCGTGGCCTGTGATAGGGAGTAATGAGCTGCTAAGTGGCAGCACATAATTAATTGTAAACACCCAACAACAGAAAGGGCTAAGAACTGAAAACTCCAACAAAACTTTGGAAGAACTCAACTTTAGCAGTTGTATTATTATCTTTTATCGATTCCTCCAACATTTTTCGACTAACCACACAAAATAAGATTCTACTTGTTAAACCCTTACATGGAATTGAAGTGTTTCCTCCTGTTGGCTCGACCAATGAAAGACTCTGATCAAATTTTTATTTGCAGGTGGAGGACGTTTTTCCATCTCTCCAGTCGATCTCTAGCTGGTTGGAATGGACTCAGCTCTGAAAGTTTCGATGCTGGTTAAATCCGAACCTGGTATGCCTGTTGGGGGCACTGAAGATGAGCTGATTGTTCCCGATAGCACTGGAAGGTATTTTGTCTTTGTTTCCTTGAAAATAGTAGGAGGACGTGAAGTTGGCGCTGCTTGTGGTCTGCTAAAATTCTCCAACATTTCTAGGCGCCCTGCAAGTCTACTCCTGGTTAGAGTGGACATTATTTCAAATTCGTTATTTACTATTATTATTCAAATCATCACAAATTCGAAGAACTCGAGTCAAATTTAACACATTGACTGCCGAACCTGAAATCTCAAAACTTGCCTCCAGGCCAACATTCGCTTTGCTGATATTATTGTTCAGGATTGTTCAAAATGGTGTTTTATGATCAAAACTGTAAAGTTTTAGCGATCCTAATGAAAATAAAGGCAATTTGAGGGACCACTGGGGGTCTCAGCAAACTTTCGTCATTTGGGTTATGAAAATGATGTTTAGAGCAACTTGGCTTCATTTTATACAACTGCGTGGAAAAGTTATTTTTCAAGATGAAGTATCAAAATGCCCCAAAAAAACAGAAAAAAAATGTGTAATTTATCCAATAACCCTTTGACTACCAATTTTTTTTTTATCAAGAAAATTAGTGTTTTTAATTTGTATCCATTAGGTATATGACCAATGAATGGTAATTATTTAATATCTTGAGAATAGGACGAGAGGGAGGGTAATTAGGGGGTGGGACCTATTGTCCCACTGGTATGATCAGATGGGATCTATTATCCCACTGATATGATCAGATGGGATCTATTATCCCACTGATATGATCAGATGGGATCTATTATCCCACTGGTATGATCAACTTTCCCATTGGTACAGTAGAAAATATAAGGTTTCGTTAACATTCTGTAAAATGCTTTATTATCGTATTCAAACAATACAAATGATATGTAAAAAAAATTATTTAGAACCCAAATCATTTTTTTTTGTAAAAATCACAGCAAACCCCGTAAAATAGAAATTATATTGTTATGTAAAAATTATAATCCAAATCATGTAAGTATGTATTTCCCGCAATTCTTCGCTTGTAAAGCGTCGTTTTCGATCCATTCTACAAACTGCAAATAAAATGAAAAAATGGCTCGCTACAAACTTCAAATAGAATTAAAAACGTAGGCAAAAAAAAAAATCGGGAACAAAAGTAGGTAAACACCACTGGGACATATCGTCCCATACCAACAACAACGACCGGGAAGAATTCGTAAAATCGAATAATATTATAATTGCATGTTGATTTTGTTTACTTATCACTTTATCACTAGGAAAAAACACCTTCTGATACTCGCCGACACTCAAACTGATAAGAAACACTAATTACACCAGGAGAAAAAGCTGAGTTCCACACAAATGAAGGTTCC
This sequence comes from Apolygus lucorum, assembly GCA_009739505.2. Lineage (NCBI taxonomy): Eukaryota > Metazoa > Arthropoda > Insecta > Hemiptera > Miridae > Apolygus > Apolygus lucorum. The sequence goes on from CM019180.2 coordinate 63,650,897, forward strand.
AGGCGCTTCTTCGCATTATCATCAGTCATGCCATGCAATCTAGCGGCTGCCATTGGAACAAGAGGACATTGTGTTATACCTCTACCACTGGGACACAGATTGGGGCGAATATTATGGCTTGAAAACCCAGTAGTATAGTGATTTACGGTTGGGACGATATGTCCCTTGGTAGTCAAAGAGCTAAATAGGCTTTGTCGCGTTATTTTGAAGTTTTTGTGAAAAACCACTCAGAACTAATCTAGAAACAGTTATGAAACTCTTGGAAAACAACAAACTGTAAGTCAGAAGAGGAAGAAGCCGAAACAGAAACGATAACATTCTTTGCGCGTTATCACGAAGAGTATGCAATTTGCACTCGGGAAAGTAGAAACATGTGTCGCTAAGCTGTGCCAATAGACGCTAACACATCATAAAGAAGGTTTACAAAGTCATTAGTTGAAAAAAATCGTACGAACGCTAAAGTCGCCGTTCGTTTTTAGTATTTAGCGAAATTGAAGGGGCAAAAACGTAAAAAATTGAACCTACTAAATTTGAAATTTTAAAGGATTTTAGAAATTCATTAGTGCACGGCTCTGGGGAATTGAAAAACTGAAATATTGCCGCCGGAATCATAAAAATCGAACAATAATTGCCAAAGAAAAATGGGAAAAACTACTGAATAAATTTTCCATGTTTTTCCCATATTTCTCTGGAAATTATCGTTCGATCTTGATGATTCCAGCGGCAATCTTTCAGTTTTTCTATTCCCAAGGCCCATACACTAATGCATTTCAAAAATCTTCGAAAATTTCAAGTTTAGCTATATTTTATGGGAAAAACAACTGAATTAAAGGGTTTTCCCATTTTTCACTGGCAATTATTGTTCTTTTTTGATGATTCCAGCGGCAATCATTTAGTTTTTCAATTCCCTAGGCAAATGCACTACCTAATGAATTTCTAAAATCCTTCAAAATTTCAAATTAAGGTACGTTTTTAGTTTTGCGCCTTCGATTTCGTGAAATACTAACCTGGAACGAGGATGAACGAAGACCAACTGAGACCCCCTTAAGCCTTTCAAGCGCTTTCTAAATCCCCAGACTTATATTTTGTGTTGTTTTTGTGTTCAGTGCGATGGAAGCGTCAGGAATTCTGATCAAGAACGAGCCTTTGGAGTCTGTCAGTGACGGTGAAGCCCTCGAGAACCCTTACCAGTGTTTCACTTGCGGCTTGGACTGCGAGTCTCAACACGAGTTGATTATCCATTACGAGTCCAAATGTTGGACACAAGACGTCGCGTCCAACTCGGAATCTCTGGGTAAATGAGTTGATTATTACGAAGTGAATATCATAATAGGGCCTGCTGTTTCTTGTATGCAAGCCCTGGATCTTTAGTTCAATTGAATCGGTTTTTTAAAAGGGCGTAAATCCACAAAAATGCCATTTAGGTTTTTGCATCCCAGTCTACCAAGGTAGCGGAAGCTTTGTTTTCACTTTTCAAGGATGAAAAAAAAAATTCTCCAAAATCAAAATTTTCACTCGCGTTTTGCATTTTAGACCTTTCTGAACAATTTTGGTTCCATGTCTGTCTGTGGGTCTGTCATGAATTCCTTGTAACGGGCATAACTATACGAAGTTATTGTCCGATTTCTAAGCAATTCTCAGGGATTGTGCGGGTTGGTGTGTAGATGGTCCCCTATGAAAATCACCACCTTCGGGCTGATAGTAGCCACTGCGCATGCGCAAACGTGAATTTCCTATTAGGATTATACCACATGCCAAGTGACCAGGGCAAGAAGCCTGACATTGTTGCTGTCAAGCCCGACAGGTCTTGCATTATCCTGGATGTCCAGGTTGTTAATGGCAGCATGGACATGGAGCAGACCTGGCGGGCTAAGATAAGAAAGTATGATAGAGATGATTTACGGCAAGCAGTGTCAGAGCTAAAAGGAGTGGAACCCAACAACATCAGGGTGATGGCTGCGACCTTGTCGTGGCGCGGAGTGTGGTGCGGGAAAAGTGCCACGGAGTTGCGCGAGTTGGGCATCTCAGTAGGTGTACTCCGTGGTGTCACCCGCCGCGTACTGCTCGGCTCATATTTAAACTGGTGGTCATTTTATAGAGGCACTTCCCTTCATCCCTCTCTCCCACCCCCACCTTCCTCATCATCCCTCATCCCTAGGGCCGGCGTCGGGTGAGTCCTGGGCGTCCTCCCCATTATATTTGATTTATTTATTTATTTTGTTTTTATGGCGTGCCCCCTCCGTCACAAAAGACATTTTGTCTTTGAGAGGAGTTTATTAAAAAAAAAAAAAAAAAAAAAAAAAAAAAACGGACATAACTTGTACATTTTCCATCTGATTTCAATGAAATTTCCAGGGATGTTACAGAGTAGTGTTTAGATGGTCCCCTATCTCATAAAATCATTGAGAATGGTTTTTCATAAAGGGATGGTCTCCTGTGAGAATCTCAAAGGTCAAAATGCGTTATGTGCCCACAATCTTAAATTTTTTTCAAATCACTACTAGACTATCATCAAACACTATTTATAGGCTACAAACATTCCAACACACTAGTACGGCCAAATATAAATGACTTTTGTTGAGTTTCTTGTCTTATCTTGTAGTTAGATAACGGCAGGCCCAAGCGCGGCCGCATGCTGTAACTGGCCTCCCACAACAGAGATAATTACCGAGCTTAGCCTACTGATCAGTTGTGTTTGAAGTGCATTCGACAATGGATGTTTTGTAAGTGTTCTTACCATATATTCATTACAAAACCTTCGAGAACCATTGCGCTTTTAATTTTTCCACTTTACAGTAGAATACCTTGAGACTAGTAGTGATTTGAAAAAAATTTAAGATTGTGGGCACATAACGGATTTTGACCATCTCAAATCCTATTCATTGCATCACTAGGCCTCAATAGCGCAGAGGTAGCGCATAGAACTGTTCCCCAGGGGTCGCGGGTTCGAATCCCAGCCGAGGCTAAGCATTTTTTTGATCCAATCACATACATCTACTCACTTACATTTTTCATCCGAATTTGATGAAATTGTCTAGGATTGTCCAGATTAGCGTGTAGATGGTCCCCTATGAGGGTAGTGAAAGGTACTTAGAGATTGGTGTTTTGAGATTAACTACTATGCATCGGATCATCTATACAATGAGGAATTTCACCATGTCGGAATTTCCTATTTTTGACCCCAAAATCGGATTCAGCACCTCGAAAAACCCCCTAAGGCAAACTTTCAGCCCAAACTTCCAAATTTACGAATAAACAAAACAGTGTAGAAAATACGAATGTTCAAAAAAAACCGGGAAAATGACGTCATGCTGGAATAGTTCATTTATGGCCGCTCAAAGCGCTGAGATCGAGAAATCCATAGTCCCCAGAGGGCGTCGGTGGTCTAGTGGACAGTGTACCGGACTGCGGTGATAAGATAAGGACCGTCTAGCGGGGACGCGCGTTCGAGTCTGGTCGCCGCAGAAAGTTTTCTGTCTATTAGACGATCGGCAATCTCTCGTTCCAACCCAGGGCGGTGATGTTTGGGAAGCCATGAGCGAAATCATCAGAACAAATTCTGATCTCCCCTTAGGGAGACAGCTGATGACGTCCGCGACGCCAAGAATGGCAGTCGGACGAAAATTCAACCTGAAATGGTTGCTTACTTTACTTTTTACTACTTACTCCATAGTCCCCAGATGCAAAATTTCATGAAACAGTCAAGTTCAAAATCGAAAAACTGAAGAAAAAAATAGAAACAGCAAGATGGGAAAAATTAGGTTTTCTCTGTTTTTGTTTGATAACTTTTCTCTTAGAAAACACAATTTCGTCGTCCCAATGGGCAACACTGGGAGGAGATGGCGATCCGAACAGCCCAATCAGCGAGTGTTCCCGCTGCACGTCTGTTTTCCCGGTTAGTTTTGAAATTAAAAATTTTGATTGTCTCCCAAAGATAACAGGAGACTCATTTTCCGAAATCAGCCCGATTTTCATCTATCCCACACCATTAACTATTCAGGAAAAATGCAAACAGAAATCGGTGAAATTTCTCATTGGGTTATGGATACGAGGAAGCTATGTGCCACGCCTACTTGGCAGACTTTTTTTCATGTTTCTGTTCTTCAACCCTAGTCACATCGTTTGCAATTAAAGTGGCATGCAAATGACGTCTCTAACATGATAGAAATCGCCCTTGAAAATCCTGGTTTCTGTTTGAAGGGCGTAAGTCCGGACTTACGGAAAAAAGTAACCTCTATAAAAGAAAAGTGGAACCGCACTCGGTTGGTCTGTTCGAAGAGGCAGTTCTGAACGGTTCGGAGGAGCCCGGAGGAGTCTATTCGCCTCTATCCCCTCCCCTTTTCAGTTCCAGTTTGGTTCCTGACTGCCTCTCCAAACAGTCCCGGTGAGAGAACAGAGTGCATCATAGCTTCCTCCCATATCACAGACATTCACCTACCCCAGCGGGAATGTCTTGATCAACTGTAAGTTACAAGGTTGCTGATAGTCAGAAGATCAAGCTGCATATTCCAACTCTACGCTGAAATCGCCAATTGCCCAACAAATTATAGTCCTGATGTCAGCTGTTTTCGTTTTGATGAATGACCAACAAAATAAGCTTTTCTGAACAAATAAAAGTGATTTATGACGAAGGTTTAGCGTTTTGCTTCTTCAAGTTCCATCAAACTGTTCATCTGTGGCTTCCGAGTCTACCAAGGTAGCGGAAGCTTTGATTGTTTCCACATTTCAATGTTTAAACAAAAAATTCTCCAAAATCAAAATTTCAACTCGCGTTTTACATTTTGGAAAATTTTGTTTTCGTGTTTTTCGTGTTTGTCTGTGTGATTAGCTGTTTGTCATAAAATCCATGAAAACTCCAATTCGATGACATTTTCATTGAATGTGAGGGTTTGCAGGTAGATGGTTGTGGTGAGTAAAATTATCAATTCACATCGTCTGCTCTATGAATAACATAAGGAAGAATGTGGGAGCATTAATAATCAATAGGAAAAAAAGGTTAAATACGGTGTCATCATTAGCGTCTCATGAAATAGTTGTTTGTCCTAATGTTGTCACCGGCGTCAACATTAGGGGAACTGTTGATTTGGTCGCTAAGGTGATGTTCGGATTTTTATAATTTTGTGGTGATAACACGACTTTTGATTTTTTTTAAATTTAAAGTGGTGGAATCTTGTTCACACCGTCTGATCCCAATGTTGACGTCACCATTTTCAATATTTAAATGGGTGTCAACATTAGGAACTGCAGATGTCAACACATGGAATTCTTGAGCGCAGCGGAAAATTTTGATTTTGGAGAACATTTTTTTTTTCGTCCTTGAATAGTGAAAACAAAGCCGCTACCTTGGTAGACTCGGAAGCAAAACAGATTACAATTTCAAAAGCCGGTCAGGAGAACTGACGCGTTTTCGATAGTCTTGAGAAGGTTCTCGACTCTCACTGAAACGCTCATTATTAAGTTGAATAAAAAGTTGGGAATTGAAAAAAAAAGGTTGATTGTTGTTATTATCTACGTACTGTATTGGAGAATCCGTCGTAACCAGCAAGTCGAGTACAGGAGGCGAGCGCTTTCGATGTAAAGACATCATCTTCAGGCCGTCGAGAGAGTACTAAAGTTTGTCAGTCCGTCGTTCTGTTTTTATAGTCTGGGTGAAAGGGAGGTAGGTAAAAGGATTAGAAAGGAAAGGGGACCACATAGTAACGAGACCACGTGGTGAAAGGTTGTTTGTCTGTCATGTCAAGTGAAAGGGAGAGATAAAACTAATCCTATTAGCTAATTGTACATTCACCACATGGTGACCACATGGTCTTCTATTCTAAATTATGAATATATTATAAACTAGCTTACATAACTAAATTATTGATAAAATTATTAACTTATATCTATTTCTAACTTTTTTTTTTTTTGCTGCATCTTCACATACACTGGACCAGAGACCTATAAACTCACCAACCTTTTCCAGAAGGAAGGACTTTCGACCACATTCAAAACTGACAACTCACTGAAAAACCAACTGAACACTTGCATTGACAAAACAAACACATACGACAGAAGTGGAGTTTACAAACTGGTTTGCAGCTGTAAACACACATACATTGGACAAACAGGACGCAACTTAAAAACAAGGTAGGTACACCGAACACATCAGATCTTTTCGACTCAACACTAGACGCTCCAACAACGCAAACCACGTATACGACCATGGACATGAATTATCCGACATAAAAAACTGCATGACACTCCTCCACCCACAACAGAAAGGACGACGACTCAACATACTTGAAAACATGGAAATATACAAACTACGTAAATTTGACGGACGTATAATAAACAAAAACCTGCTTGACACTACCTCAGACACTATATTCAAACCACTGGACAAACTCATTCAAAAATGAAAAACACCCACAGACGGATTTACTGACAACCTGAACAACAAAAGACAACGAACAGAACACACTACCATATCTCCTTACAAACGCAAACAGCATCCTCACGACTCCACTAACTTCCAGACAACCAAACGACCTAGGATATCATAATCTCTAACAATAAATAAAATAATCAACTAACCAAAAATAAAAAATTAATAAAAAAAAAAAGTTAGAAATAGATATAGATACAAGTTAATAATTTTATCAATAATTTAGTTATGTAAGCTAGTTTATAATATATTCATAATTTAGAATAGAAGACCACGTGGTTACCATGTGGTGAATGTACAATGGGGTATTTCGGTGGGTTGGAAATTCAGGTTTTTGACCTCAAATTTGGATTCAGCACCCTTGAAAACCTATATACTACAACTTTAAGCCCAATGATACTATAACATGTGGTAGAAAAATTAATTAAAGAGATGAAAAAGGCGGGCCGCTATAAATGCACACACACTAGGCAAGGACTACGCCGCGCGCGTGTGTGAGTACTATTTTGTAGTATCCAAGAGGTCTTTCAAGGGTTTCCGTGCATGGATACTTCCATCCATTCAAAGACAGTTGGCTAGCTACGTCACATCATTCAAATCTTCAACTTTCTTTAGCTTCTCTGATTTTTTAAAAACATTTTCTCGACGAACAGACCCGATTACCGTTATTCCTGAGCCATACTCTTTTGAAAAAAAAAATTACAAAAAAATTGACCGAAATACCCCATTAGCTAATAGGATTAGTTTTATATCTCCCTTTCACTTGACATGACAGACAAACAACCTTTCACCACGTGGTCTCATTACTATGTGGTCCCCTTTCCTTTCTAATCCTTTTACCTACTACCCTTTCACCCAGACTATATAAACAGAACGACGGACTGACAAACTTTAGTACTCTCTCGACGGCCTGAAGATGATGTCTTTACATCGAAAGCGCTCGCCTCCTGTATTCGACTTGCTGGTTACGACGGATTCTCCAATACAGTACGTAGATAATAATTGTATTCTTATAACTAGCGGAACTAACCCCATTCATTTGTTTGTTGTTGATTTTTTTAATTTACGGAGACGTTTTTTTGTTGACAGAAGCAGACGTGAGAGGAAATTTGAAGGCTGAAGAAACTGATGAGGATCCACTGATAGGCGACGAAGCTCCGTCTAATGGGAGGGTTCAGAATATTGGACACGCGTTCGACAATGGTGAGGGCGCGGGTCCCCAGCAACTGTTGTTCTACTGTGCGTTCTGCGGAGTCGCGTCCAATGAAAAGCAAGAACTCATGGTTCACATGGAGAGCCACGTGGAAGTGACGTATCTCTCTTGCGCGCACTGCGTTCACGTTTACTCCGACAAATACCACCTCAAGAATTACAAATGTCGAGACGAATTCGAGAAACCTCACGTTTGCGTTCACTGCCCGTACAGAACCCAGTGGTGGCAGGAATTGAAGGACCACTGCTTCTCCCACCACCACAATGACGTGGAGTCTCAGGACATGAATAGGGCGGCTCCTTCGGGTTATCAGCCACCGTCTGTTTTTCCCGGAAGTTCCCCTGGAGGTTCCACAGAATCTCTCGCGAACACAAACTTACAAAGTCAAGTGATGAATGTTCACCACTCAAATAAAGATTATGTTGTTGTTATCAAGAACTTGGGGCCAACTGGGGGCGCTGGGAGTTCGACTAATGTTGAAGCTGGGAATGCGTCGGCAGTGAGGATGCCATCGAACGAAGATTATCTCAAAAATATGCTGGTTAGTAACTCTATGAATGCAGTCACTGGGTCATTACTTCAGTCTTCCAAGTACCTGAATTCTGTTCCTACTTCGAAACACAACAAACGAAAAACGCCTCCTATGGTGCCTGTGAACGCAGTTCAGCCTTCAACTCCACAGCATATGAAGCCCAATCTCAGTTTATTCCCAGTTAGAAGCGAACTACACTCAGCTGGTAATGTAGTGCCTGAGTTGACTCCAATCATAGCCAGTTGGCCGGCGAACGTACGGAATATCGCGCCTCGACCTCCAAACGTACCTGGACCTCTGAACCTGCCCACGACCATCCCGCGGGAACCTCCCAGACCGCAGCCCGTGCCACCTCCAAGACCCGCCAAGTCGTCCCCGAACAAGCCAGCCAAAGACAAGCCCAAGAAGAAAATGACGCACATCAACAGGAAAATCCCTTGTCCGTACTGCGACTACCTCTCGAGAGACAGGTGGAACCTCCGAACTCACATTCTCACTCACACGAAGGAGAAGCCCTTCGCGTGTCAGCTGTGTTCTTACAGAGCTTCCCAGGCGGCCCATCTGCGAAAGCACATGCAGATCCACGGAAGAAAAATGTTGGGAAAGTGAAATCAGTACTAGGTAGGCTACTTCAACTTGTAGACACCTGCTATAGTTGATCTACCTATTTATTTCCAAAAACATTGTCCATTCCGTGTACCTGGTCGCTAGCGATCTTTACAAACAACATCGGTGATGTTGAAGAAATAATAATTTACCTGAAAAAGAGATTTATATTTAATTTGGAAGAGGGATTCTTCAAGGGAAACATTTCCTGGTGGTGGTTTCTCAGATCAATTTTGGCTCTGCAACTTGTCGCCCTTCAGTCATTGGTCAATTAGAGCAGCCATTTTCCTTGTGAGGCAGGCAAAAGTGCGGTAGGCAGGGTAGAGTTGTCGCTTGGGAAAATCTAAATGTTCTTTTAAGGCCCTTCAACTCCCAAAGTGGCAGATTTTGGGGGACAAAGGTGTTTTTATCTCCAACCCACCTTAAAAAGTGGGAAATCACCCGCACTTTCATTGGCCTTTTTCTACTAGACTTATACCCTCAAAGAAAATAAAAACGCTGCAAATTATTACACAATGGTTTTTTATTTTTTATTTTTCTACATAGATCACTCGTCTGCAAAGCCACCAACCATCCAACATGAAGAAAAACATCGATCGCATTTCGTTCAGCTAAAATTTACGGAGATTAGGCCTCTTTTGCGATTCACACTCGTGTTTCTGATTTATCGTAAGTCCAAACTTTAAATTCTCGTAGTGAGCGAACGGTTTGTCCTACAGAGCTCCGGGTGGTCTCAAAAAATTCTAAAAATTCTATACTATTTTAAATTGAAGGAAAAACAATACCTTTATATCAAAATTTTTTGAGTTAGAGCGTTTTCAAAATTGATTTTGGAACCCTTAGAAGTTACCTACCTCAACCAAAATCTTCGGGGCATAACTAGACCCCAGAAGGAGCCTACGTACCAAATTTCATCAAAATCGGTCAATGCTAAGTGGCAAAAGTGCCGCGAACGGCGGACGGACGGCCAAATTTTTATTAGATTTTTGGATTCTACGTACCTTGAAACGTAAACTATCAAATTTTGAGGGGGTGTTGAAATTTTTTTTTCTTGGTCGATTCCAAAGGTTCATTATTGAAAATAATAAACCAAAAGTGGGAAATCACCCGCACTTTCATTGGCCTTTTTTTAAATACTAGACTCATACCCTCAAAGAAAATAAAAAATGCGATTTCAATTTCTTAAAATTTCTTTAGGCTTCAGAAACGTTTTAAAGCCTGAAATATTAGAACAGGTACTTCAGAAAACATTTTGCAACGCTATGAATTTATCAGCCAAGGTAGTAATTGTAAGAAAAACCTCTGCCAAGTGGGTTTGGCACATAGCTTCCTCGTGTCCACAACCCGACTGTATAGATAATCCTGTGCATCGCAGCTAATCTCAAAATAACAATCACATAGGTCCACCTTGCACTTCCCTCATAGGGGACCATCTACACCCCAATTAGTACAATCCCTGAACATTCATCGAATTCAGGTGGAAAATGTAGACGTTATGGCTGTCATAAGGAAATTCACATTCAAATCAGTTTGAGGTCGATGGTTTTCTTCAGAATACATTGGTCGTCAAGAGGTTAACCATCCGTACTTGATTCTCAATGCCGAGGGGATACAAATTACTGGTTTGCCAACAATTTTTCTTGTACTCCTTCAGTTCCCCTTGAAGAAACCTCCTCAAAATTAATAATAATTCACCATTAGACTTGAGACTCGATTCTCTCAATACGTACTACTCTTATTCTGGTAAATAGTCACTATTTTTCACACTGTAGACTTGTATAATTTGTCCAAATACGCTCGCTATTTAGGCAAAACTACTGGGATACTGGTAGGAATATTAAGGGGGTCTCAGTCAGTGAACGGTTTTCGCCGGCAATTTTGGTCAATTTTGATGATTCCTGCGGCAACCTGTTTCTCAATTCCCTAGGTAAATGCACTAAAATTTCAAAAATCCTTGAAAATGTCAAATTTAGGTACAATTTTTAACTGATTTTGACATTTTATGTCTTTACTATGGCACATAAATGAAAAATCGTCACACGGGCATTGTAACGGGGCATTGTGACGGGGCATTGTAACGGGGCATTGTGACGAGGGGAGCGTCACGCGGAAATTTTCTGATGATTTTCACGTACAACCAATCGTTCCTAGGGAAAACTAACTTCCTCATTTTCCACCCCACAAAAATCTTTCACCACTCATTGGAAAGCTCTCAATTTATTAATCATGGTACACGGTCCCTAATATGAATGCACCTGTACGGAAAGCTGAATTATGCGCATGAATTATGCGCACTAACATACGAGTATGATGTGAGCAACAAATGAGATGTCAACATGATCGTGAGAGGAAAATAGGTATCTTCATCCAACAGATCCCTTTAAAGCGTTACGGAGGCAGGGTCAATGGAGAATTCTGAAGGCGCCTGAGTGGTCACTGATCAGCTGAGTGAGCTCCAAGGCCATTTCCTCTCCTGTTGAACGCAGGAAGCTGACATTTGAGAGGCAGGGTCAATGGAGAATGCTGAAGGCGCCTGAGTGGTCACTGATCAGCTGAGTGAGCTCCAAGGCCATTTCCTCTCCTGTTGAACGCAGGAAGCTGACATTTGAGAGGCAGGATCAATGGAGAATGCTGAAGGCGCCTGAGTGGTCACTGATCAGCTGAGTGAGTTCCAAGGCCATTTCCTCTCCTGTTGAACGCAGGGAGCTGACATTTGAGAGGCAGGGTCAATGGAGAATGCTGAAGGCGCCTGAGTGGTCACTGATCAGCTGAGTGAGCTCCAAGGCCATTTCCTCTCCTGTTGAACGCAGGAAGCTGACATTTGAGAGGCAGGGTCAATGGAGAATGCTGAAGGCGCCTGAGTGGTCACTGATCAGCTGAGTGAGCTCCAAGGCCATTTCCTCTCCTGTTGAACGCAGGAGGCTGACATTTGAGAGGCAGGGTCAATGGAGAATGCTGAAGGCGCCTGAGTGGTCACTGATCAGCTGAGTGAGTTCCAAGGCCATTTCCTCTCCTGTTGAACGCAGGGAGCTGACATTTAAGAGGCAGGGTCAATGGAGAATGCTGAAGGCGCCTGAGTGGTCACTGATCAGCTGAGTGAGCTCCAAGGCCATTTCCTCTCCTGTTGAACGTAGGAAGCTGACATTTGAGAGGCAGGGTCAATGGAGAATGCTGAAGGCGCCTGAGTGGTCACTGATCAGCTGAGTGAGCTCCAAGGCCATTTCCTCTCCTGTTGAACGTAGGAAGCTGACATTTGAGAGGCAGGGTCAATGGAGAATGCTGAAGGCGCCTGATTGTGCACTGATCACCTGAGTGAGCTCCAAAGCCTTTTTCTCTCCTGTTGAACGCAGGAAGCTACATTCGATTCATTTAAATTGCCCAATCGTATTACGTAAAACACTCCGTTGTGCGTGGCCAACAAGCTGCGGCATGAGCGTGATTGTTTAAATGAATGTTTACGTACATTACATCGCAACCATCAACGAGCACAATCAAATTTCCACAAACAAAAGTACAATACGAGGTTTTATATGAAGGGGAAAGGGGGCGCAAAGACATAAAATGTCTCTCGTGGTTGCGTACTTGTACGAAAGCTGTATCCACCGTTTGTGTTTTGTTGACCAAATTTTGACCGTTAAATTCACTTTTTACTTCCTCTTGCTTATCCTGACTTATTAAACAAGTTTTCTGACTTTGAATTTTACAACCTTTTTCTGTCTTTTGAATTTATGATCTTTTTTGGCCTTTTTGAATATTATGACGAACTTTCTACTTTCTAATTTGACCTTTTCTGACCAACATGTGGATCTTTCAAAATCAAAATTTCCTCTCACTCTTGGCCTCTGTAAGTGGTTGGTTATGTCCTGTCAATGAAAATTTGCGGAATAATGGTCTTTCATTTTTGTTCATTCCTCTGTTTGCCTGACGAATATTATCACCTGACGCCCCTGTTCAGCACCTGTCGTGTCGAATGGCAATTTTATACTGGGGGAAATTAATCAATCAGTTGAATTATTAATCAAATCAGTTGAACAGTGATTAAATCGGTTTTGGATCTGAGGTGAGCAATAATAATTAACGTACCAAACCACCATGTCGATATCATAGGTTTTCAACTAGGTAACTTTGTACAAATCCACAATTTTGTTATGCATTTTTTTTAATTTTGGAATTAAACAGGTGTAGCGATTATAAACAGGGGCGTGGCGTCCATAAGGCCACTCAGGGTCCTGCCCCGGTAGAATTTCCCTTAAAAGTTAGATTTTTACCTGAAAGTTGAAAAAACTCAATTCGAAAAGTGTTCTCCCCAAAGTAGAAAAAAATCCCTCGTAGAAAGTTTTTTTCCTCAAAACTCACTGATGATCCATGGAATCATGGATCTTTTACAAGTGTAAAATTACAAGTAATTGAATCGATGAGAATAAAAACAGTACAAGTCCATTTTTGGCGATTGTTGAAAAATGGCTTTTTGTAGGTTGTAACCAGTAGAACTACGCATTGAGCACAAGAGCAGTATGCTAACCACACTCGAAAGTATAATATCTGATAAATTGATCAATCCTTAAACACACTGAGAGTGATTCATACAAGAACCAAACCTTTGACATCTGATATCTCGATAAGCTGATTGGGGACATGCACTGTTGTCATTCTCACTGCTTCAATTATAATGTTAAGGATCCATGGTGAAAATAGAAAGTGGAAGTTAGTCACCAGAAGCTGTCCCCACGACCAGCACCTATACCTAGGACCTAGAGAGAAGACGAAGAAGTTGTAGGGAATCAATAAGTATCCAACAATCGATTGTCTACTCTTGAACTTCCATTTTTTTGAAAAAAAAAAACAAAAAAAAAAACACGTTGCCGTGGGAACACTGGGGCACAAACCGTTTGGACCCTGGAGTTCCCATGGTTACCTGTTTTTTTAAGATTATGCCCCACCCATTTCATATCAGAGGACTTCTTGTTCGATGAAAAAATTGTTGGTAATGCTCGACTATCACTGTAGGAAGTCTCACTGAGGTGGAAATAAACCCCACAACTCGTTTTTAGCGCATATCTCCACTTACATTTTTTATTAAAATTGATCCCCGAATATGTATTTTATTAACTGGAATGAAGTTGAGGTGTGATTGTTCCCCAGTGGATCCTCTGTTTGACACAAAAGTATGTATGTTTGATCCTAGGGTCAAGTTCGTGTGTTTTGTCGGTTGGTGCCCCACCAGTTTTGTAGGTCACCCAACGCCCCTGATTATAAAAATAAGAAGAATGTCACAAGAAACATGCAAATTGGATGATTATTTCCTGAGAAAACTAGGAGAAACTGACCAGCCTTGAGAAGGCTGGTGGATGGGGTGGGGGGTGGCAGTGTTGGTCCTTCAGACGGGGGGTGGGGCTAGCGCGCCGGTTCGTAAGACATTAGACTAGAGGTTCCCCCCCCCCCTTTTCAGTTGTGAACTGGTTCGGGACTGCTTCTCTGAACATATCATAGGTAACCAGCAACGAGGAAGGATCGACGACCGACTGAGACCCCTTTAAGTTATTTATACTCGAATATCCAAGATTCTTGTTCCGTTATCACACTGAGAAGGTATTGTGGTGAGGCCTGCGTAGGTCCCTCCCACTCTGACTACTAATCGCATTTGCTCCCATTCATTGTAAATAATCTGTTCTTCCCAGCGTTGTGCTAATAATAAATTGTTTGCAATATTTTTGAAAATGTCATCAGCCAGGGTTCCCCATTATAATCACGGTGGGTTATGAAATACGCTTAATTAGTCGACTGAAGGTGGAGGTTCGATGTACGAAGTATGACATGTAAATACTATATTTTATTTAAAATAAATTAATTTATGAATTTACTGATGATTTGTCCTTTTATTCGCACCTCAATGAAGAGTAGTGGTGGAGGGTGAAGACACCAGTGGTTGACTATTCAACTTTAGTGAGGAATATTCAGACCCCAAATCATTTCCCACCTGAGAACTTGAGGTGGGAATAGGGACGGCACGATACCACCGATATATCGGAGTATCGATACTTTCTTGGTATCGATACCGATGTTTTTATCGATACTTTTGATTCAAAACTCAAACGAAAATATTGGTATCGATACTTTTGCCTAAAATATCGGAGGTATCGATACTTTCTTGACAATATTATCGAAAATTTTGCCAAAGTAAATTGGTGAAAAAATTCCAAATAAGTAACAAGAAAATTATACCATATATTGTCTGCCACAGAATAACACTCAAAATAGGCTCAGCATAGTATCAATTGATCTCGAACTCTTTCCTGATCACGAG